>CM055974.1:4017500-4440000 GCA_029531755.1 Holothuria leucospilota | reverse complement strand
TTTAAAGTTTATATTTACGATATTGCTAGTGTTTCCCCTTTTTATTTTCTTGCGCTCCGCGCCAACCCATGTTGGCGCGGAGCGCTGAGAGTGTCTATGGGCTTCGCCCCCCCCTAAATTTTGACAAATTCCTGGCTACGCCTTTGTCAACACTATGTGAATTAAGTAGCATCTAAACTCTTACTGTGAGTAAAATATTTCCCATGAAAAAAGTTTTGCCCACCCCTGGATTTTTTTCTGCGGACGCCCATTGATGTCATCCATTAATGTAACTGGTCACGACTAAATGAAGCCCGGTATAGACGAGTAGGCTCTAAGAGTCTATGCAGCTCCGAATATATTTCATTACATCTGTAACTGTTATTCATTTTTAGCCAGAAACCATTTTAAAAGGCCCAGTCTAAATTATGCGAATGTTGGGGGCTTGACTAACTTTTTCCTAGTGAACTCATAATTTGAGACTATCTCTCCTCCGTGGTGTAAATTTTATTCTAATCTGCAGTTTCCACTATAATACGCTATATCACTTAATGGTTAATCTGAGAATCACTTACCTGGCGCAGGTGTATTCGTGATCACGAGTTCCAAGGTAGGATCTGTTCTATTCAGCCAGTCTAGAACGGGACCACCGTCTGGTTGGTCAGTTAAGTGAAAATTGTCCCTTGGGGACGTTGCCCCTTCAGGAAGCAGAACTCCTTCTATAGTAATGTTTGGTTTCGCCCCTTGGCTCTTCGCCAGAGAGTCGAGGGGACTTTTGAAAAAGTACGAGAATGATATTGTGGGGCGCCATTTATGTAGATATTTAATGAGGTTTGTTTGTAAAGTACCTCCTAGATCACAGGAAATGACCCCTCCCGGGTCTTGCATTGTTGTGTTGACGAAACGGTCACAAGCTGGAATGGGGCAACAAATTTCACCCAAAGAGTAAAAAATTCTCCCAAGTTTACTTCTATATCCTCCTCTAATTTAATAAAATTTAACAAAACAAAACAAAAACCACAAAACAAAAATCAAACAAAGCACCTGTTTAGTGAACCTCCCTGACAAAGCAACAATAGCCGGTATTGAGATAAAATTGCTCGAGACCATATCCACACAGATTTTGTGTAAGCCGTCTGGGTACAAAACTGAGTAATCTATTCAAGTCATCAGTGACAGACCAATCAGAAATCACTCTGAATTCACGTCAATCAGAGTGTAGTCACCATGTTAGTCAGAACTATGCGGCTATTGCTTAATATGCTTAATGGATGCAACAGACCCTTTAACTTCAGTCGGGGGTGTCATTAATATCACTTACCATTTTGTCGGATGAGAAGTGAGGAACAGTTGTTTGTCACCTTTGCCAAACGTTCATAAGATAAAGACTTCCCTTCACAGATGTTCTGAAGAAAAGAAGGAAGATCAGCCGCAAATTCGATTTTGAACACGAAGAAGATGATTTTAATGGTTAAAAATGTTTTAACAAAAGGAAAAATCAGGAGCACTGGTTTATTAGATGTATGAGGCGTGGGCCCCCAATATTGCTGGAACAATTGATAAAAGTTCCCTTTTGTAAGCATGAAAATGCCTTTGTCCCATCTAGACTTTTTGGAAAGAAGATCTTCCAAAGTTGTCTTCCTCTACTTTGAAAAGATTGTAGCTCATTAACCTTCACAAAAAATGTTCGGGTAATTAAAGCCTTGCATCTGCTGTTCATGATATGGAATGAAATCTTTGCCATAGCAGTAAAGACTCCGAATTCGTTTATTACACCAACACAGACACCGCATTTCAAAACTTAATGCAAAAATATAATCGAACAAGTACAAATTTAGAAAGGCTGAGAACAAAACAGAAGAGGTAACCACGAATTCTTTAGCGCGTATAGTATATGGAACGTAAAGGAAGAGTATTATAGTGCATAGGCGTACGAACGGACACATGAGTTACAATTTAATCTTCATTTCGAAGTGAAGCAGGTAAAATTAAATGGAAGAAATGAATATACAAAGACGTAAATTCTCGTAGTCATAGAAAGGTAAGTCCGAATGTCAGTGCGCCTCCTCTCGCTGCAGACCACTTGTAAGTGACTTTCTCTTCACTGATGCTGAAACATTTGCCGGATCCATTGTCATTGCGTCGAAACGGTCCAGTTACGTCATGAAAGGTCCACCACGGTACTCCTTGCAAGTTAAATGGTTACATTTTTTGGAACATAACAGGGGCGTAGCTAGGATGAAATTTTTAGGGGGCCTAGGAATCAAATGGGGGTCACGTCATTAATCGCCGTCCTTAATTCGTACCAGGGGCGTAGCAAAGGTGTTTTCTTTGGGGGGGGGGGTGTAGAGACTATGTTTTGCCGACAGATTTGGTAATGCGTAGCGCGGAAACGCGCTTTAGCGGGTGGGGTCCAGTGGGCCGCCTTAGGGCCCATGGTGGGGTCTAGAGGTAAACCCCCGGGAAGGGGCAGGGGGAGAAGCCCCGGAAACTCTGAGGTTTATGTATATCCTGGATGAAAAACTAAGTCTCAGGATGGATATACTTTTTTCATAATGCATCATCAAATGCAAAGATTCCCCATAATTTTGATGTATTAGGCTATTCCTCTCGTTAGGGCGCTATAGTTTTTAGCGGTTGGGATCCAGAGGTCCGCCAGTGTTTGAGCTAGAACGTTTTCTCAATGCCACATTTACTGATCTGTGGCCTGGGGGAGGGGTCTAAGGGGAGGGGGTTTCCCCCCTTTGGAAATGTTTGGAAATTGAAAGGTGCCTAGATTGCAAATGGTGCAATATTTGAGTGGATTTCTGCCCTAATGAGGAACCTCAAAATTTGCGCCCGGGTAGAATTTGCTTGTCGGATTTTTATTGTGCGACATTTGTCGCTGTTTATGCGACATTGTCGCACAAATAGGGGCTGGCTAAAACACTGGGCCCGCCTTAAGGCAACTGGTTGGGGTCCAGGGGGCTTCGCCCCCGGAAGCTCTGAGGTTTTTGCATAATTTCTGGGTAAAAAAATAAGTCTCGTGCAAAAAAATAAGTCTCGTGCAGGATAGGTATATTTTGGTTCATAATACATTATCCGATGCAAAGATCCCGGATAATTTTAATGTGTCAGGCTATTCGTCCCGTCATGCCACTATACTTGAGGAGCTGGACCTGTCGTTCAGAATTGGAACACTATGCGTTCAGCGTTTGAACACTAGACGCGTCAGGCGTTCAAATACGGTAAGTGTTCAAATAGGCGTCCGGCGTTCAAAAAGGGTGAAAAAGTGTTCAGAATCTTAATACAAGCGTTCAAAATATGCTTTGAACTCCAGGACGGGTTCTGTATCTGTTTCATTTTGGTGTTCAAAAGTTAAAAGCCTGAGACTACAGTGAAGGGAAGACACGCGCGGCACGCATCATTTTTTCCCAGGATGTTTGTGGGTAAACCGGATCCTCGGGAGTTTACAAAATGTATTTGAAGTCAAGGTTAGGGTTTTAGAAAACGAGCTAAGGATGCCCTCTCCATGGGTAATAGGGTGCTGCTCTCCATGGTGATGATAAAAGTGAGGAATAATGTGCAGAAAGTGGTTTTTCAAGAATGTCATATGACCCGAAATAGTACGCCTATAGGAAGCCTTTAATTCCCTTCAGGGGTGGCGCCAGGATTTGGCCGACAGGAGGGCCAAACTCCCCCGCGGGGGCCAAAACCCAAGGCCTCAACAAGGCCGATAGAGAGCCGAAACGATGCTTGAAGGAAAAATTTAGCGCGAAGCGCGCCGAAAACTTTGGGCTCTATTTCGAGAAAATTTAGAAAATTGGGCTTTTACCATGGAAAATTTGAAAAAATTGTGTTTTCAGAGAAGAAAATTGGAAAATTTGGGGGTTTAATGAAGAATTTGCCCAAATTTAGACCAAACTTAAGAAAATCGTCGGGGCGACTGGCCGTTGTCGGGGACTACATATTTTATCGTATACATAACAGCTCCCCGACGAAATCGGAAAATTTCCCCGACGGGGGGGGGGCAGCCTTCCCCGACGGGGGCCATGGCCCCCTGCCCCCTGCCACTGATTTTCTTTCTCCGAGTTGCCGACGGACTCAGTCACTCATCCAATTACACCGACGGCCGTTGAGACGGCCGTATACGGCCGTCACATGCATAATCAATTTGCCGACGGGCCTTCAACTTGAATGGGTCAATTAGATGAAGAGCTGAAAATCGAAATAGCCGATAACAGACTGGCCACGGGCTTCCGTTCTCTCTTTCTCTTTTTTCCTTTCATTCTCCGTCTTCCTTTTTACTCCCTTCCTCTCATTTCCCTTCTCTCTTTTTTCCTCCTTTCCTCTTCTTTTCCTTTTTCTTCTCCCCTTTTTGCCGACAGACCGAAAATTTGCCGACGGCGACCAAATATTGGAGGGTGTGACGCCCCCACACCCCCGCTCGCTACGGCCCTGATTCGTACATATTTTATCAGGACACAAACATTTTTTGGAGGGGGGGGGCTAGCGAACACCTGGGGACCCAGGCTACCCCGCCCCGTAGCAACGCGCCTGGAACATAACTCTTTGGGGAATTTTGTCATGGAGAATGTTCAACTCAAAAATTTAAGATAAAGTTATCTGAGGTGTATAGCATACAAGCCGAAACTTTGAGGAGTCGGGTCAGGCGAAAACAAAACTTATGTTGCTGCCCACTTCTATATTACCGGTAGATGTTGAAGCCGAGAAGTTCGCGTAGGGAACCATCAGTTGTGCCTTAAGTTGATAGTTGCCTCTACCATATTTTTGGAAAGTACGGGGAAGGACAAATCGAGATGCGATTTCTCTGTTCACAGGACAGTGTGAAACTGGTGAATGGAGGGACCAAGGAACTGCCATTCACAATGGCAGCTCCCTGGAGGAACCAAGTCGCGATTTCTCCATTCCATTCTCGAATGGAAACGCGAAGGGACAAAACCAGAACAAGTGAGGGGGTACTCAAAGAAAGCGCGCTTACACCGTATACATTTCATGACATTGTCCGAATATTAATATACATAGCGAATGTAACAGATGGCGCTAAGTAACTTTGGTTTGTATTTCCAACGTACATGTCGCAAATTTGGTACAGAGAATTCGTTAATGAAGCCAAGTTGTGCGGTGGCGCTCATAGACGAGATTTATAACGTTATAGACTGCTGAGCTAATTGACACTGTTTGAACAGACATTAGGAAGGAAAAGAGTTTCATATGAAAAGGATCGGGATTATTGAAGTAAGAACATTTAAGCACGACGTTTTATGTAGAACGCAAGGTATGAGGATGGTATTCATCAATGAATTCCCTTTAAGACCCAGTAAAATTACTCAATAAAAACAGGAGAACTATGAAATAGACGTAGGCTAGCCTGGCCTAGAGTACCTTAGCCTAGTTCTCAGGTACACTTTTTGTTCCCTGAACTAGACCTAGCAGTAGCCTGCTACTGACGTTCAATTTTTTCCCCGCATGTTACTGTGAGAGTAACATAGGTCTGCGTCCGTTGCTGCAGTGATGGTTGCTCCATATTGGCGTGTATGTACATAGCCATAGCTATGGACTATGTCACAACTAAACAGCAATGCGTGCTATTTAGCATACAATAGTGTGAACATTCTAGTAACAAGATTTAACAGCTTGATAGAATGTTTAAAACACAAAACGGGATCACTTGTATGAATAAAAATGTCTGGACATTTTTGGACACTAAGTGCACGTATGCTTAGAATTAAGGGTCTTAAACATATTAATGATCCGTAGAAATTAATTACCTAGGAGTATATGTGAATTTAAGAAAGATCGAGACCAGTCAAAATTTTTGAAGATTGTGGTAACCCAATTTTGCAAATGGCGTACAACTGTTCTGACCCATAGTATGGGAAGCCCAAAGCGACCCATATGATAGGTCAGGAGGCTGAGGACTACAAATACTAGCCTACAGTAAGTTGGGCCTAGCAAAGTTATGCACTACGCTAGCCAAACGATAGTAGTCTAGTGAATGAATATCAACCATAAATAGCTCAAATAAAATATCATATTATATTAGCGCCAGTTTCCTTCTAAGCTCCTTCTAGGTGCAAAAATTTTCAAAGGCGAGGGGCACACTCCTCCTAGCAGATCCCTCCCCTGGGACGGTTGATTCGCATGTCCAAGTTAACTTTCAAAACAAAAGTAACCCCACCCCACCCTTCTAATATTTGGGGAGTGTATGCAATTTCTTCAAGATGACAACTCAAAATAAAGTATGTTTAGATGCACTTGGTTGAGGTTTGAAAATGCCATTTCCTGCAATCCAGGCCATTTTGGGCCAAGAATTTCTTGGTACGCTACGCGCCTACTTATAGTGACGCTCCGCTTAGATAGCATCACAAACCGTTCAAGAGGCCACCGGCCACATATTTTCTTTTCGCCCCCCCCCCCCCTTCCAAAATACCCTCCTACGCCTATGGTCGGTAAATATACTTCGGACAACAAAAAGAAGTCACTACATCATTGTTTGTTTTCAAAATCTTGGCTCGACAGACATATTTTCTAACTGTTAACTGTTCTTCGGGAACTGTGGCAGTGGGAATTTTTGACATTTTGTTGGGAAGATTCAGCAACTTAGTCGCCTGCAGTACTGCAGCTTTACCCTTTCCAACAAGTGTTTCAATTAATTGTTTGTAATTAAATGTTTTTATCCTTTTTTTTAAAAGGGAAATGTTTTAGTGGAAAGAAGCCGTGGTTTTACATGCCGATGATACACGGAGTCACTTATGTCCTATCGTCAGAGGTCACAATTATGATCGGAACCCAGTCGTAGGTGATATCCTAGGTTCCCAAGTGGCGGCACTTAAATGGTCACCGGAAGATAAATTCGAGGAGCCTAACATTTTAAAAAGGTCACAAGGCTTTGAACGAAGGCCTGACTAAAATAAATGTCAAATAAGGCAAAAACTCAATTAAAAGGCCCTCGGCAAGAAATACTTGAGAACCCCTGTGCTATCCGGTACTCAGTGAAGGTCACTGCATGAACATAAAACACAATGTTTAGTGTCCAAACACGGTAACCTAGCTGGCAAGTCAGGGAATCGGACTTAAAGTTTTCCTAACTTTTATCTCGTTCAATTCTCATGGACAGTGGACAGATGGACTATAGTGACGAAACGTTACGCTTAATTTTAGATGAAACATTTGTTACATAATGTTCAGCACCAGGTTACCAACAATACAACAACCCTTTCACTTTGTGAACATTTTTAGTCTAACTGAACCACGTACTTCTTATATACATGGACAGAGCATATTGCACTAACGTCCTATGCGTAAATTGTCGCCACCGTACGTACACGAGTAGGCTTACCAATATGGCTGCCTGCTATAGTCTTGTGTGTAAAAGTTTGGACTTGCTCAAGTGGCTCAGTATCGACAAATTGTGTGAAAAACTTGTAATATTTTCGAAAGAATGCAAGCTCAGGTCAAATTCATCAAATAGAATGGAGGACTGTGATATTATTCTTCCATTCATACTGATATATTGTCTGAAATGTTGCAGATTCATCGTCAAATTGGGCAAATGGTAGTAGCCCGGCGGCCATCTTGGTTAGCCTAAATTTGTTCGAACGGTGGCGACCGTATTGATTGCGCAATCCTTTGTCCATGTATTGAAGTCCGTGAACTAAACCAAAACTACAAGCTTGTCATGCATTCATTTTCTCTTTTGATTGGACAATCAGTACAATAAGGGCATTCGTTCACAGGTTGGATAATCAATAACACATCACGGGCAGTCATTCACACATCACGACGGGCAATACCGGGCATTCCTTAGTATGGCCGGTTAGAGTTAATAGCCTGCTAGCATTTGGCTAACGGAGTGCCAAACTTAAAGACAGACTGTCATCACCCCAAAGTATATTTTTAGTGTATGTATATCAAAATTCTCAGTTGGTGACTGCTGTTTGATTGACATCAAAGTTTGAAAATTTGAAAGATGCAGAGTAGCTCACATTCCACACAAGGCAGAGAGAGTACTTTTATTACATTTTATAGCCTTGTGTGCTCACCAGGACATGGCCTTAAGCAATAAAACAGGTTTATTCTTGCACAAGGAAGAGCCTCATACAGCAGGCGCGGATCCAGGGGGGCCTGGGGGCCCGGGGGGGGGCCCCCCCCCCCCCCCCCCCCCCACCCCACGAAAAAAAAACGAAAGGAGAAAAAAGGAAGAAAAAGAAAAAAAAAAGAAAAGGGGGGAGAAAGAAAATTAGAGCAAAAAATGAATAAAAGTGTCTAAGAACGTATTCAAAGAATATAGTATTCTGTAGGGGTGGGTGAGCTGTAGCTAGATTATCTCTTTAGATATCTTTCAAAGTGGTTGGCGACGAAAGGAGACATAGCTACAATGTTCAGAATATACTTGTTTTGAATAGCTGAGTCAATTTTGATACCTTGACTTCAAGATCTAAAATAAGTAAAACATCGTGACATAAGCAGTATGGGCCAGTGCTAGCTGCTGCTGAAATTTAGTAACAAATTTTGGCTCTTAAAGAGTGAATCTTTTTTGTAATTATACAGAAGACAAGCTGTACAGGTGACATGTGCGGTATTGTGCCTTTTTTTTTCTTTGTTTATTGTCACCAGCAGTGCAAGGCAAAAGTAGCGGCGGTGCATACCCTGGTTCCCCCCCCCCGATTTCGAAAAAAACTGTCTGAAAAGTTTTAAACATGAACTTAAAAAGTCTTTTAAGGCTGGGGGGGCTACAGACAGTGGCCCCGTCGGCCACAGTGGGCAATGGGTGACGTGTGTTCCCCCTCCCCCATCGATTCTTGAAAACTTCTAAAATGGTCTCAAAAGTCGTTTTTCAGCTACAGATTTCTGTGGAGGGTGTAGGGGGAGATGTATTTTTTTTTGGGGGGGGGTGATTGGTTTATTGTTCGTAACCATTTGCTTTCACAAAAACTGTTCTCAAAGTATCATAAGTTTTGGACATTCTTGACAAATTCCAAATTTTTCGCACCGCTCCGCTAAGCGTGCAAAGCCTTGTGTCAGAGTTGTCCCCCTTATTAGCTCAGTAGCTTTCGGTAACTACTCACGGAGGAACAAAGGAGCAAAAGTGCTTTTTAAGAATTCTCAGTCAGAATGATTCGTTGTTCTGATAGCATAGGTTCGGTGGGAAAGTGAAAGTGCTCCGATGCAGGTTCTGAATTCAGGTTTTTGTCATGGACTAATATTTTACTCAAATTTCGGCGCGCTTCGCGCGCATTACGACAGGGTTTACCCGACCCGATTCATATACCATTGTCAAAGCTATGACGCCAAGAAATTATTCCAATGCAAACATTTTTGTAAAAAAAGTACATCTCCTTCTCTGATAGGGCTTTCATAATATGGGATCTTGACTAATCTAGTCTAGCACCATGATTTGAAAGATTGGAAAGTACGTAACTATTGCCGTTGCTTATTTTTCCAAAACATTTTACCGCGACGTTCAATAACGACGAAAATCTTTCTGAACGAACGCATTTTGCCCGTCCACCATCCCCTCTGCTATACCTAAAAAAGAATGTGATATATCATCTCTCCTCCATATGGGATGTCAGGTTGTGAGAGTCCTGTTGGTCCCCCTTTTCAGTGTACAATTAATGCAGAAGCTCCCGGGAGGCTCTATACCGAAAAATTTTCGGGCGCGCTTCGCGCGCAATTGTTTACACTTACGGAGAGAGGTACGTTTTTATGAGTGATGGATTTATTCTTATCACTTTTTACCAAAAAATCATTTGAAAATCTTTCACGATTTTTTGCAAAGTCTTCTCAAATATTTCCTTGATTTCGCTTGATCTGCGTACTTTTAGCCTTTGAATTGCTCCTTTTCCTATCAATAAGGGTCCCAAACGTATTCGCATTACTCATCGGTAGGGGTTCTACCATAAGCCAATTATCGTGTGCATAAACGTGATTTCAGAGGAGCCAGCATTGTAAGGATGTAAAGCAACTGATATTCATTTTTTGCAACCCTCCTCTTCTTATGAGAACTGAAAAACTTAGTATCGAACCCCACCTTTAATTGATATAAATACATAAAGGGAATTGACAAAGTTAGTCATAGCAATGTTTTTAAATGTAAATTCAAATTTTCGGCGCGCTCCCCCCGGCGCGCAAATGCTTGTTTCAATCTGACGTCCTAAACCCGAATACCGTATAACGAAAATCAAAACAATCATGATGGCAAAAACTAAAATATCTCTCAAGTTACCTACAAGGGCTCATAATGTTGGCGTGTAAGTTTTAAGATAACTTGTACGCTCCCACCGGAACTTCTGCAGGTACATTAGTAACTTATACACTGAGCCCATACACATCAAATTCCATGAAACATGAAAAGGTATAAAATCTCACTGACACTCGGAGAACTGCGAGGTCGATTTTTGTTGCTCTTAAAATGCAATATAGCGAGCGCTTCCGGAGTGCTTCGCCCCCCTGGACCCCACCGGGGCTCCGCCTCTGGACCACGCCAGGGGCCCTAACGCGGATTCCTGGACCCTCCACGCGTAGGAACTCGCGCTTCGCGCTCGTGGTGCACCTTCGGTGCACATGGGATTTTCCATCTTGGGCCCCCCCTCAAAATTTCTGGATCCGCGCCTGTCATACAGTTATGAGAGGAGCTAGAAGATGCATAGTTGGGAGAATTGGAACTGTCTGGGATCATGAAAATTCCCCTTTAATTAGTTCCAACCATGGAGCTATTACGTAATAGCCCCATGTTCCAACTAACTGTGGGTTAGTTTATATGTATTCCAAAGTTTTCCTTCTACCATTAATTTTACTTGGTTTTAACGGCGGGAATTCATTGATGGAAACCACCCAGTCACCTTGCGTTCTAAATAAAACGTCGTAAATGTACGTACAGTATTGCAATAATCCCGAGTCTTTCCATACGAAACTCTTTTCGTTACTATTCAAACTCTTACTTACAATCTATGCGCGCCACAGCGCAACTTGGTTTCATCAACGATTTCTCTGTACCAAATTTGGGACTTGTACGTTGGTGATACAAACCTAAGTTATATAGCGCCATCTGTTACATTCGCTATGTATATTAAAATTCGGACACGTCCATTTATTTGAAGGATGTCATGAAGTGTATGCGGTGTAAGCGCGCTTTCTTTGAGTATCCCTCACTTTTTCTGGTTTTGTCCCTTCTCGTTTCCATTCGAGAATGGAATGGAGAAATCGCAACTTGGTTTTTCCATTCACCTGTTTCATACTGTCTTGTGAAAGGAGAAATCGCATCTCGATTTGTCCTTCCCCGTATTTTCCAATACATAGTAGAGACAACGGTCAATTTAAGGCATAACTTATGGGTCCCTACCGCGAACTTCTGGGCTTTCTTACGTAGAACACACTCGGTATGGAGATATCGTGGATGCCAAGGGGAAAATGATATCATAAAAAAAAATTAAACTGTAAGAGCAGAATAGATGGAGCAAATAAAATAAACAGATAAAAGATATATAGTTTAGCATATCATTCATAGTAACGGGTGCTACGTAGTTTTAACGAGTTGCTTGAACAAATACTCTACATACAAGTGCCAGTGAAGTGCTCTTTGAAGCTCTGAAACTGTTTTCAATGTCAGATCATAATGCTTATACAGTAGCGTATCCACACCCTGGTACTGAAAGGGAACAAGAGTGAGGCATGGTTACGATACATTTTGCGGGGGCGAGATTATCAATGAAAACTACAGTTTGATGTCACCGAATTTGATGGTGGTGGGGTGGGGTTGTGGGACTTGCAAAATGGGAGTGGGATCAAGGCCTTTGACCCCTCTGACTACGCCCCTGTTCAAATAATTTCAGAAGAGTACCCAGATTCATGATTGCCAGACAAGGTTGAAATGTCAGCAATTCTATGCATGACAAAGTGATGTTACTTTGGTCAGGGTGCTGTTAGGAAGGAGACACAACAACCAGACCTGACAGACAAAAAGTACTTGAAAATGATCTAATCCCATTCAGGTATGGAAATTTGATTGACAGGTCTCTTTGTAACTATTATCTAGCCTTGTTGACTTTACCCTTCCTAATAAATGTCTGTCCCTTTCACACCCAAGTAATCCTGTAACAATTACCTTTGTAAAAACATGCTTTGATCTGAGGTTTGTTACCGACGGGGCTATGCTGTAATCAAGATTTTTTCACTAAACGACTGTCAATGAAAGTTTAAATAGTGTTCTTCCTTTACGTCCGGACGAATTTGCTGCGTCGTCTGCTTCGAACATTGTTCAAGCCTAATTCATTTTTCCCAATTTTGGCCTATTTCCTCATCACTTCGAAACACAGTCGAAATGTAAGTTGTCTTGGAGGTCTTCAGTAAAGCTAACAGAAATGACATTTATTGCGACCAATAACGACAAAAGTGTAAAATTTCATATACTTTTATGACGGCTGGCAACGAAAAGTTAACTGTTCAATGTAAGGAGTAGAAGTATGCATTGTCATTGTAACAAAAGGTCCCTTAATCCTAGTTGATCCTGTTAATTGTAACAGGAATTTTGAGGATAAAAGCAAGATTACCATCGGGAACAAACATTGCTTCAAAGTGCTATAGAAAGTTGTGTCTCCTTCCTAACAGCTCCCTGCTTTGGTTTACAATTCAAAAACCTTTACAAGTTATCAATTTCAGTTTTTAATGTTTGAACATAGGCGTAGGAGGCGGGGGACTGCAGCCCCCCTACCAAAAATTTTTGTGGAAAGTCGGGCAAAATGCCGAGAATTTTTCGGGTACCTTCTGTAAGAATAATAATGCAATGATGTAGCTAAAGGGTATCAATAGTTTAAAAACTCCCTTGGTAATTAATATAAAGTTCTGATTTGAATTGCACCAGCACCTATATATTCCGTATTAATTCCTCAGTGTGTTTTTTAATGGTTAAACTTATATTATGATTATCAGTGGTGTATTGAGGGGCCATTGGGTCATGTCCCACCCTCAATGATGCTAATTTTTTCTACCTTAAACACGTACATTTTTTTAACACAAATTTAACTTGAAAGGTAGCATATGTGGCCCCAGATTGCATGTATAGACACCTCAGTTTTCAAAAATTTTCAAAGAGGAGGGGGGGGGGTAATGCCATTTTTTTAGTTTAGTACCTTAAAAAATACGTAAATGTTTTAACACAAATTTTACTTCAAAGGTAGCATATCTGGCACCAGATTGCATGTAAGGACACCTAAGTTTTCAAAAATTTTCAAAGGGGAGGGGGTAATGCGATTTTTTAGTACCTAAAATACGTAAATGTTTTAACACAAATTTTACTTCAAAGGTAGCATATGTGGCACCAGATTGCATGTAAGAACACCTAATTTTTCAAAAATTTTCAAAGGAAGGGGAAGGTGTCCCCTCCCCTTAGACCCCTCCACCAGGCCCGGCTATCAAAGACTTCGGCCAAAATTAAAACCAATAAAGAAGGTAGTAACACGGCGAAGTTATTGTAAGTAATTGGCATGCGGGGTGATAGACGATGCATGCCTTTATGATATATATATTACCATGTCGAAAAACGTGCGTGGAGCGTGCGGAAATTTGGGGTTATATTTTTCGGGCAAGTCGGTCCAGCTTCCCGCCCAAATCAACTTGGGCTCCTATCCCTATGTGTTTGAATGCTAAAAGCCGGAAGTAAGAAGCAAATTTAACCAAGAATGTACTTGGAAGGTTCTTCTTACGTCAGTGTATGACAAGGGAAACTTCTGTTCAATATCCAGTACTATACCTGTGTGCGAGACAGAATTTTTTTCAATGATTTTCCTTATACATTTGGGAAAAAAGGAAAAGTAGCTGTAAATTACAGTAATCGTTGTGGTACATATCACGGCCTTGAAAGATGTTTGAGATTCTACAGGCAGATAGGATGGTGAAAAGGCACTTCCAGGAAAAGTAGAAGTTGGATGGGTATTGTCATGGGAAGGATTTTGATGTCTGAAAGTGGGTGCAGCAAACCCGGAGAAACTCGCTGAGTGTTCTAACAGGGAGTTGTATTACAACTCCCTGGTTCTATACCGGTACTCAGTTGGAAGGATGTATCAGGTGGAGATTGGAGCTTAAAATCCGTCAAAATGCAGTCATGTAGGACTAATTTGAGGACCCAGAGGGTAGGAATGCCCTTAGCTGTGGCTTGATTACTCAGCTTATGCCTAAATCGGGCACTAAATGATACGTCCCCTACGGAATAGCTCCATGATGATACCGTATCTACCTATCTATCTATCATACAGTATTTCGGTAGCCCAGGGAGCTGTTACGTAACAGCTCCCTGGGTAGCCTTAGATGTTAGACTCAAAAGCTAGGTTACTGTGGAAAGTAGTGTAGAGAACCAGGGAGTTGTGAAGGCATCCTAGAAGAACAATAATGTTATTATATATTATGAACGTTACTGTTAGAGTGTGAAGAATAGAAATTGCGCCATCTCTTATCAGAATACTTGCATACGGTAGCAAAATATTCAGTCACAGATTAGGAACTAGCAGAGCGCCATTCTTATACACTTTAGGGCAAAATTTGCACATTGAATTGGATATACTTACAGCTAAAGGCACATGTTTTATGTTACGTAAGATATAAAGGGTAAAACAAGTCAGAAAAAACTGTTTGGTAAGACCACTCAGTGTGGTACCTTCTTAAAACCACCCCAAGATGAAGGAAACTATCATGATGATTATTTCATTTAAAAGTTTTACTAGACCGCTTGTGTCACCCCTTCCACAACACCATCCCAGAAATAGAAATAAAACTCCGTTCCTGTCTGCCTACCGTTCTTATCTCTTAGATTACGTTTGCAACTCTTTGATTTGTAATATCATTATCTCCAGTTAGAGTTAATTAAAGTGCGATTTGCGGTTGAGGAGTAGTTTCTTAAAGGATCTTCTGGGCAGTCGTCATAACGAAGGGGCAATGATTTAAAAGGGGTAGACGTGGTAAGATAAATACATGTAGTTTTTGCCCTAGATGGAAAATCTACGAACAAATTATCATTGGTGTCGAAGCGGTAACTTGAATATTTCTCGCTTTCTTAGATAATTTTCAAGTTTTCAAGGTGATGTGTGAATGATACTTCTAATTTATACTCATTTTATTGTACATTGTCAAAAATTGATGTACGAGAAATGCAAAGAAGATATACTTAGCCTATATCAATATAGAATATAATAATACATTAGTATACAAAATGTTACCATTTTAATGTTTATGGTTATTCTAATCAGGAAGCTGTTACAGAAGGAGATAAATCTCCTAATCTAATATCATTTATGAGACAATACGCACCAGAGAGTAGTTTAATTCTCTTCGTGAGAAGAGATTTTGGTTGAAGAGTTTAGTCCCCTTCTGAATTTGATTAACTTTCCTTCCCAATGGGAGTTTGATTTTTTTTATATTATATTATCTTTAAAACAAAGACTTGAAGAAAAAATGATCTTTTGAAGTGATCTGCACTGCCGACAAATTTGAAGCCTTCGTCGCCTTTCTAAATTAAGTGACGTCGCCTTTCTAAATTAAGCGACTGTAAATGTTAATTTATCAGATCCATCTCCTTTATCATTCTGATTTCTTCCATAAGTTAGTTTCATGTCTTTTTGGCAAAATAGGTAACTCCAACTTCTCTACGTGTACAGTGGGCTTATATTCGCGATGGTACTAAATCATTAGCAAATTTCTCATTTTCAGCAGTCAGATTTTGCTAAGATAAAGTTTCTCGTTCCTGGCAAGCTTTATTCAAGACCTTGACAGTGTTCTCCAAGCAATATAAGAGCTCCCTTTCTCTTTAACCTTTTCCACTTATTCCCAGCAAATAGAAAGGGCACACGGATGGTCCTAGCTATTAAGTTCTTCCTAATTTATTATAAGAGTCTTGAATCAGGCTCCCTAATTGACCATGAATCTACTAATACTTAAAATACATTTGACTGTATTCTTATAATAGTCTGAGTCACTTTAGTAGATTCATTTTTGATTAATTTCGATACAGATTGGAGTCATATTTGGGGGAACAGGCCAAGTCGGCCCCAAAACAACTCGACACCAACCAACTGGCCCCAAGCCAACTCGGCCCCAATATGAAAAATCAGACAGAAGTGTTCGTGTTCCAGTCACATTTTTTTTCGGTAGAGTACTTAATCGTTATGGAAAAAGTGACTTTCTTAATATTATCTCTTTAAGCATGGTTTTTGTTGGTCTAATTTGAAATTTACTACGTTTTTAACTTCTTTCCAATTTTTCTTAGTAGAGTTCTAATTTTCCACACACGTTGCCATTTTGTTATCTTGCTTATATAAAATTTCGTAAACGTAGATTCCCAATTCCTTTGCCTTTAATTCATGCTGATGTTCTGCCACAAAGAGTAAGTTTGGAATCTACCTCTTATAATTGATATGTAATGTTACCTATGATTTATCTTAAAATAACAGTACGCCTAACATTTTTAAATGTATTTTGAGTGGACAACTGCCCTCTCATAACTTGCCATAAACGATATCTTTATCAGTGAAAATTCTTACTTGAGGCCGAGTTGGCTTGAGGCCAACTTGGCCTGGGGCCGACTTGGTCTGGGGCCGGGTTAATTGGTCTGAAGCAACTTGGCTTGGGGCTGAGTTGGTTGGAGTCGAGTTGGTGTGGGACCGACTTGGGATATATCGAGGCAATCTATCAAATTTAAGAGTTCAGAAACCAAAATGTGCGGAAACGTGTCTGTGAAGCTTGTGCCCGCGATATGCATAGATATACACCAACTTAGCAGTTCAACAAAACAACTTATTGGTTTAAATAAGTAATTAGAGCACACATGTTTTAGGAATTATTATCTATGCATTTTCCACCGTTGCAAGTAAAATTGCAATGCAATCTGAGCATGAAAATCACATCATAGAACCGATCATGCAAGCACGATTCAGCGGAATTTCCTAACGAGATGTAGAAAGGAAGAAATTAGACTTGTAAAAGAGCTTGATTACTTCTGACGAGGTCACCAGTTGCATACGTAGTAGGCTGTACATTCAAAGTTTTTTCCTTGTTCAGGTAAGAGTGGCAGCAGGATTTGTCCGACTTGTAGATAGTTTCCCGACGAGAGAGAGAGAGAAGGGAGCTAACAGCTTTCATGGCAACAGTACTGAATTTGGTACTTGCATATTAACTACAACATTGACTAATCAATGCCTAATATCTGCATGACGTCATTTGTGAATATTCGCATTTTAAATTAATTAGAAGGCCTTCAGGTTGACCGGCGTTTCTGAAATACAAAAAACATGATATCAAGTACATTAAATCAAATGTTTTGTCTCACCACACACGCTGACAGTGATGATATTCTTCATCAAGACATTCACTAAGTTCCATTAAATGAATTTGAAAAAGACAAGACTGGATTTTTAACATAGCCATCCTTTCAAATTTGTTGTAAAAAAAGCAGTAACGTTGAGATGAACTTCACCTATAAGCCAGGTGGAGCGAATAAATTTTCAAATGGGTGGTTTTGAAAGAGGAACACCACACGAGACTAAAGCTCGATATCAGCCCCATCATTGTTGGGTTGGGATCAGAAAATCTGGCATCCCATTCATCCTAGATTGCACAAAATGGCATTGTAAAATACTAATTTGTTGCTAAAGCTTCTCGTGGCCCATGAGACGGTCACCAGTGTGGCAGGAAATTTGCCATCGCAAAGCGATGGCAAATGCCAGAAATTGCACTATACGCACAATGTTGTAACTACTTCTTCACATGAGGCGGGGAAACCAGGATTTGCTGGACAGGGGTCAAACTCCCCGACCGAGTGCAAGGAGCCGAAGCCCCGACATTGTCGTCTAGGCGCGTGAAGGAGTGGAATGATGATGCAGAAGCATGACAACCTTTTTGTTTCTGTGTGTGTGTGGGGGGGGGGGGGAGGAGGGTGGGAGGAGGTGAGCTAAAGAATAACCGAGAGTCGGGGATAGTAGGAGGGTAACCTATACAATACAATGTGTTGTTAGCATAATTTGCACAATAAAGATACTTTTTAGTGTTTTGCCGAAAAATCTGGCTTTGGTCTTGAGTTAAGGGAGGAGACATTTAAAGAAAACTGAATCAGCTTTGCGTGCCTATGCATGTTACTTGGTAAGGCACAGTGTTGCTCTTTTTAACCAGAGTCCCTCGACTCTCTAGCGAATGGCCAAGGGGCGAAACCAGACGTTACTTCCAAAGGAGTTCTGTTCCCCAAAGGTGCTACGTCTCCGAGGGGACAACAAACTTTGATGACCAAACCCTTGACCTTCAGACCTCTACATCATGGGTCTGCCATGCGTGGTCCCTTTCTAGACTGGCTGAAAAGATCAGATATTTCACATAATCGTAGCCAAAAGGCCGAGAAGCGACTCAGTATTGAAAATACAAGCGTCACAGCAGAAATGCAAGTAATACGTGTGTACTCTTGTGGCCGGGGGTTTGTCCACATTTCCTTCCCAGACTCGGACGAAGGTACATATGTATATGACCGCCATGTTCATGGGTCTTCCGAAGAACCACTAAGATAAATTATTCCACAACTTTTTAAATGGTAAGGGGAACCATAACGTTGCAATGGTTGCCCTTGTGTTTGTGTTCTATAGTGAAGGTAACGGGCAGTCTTCCTGATAAGAAAACGCAAACAGTAAGAACAAGATTCGAAGGTCACTGTACATTGCAACAGTGAAAGTGATAATAATCTCTTCTGTCAATAAATGAAGCTGTTCTCCAAGAGAAGAGAACTGTGTCACATTGGTTTGAATTGTAGTCTGTTTTATTTATTATTTATAAATCTGAACAGCAAAGTTTCAAGTGCGCAAAGAATTCACTTTCTATTTTAATTATTACCAGTGAAGAATAACAAGAGCGCGATGCAATTCCATAAATTTTGAATAAGCATATAGGGTATGCTAATTTATACATGGCTATTTTCGATCGCTGGAGGATATTTGTGTTCATGGATTGTTAAATGCAACAAAACTCCTTGGTTTACCTTCAATTTTGCAATATTACTGTGTTCTGTACTCAAACGTCATTAAAATATTGGTGAGGTAAATAACATGTTTGGCACAGAATACCTGCTATTACAGAATAAGGTCGGAGACTGCTTATGGGTCCTTCTACTTGTAGACTGATACGCCTGGCAAAGACGTCGTCCATATACATAACCTTGTCACGACTAAATGAAGTCCGGTAGAGACGAGTAAGGTCTGAGACTCTGTATAGCTCAATATAAAGCATATTACACAATGTCTTAGGCGGATTTGCCTGTAATTGAAACTGCTCGTTGTCCATACTTACCTCTAAAAATATCCGTAACTGTCATTCCTTTTTTGCCAGAAACCATTTCAACAGGTCCATTCTAAATTAAGTGAATGTTGGAGGCTTGACTAACTTTTTCCCAGTGAACTCAGTATTTGAGACTACCTCTCCTCCGTGGTGCGGTAAATTTTATTCCTGTCTGCAGTCTTCACTATGACACCACAGTATATCACTTAATCGTTGATTTGGGAATCAGAATGATTTTGTGGGAGGCTTTGTCATACGTAGATACACAATGAAGTTCCTTAAGTGAGTGAGTGCCTCAATACAAAGTACCTCCTAGATCGCCGGAAATGACCTCCCAGGCCTAGTAAAGTTGCACAAAAAGGGTAAAAAGCTGGAAAGGGCCCAGCAATAAACTTTAAAGAGCATAAACCTCACCCCAAAGAGTAAGAATTCTCCCAGCTAAGATTACTTCTGCCACTCCTCCAATTTAAAAAAAAATGTACTGAGCTTAAATTGCTCAAGGTCATATCCACACAGGCTGTGCTTGAGCTGTCTGGGTACACCATTATAAGTGATCTGTATAAGTCGTCACTGACAGACCAATTAGACTGATGCTGTTGTTTGAATTTATGTCAATCAGGGTACAGTCACCAATTGTATCTAGAGCTATAGGGCTATTCCTAAATACTTGGGGGGGGGGGGGGGTCAAAGACCCTTTAACTTCAGTCGGGAATGTCATTAATATCACTTACCATTTTGTTGGATGAGAAGTGAGGAAGAGTTGTTTGTCACCTTTGCCAAACTTTCATAAGATAAAGACTTCCTTTCACAAATGTCCTACAGGAAAAGAAGGAAGGTCAGCCAACGGTAAAATCGATTTTTAATATCAACAAAAAATAATTTTAATGGTTAAATCTGCTAGAGGGAAAAGCCATAAGCATGGGCGTTGATGCATGAAGAGTGTACTGTCACTCTTGTACTGACTCAGGTACAAGTCTTTGTTTTTCTTTCTTTTCCTCAAGCGATGAAACCTTGTGCCAACTTGTGATAACACTTGCTGTTTTGTTACAGAATTGCCCTTTCTATACAAACCCTCTCCTTACATGCTATGCAGGGTAACATTACTTATTGCAAACTAAAAACAAGCATTTTAATTTCAGAAGGAAACAAAAGCAAGTAACAATGCGTCGTTAAAGAAAGTATTTGAAATTGCCAACTTCAATGAAGTAAATAAATTTCAAACTTGCATTTAACCAAAGAATAAGCTACGAAGATGAATGGATGAATGGATGAATGAGATTCATGTTCCCAGGGGCGTAGCGAAGGTGTTATCTTTGGAGGTGTAGAGATTATGTTTTGCCGACAGATCTGGTAATGCGTAGAGCGAAAACGAGCTTAAGCGGGTGGGGTCCAGGGGTAAAGCCCCCGGAAGCTCTGAGGTTTAAACATATCTCTGGGTGAAAAACTAAGTCTCAGGATGGATATATTTTGGTTCATAATGCATCATCAAATGCAAAGTTCCCAATAATTTTAATGTATTAGGCTATTCCTCTCGTTCGGGTGCTATAGTTTTTAGCGGTTGGGATCCAGAGGTCAGCCAGTGTTTAGCTAGGATGTTTTCTCAATGCGACATTTACTGATCTGTGGCCTGGGGGAGGGGACTAAGGAGAGGGATATTCCCCTCCCCTTTGGAAATTTTTGGAATTTGAAAGGTGCCTAGTCGCAATGGTGCAATATTTGAGTGGATTTCTGCCCTAATGAGGAACCTCAAAGTTTGCACCCGGCTATAATTTGCTTGTCAGATTTTTTGTGCGACATTTGTCGCCGTTTATGCGACATTGTCGCACAAATAGGGGCTGGCTAAAACACTGGGCCCGCCTTATTGCTCCTGGTCTTCCAGGGGGCTTCGCCCCCGGAAGCTCTGAGGTTTTGGCATAATCTCTGGGTAAAAATTAAGTCTCATGCAGGATAGGTATATTCTGGGTCATAACACATTATCCAATGCAAAGATTCCGGATAATTTTAATGTGTCAGGCTATTCCTCACTTCATGCCACTATACTTCAGGAGCTGAACCTGTCGTTCAGAATTGGAACGCTAATCTCTTAATGTAAAAGAGTAAAATTCACTCTTCGACGATTGCCTACAGTGACCACTCTTTTTTCGAGTGGAAATAGACTGAAATTCCACTCTGCTTGGAGTGGTAATTAACTCTAATTGAGTGAAAATTGTACTCTGAGGAGAGTGAAATTCCACTCGAAACAGAGAGTGTTCACTGTAGTCAATCTCTTTGCTGGATTTTCACTATTTTACATTTAGAGAGTATGCGTTCAGCATTTGAACACTAGGCGCGTCAGGCGTTCAAACACGGTAAGTATCATCAAATGCAAAGTTCCCAATAATTTTAATGTATAAGGCTATTCCTCTCGTTAGGGCGCTATAGTTTTTAGCGGTTGGGATAGGTGTCCGGCTTTCAAAAAGGGAGAAAGAGTGTTCAAAATCTTAACACAAGCGTTCAAAATATGCTTTGAACGCCAGGATGGGTTCTTTATCTGTTTCGTTTTGGTGTTCAAAGGTTAAAAGCCTGAGATTACAGTGAAGGGAAAACACGCGCGGCACGCATTTTTTTCCCAGGATGCATTACTTTTTCCCAGGATGTTTGTGGGTAAACAGGATCCTCAGGAGTTTGCAAAATGTGTTTGAAGTCAATGTTGGGGTTTAGAAAACGGGCTAAGGATGTCCTCTCCATGAGTAATAGGGTGATGCTCCCCATAGACCCTTTTCCAAATAGCAATTGCAATGGATTGTGGGATAGAGTTCTGGTAGGCAATGTTGTTGTCAATGGCATTTTGCTGTGGCTTAAAAATGATGTCCACCAAAATTCTGTCCCACAATCCTTTGTAATTCCTATTGGGAAAAGAGTCTATGGTGATGAAAAAGTGAGGAATAATGTGCAGAAAGTGGTTTTTCAAGAATGTCATATGACCCGAAATACTGCGCCTATGCGGAAGCCTTTAATTCCCTTTTTTTCCCCGAGTTGCCGATGGACTCAGTCACTCGAACAATTACAATAACGGCTGTTGATACTGCCGTATATGGCCGTCACATGCATAATCAATTTGCCGACGGACCTTCAACTTGAATGGGCCAATTAGATGAAAAGCCGAAAATCGAAATAGCCGATATTAGAATGGCCACGCGCTCCCGTTCTCTCTTTCTCCTTTTTCTTTTCATTCTCCGTCTTCCCTTTCACTTCCTTTTCCTTTCCCTTCTTTTCTCTTCTTTTCCTTTCCCTCTCCCCTTTTTGCCGACAGACCAAAAATTTGCCAACGGCGACCAAATATTGGGGGTTGTGACACCCCCATACCCTCGCTCGCTACGGCCCTGCATGTTCCGACCTCTGAAACATGTTTTCTTGTAATCATAGACTTGAGGTATACTTTTAATGTTATTTAAAGAAATTAATATGTAGGCTTAAGTCGTTGTGGCGTTATTCCTAAAACAGTCTACCCATCTTCAACTGTTTGTTACTCTTTATTACAATTATAGATCCACAAGCGTTTGGTGGTGTATTTAAGTCTGCTTTACTCATTTCAAATGGCGAATCCCAGGGGTAGGATCTGAAATATGAACAAGCCCTGGCGAAACACCAAACGGCGCCGAAGGAGCGCGAAGCGCTCCCCTAAAAACTTGTGGTCCAGGGGCCAGCCGTTGATAGCTTTTGGAATTATGTATGCAAGCACCAGTGTGTGTAATGACGTGCATTTATTCTGTAGTTACCCTTTTTACAGGACTTCAAGTCACAAAAGTGTGGAGGGACTTTGAGAGAAATTTTAATTGAGATGCCAAACAAAATTTTTCAAAATTGCCCCTTGCCTCCCAACCTTTGAGCTCCACCACTATATTAGATAGTTTTCATGGTGCGCCTAGGGCACCGATCAAAATTTTTTTGGTATTTTTATGGTATTTGATAGTAACTTCCTTTATCTGACATTGCAAAATTTACTATAATATTGAAAAATTCCCCATAATTTCTCTTTGGGACTTTGTTTCTTCGTCTCTGTTCGTCTCTGATGAACTATATGAAAATGTCGCAAAATGGTTTTGAAAAATTTAAAAAGACTTGAGTAAGATTAAAACAGCAGAAAGGGTTTATTTTACCAGGGGAGGATCCAGGATTTTGAGAAATGGGAAGGGGGACGCACACATCGTCGGGAAGGCCGACGAGCAAAAAGAAAGAAAAAAAGGTCTTCAAAATTTTGAAGCCCTTTTTTCTTGCTTTTTCACATCTGGGAAACATATTTTCCATATCTATTTGCTCATTTTTTCATATCGCTGGTGAAAAAAAATCACTGGTCATCGACAAAAGGGGGGCGTGCGCCGGGTGCGCCCCCTTCTGGATCCGGGCCTGTTTACCGCCAGTAATACTGGCGTAACCGCACTCAAACGACGTAAAATCATTCTCGGAAATATTAGAACAATTATTTACAATTTGAGAACAAGAGAATGTTGAAAGTGACGTTAAATGACACTATTAGCCGACATACAATTTCTAGCCGTATACTGTAATCCATCATTCCTTCTACAAATGACTGTGTCAATTTCGCTACTAAAAATTGCACATTTCATTGTAATCTCATCCCCACTTATGTGAACAAATTATGATAACGTAGGTGAGAAGGCCCATCTGGGGGCTTTGCGCACATTTCTTTCCCAGACTCGGACGAAGGGGAGCTTGTATTTGACCGCCACGTCAATGGGTCTTCCGAAGAAATACCAAGATGAATTATTATTCCATTTTAGCCAGAAAGCCCAAAAGCTTAGTGAATCCTTGCCGAAAGGAAATGAAAGGTATCAATCTTTGCATTTAGAGCTATGGCATTTACTAACAGTTTCCAATGTTTTGCTGTTTCACCTCAGGCGACCTCGCGTAACCTTTGACCTCCGTCAAAAGAATGGGGTTCATCTTCTGACTATAACACATCCACAAGCCAAGTATGAAAAGTATACATGCTTCCTACGTTAGGATGTTGTGTTTAAAAAGGATTCGCGTTTTGACCTCCGGTGACCTTAAATGACCTCCAGCCTCCATAAAACCTGCAGTATTCTTCCTCTTAATATGATAAATTTATATATCAAGTATGAAAAGTACCCACCATTCCTTACTTGAGATTTCATGTTTACAAGGGTTTCAGTTTTTGTCCTCTGGTAACGTCACATGAACTTTGACATCTGCAATAACAACAGTGTTCTTTCTCTCAATATCATAAATCCATATATCAAGTATGGAAAGTATCCATCATTCCTTTTTTGAGATATCCTGTTTACAAGCAAGTGTCAAGGTTATTGAAGTTTTAGCTTCAGTGGCCTCAGATAGCCTTTGACCTTTACCAAACATAAGGGTAATTTTCTGACTTTAACGCATCCACTTGCCAAGTATGAAAAGTATCCATGCTTCCCAACTTGAGATATTCCGTTTACAGGATTTTTGGTTTTTGACCTCTGGTAACCTGACATGACCTCTGACCACCAAAACAAAGGGATCTTCCTCTTAAAATGATAAATCCACATAACAAGTATGAAAAGTATTCATCATTTTCATATATCTTGAGATATCGTGTTTACAACCAAGCGTCACAGACACACACACATACACGCATGCACCTAAACACATACACACGTCATTGTGACTGCATTAATTCCTTTTGCCTTCGGCAAGGAATCAATGATGTTAACTGCAGAGTAGTGTAATGTACATAAAGGTGTCACAAACTCAAGCTGTTATAGATATCATGATGAAAAATAACAATAATATTATCGGTGAAATAACGATACTGGATTTGGTTAATCATACCCTCGTTTATTGTACTTCATGAAAAGTAAGCAGCATTCATTTTTGACAATGATCCCGTTTTTGGATGGGTGTGAGGGAAGGAGTGGTTGTCTAAGGGGGAGGGGGCACCATGCTCTTTAAAACTTTTTGTGTATGTAGGGTGGCTTAGATGCAAAATGGACTTTTAGTTGGGAAAGCTTTGATTATAAGATATACAGTATTAAGAAATTTGTATTATTTAGTAATTTCTTCGGCTAGATGTAAAAGAAAGAGGTGTCTCCTAAGGGGACTTTCCTCCACTTAAGGAATTTTTTCTTTGCAAGTTGACTTACATGCAAAGTGGTGCTACTTGTCACTGTCGTAACTTCTTTTTGACATGGAATCTGGGTGAAGACAGTCACACCATCTATAGGCGACGCACCATTATTAGTCGCAGCCCGTTCCCCCCTAAAACATCAAAAATTACCATTGCCTTAACGCATTTTAGTGTACCTCGTCCCCTAAAAATTGTTTGCACTCTTGGAAGCTATCCCCCTCAGTACCTTGTCTGACTAAGGGCCTGATAAGTCGGCACGTAACAAACCAACGAAATTTGTGTCAAATATTACTCAAAGACTGAAATGCAGGAAGTTGCATTATGTAAGCCTTTAAGTTCCAACTAAACATATATTTTAATTGCTCATGATTTATCCTACGTTATCATAAAAGAATCTTTAATGAAGCACATGTCATATGTGAAAAGATTAGTGTTATATGGTCATTTTTTTCATCAGGGTGGGGACACCAGAAGGCATTGGCGTATGAAGCGGGGGTCCTTGGTCGGTAACCCTTGAGCAATATATGTTATTTTTCCAGAGCAAAATTCGTGGCATACTTTATTTGCCAAGGTCAAATTTTTTACGAAAAATACATTCAACCGCCTCCTGAAATGTCTCTGCATACGCTCAAGCCGGAGGGGCACATTTGCTCGACGTCAGTTCTCCAAAAGTGAGGATGTAGCAAGGATGACAATGGGAAGAGGAGGACAAATAGGGTGGCTCAGGAGATACACGATTTGGCATAAAGCGAAAGCTGTGACGAAATGGGTTACTATAACTTTCTTATAGCCTAGGCCAATTAAGGACAGCAAAAATACTTGTAATGCTAATTTAGTCTCTTGAAATCTGGCTAGGAGAGTGACACTGTGCGAAAAGCGAAAAGTCGTTAAGTGACAAATGGAAGAATCTGGACTTGAAGTTGTCATCGTCTCTGGAGAGCATATTACATCCACTGTAGGGGCAACTGACCTCTATGACGATAACATGCATGATACTCTGTCCATCGTTCCGCCCGACAAAACGGTCAGGCGTCCGTTATAGTTTTCGTTACCATACGACGAATATAAGGAAATCATGCCTGGACTTATGGTGAAATTCTTGAATTTTTTAGAAAACACCGTATACACTGGCTACGTATGTCAAGTTTACCTGGGAGGGGTTTTATTCAGCTATTTGAATCCAACTATGAAAGACAACGGTACTATTGATTTTCTAAAGCGAACGAAGGGCGCCGCTAAAATGGGTATGTGGGAATATGGTGGAAAAAACTTCACAAGATTTAACTCGAATCTGTATTGTAAGCCCAACTGCTTAGGTTACTTAGGACAATGAGCGTAGGCATTAGTGGCTCGCCATAGGGGCACAGGGGGGCACTTGCCCCCCCCCAATAGTTTGCAAAGCATGGACTTTAATTTTCAAAAATAAAAATAATAAATAAAAAATCCATGTAATTCGAGATGGGTTACGCCCTCCCTTTTCCTTGAGTGGGCTTAAAATTAAAGAAGTGAATAACTTTTCAATGCAATGCGAAGGTTAAACATTAATAAAGTGCTTTCAAAACGACATTTTTTCGGCGCGCTTTGCGCGCGTTTTCTCAGTTGCTTATTTGTAATCTGATTAGCTTAGGCATCATAATGTCATTTACAGAGTGTAACGGTAATGCTGGAGTTAAATGCCCATAGTTTTGCAGACACTTCAGAGCTATCTAGGTCATTAGATACATTACCTATTAGCCGTGTTGATTATCATCCAAGACTAAAAGCAGTTTTGCCAGGGTGTCACCTGGCCAGATTAGCATAGGTATCTGTCTACAAAAAGTTGTAACGGGCATGTAGTCTAAAAGTATTGTTTCCCATAGAAGGAGAGGTTTCCCTCCCCCTTGTCCAAATTGACAGCGCCGTTCGCCTAAGAGCGGTTTTATGACTGTCAAATGGCCTGTTATAAGCAAAAGGTTCTCCACCTCTGTGCTAAAGTATACCGTTTCAATTCTAAGCTCAGTGTGATGAGACTTTTGACTAGTGGCCTAGCTATTTGCATATAGGATGAGACGTCGTTCTGAGTTAGGGGAATTCCTCTCTCCCTTTAAAAAAAAATTCGTTTCGGAACGGTACTGAGATCCAAAATACTAAGTGCTATCATTTCATCGTTTTCAAGTGTCTTCATGCTCGAACTTTTCGTTAGTTTAAGAAAACAATCCAGAAAACCAACATTTTATGGCTTCTTGGCAAAGCTGAAACATACTGTGACACAATGAAAGAAACAACAAAATATTTAAAGGTGGGGCTCATTTATACAAATGGATCAAGCCTCTTTGCCCATCTCACCTGCCTCTTACCCCATACCTATGGTAGTACGGCAGCGATCAGTTGATATGGTTGTATTTATTTTTGAAGTAGTCAGCTCATGACTAACTGCCTGAAATGGTTTTTGAAGAGCTTTTGAAAACTACATGGGCATCGCTGTAATACATAATCATAACCATACTCCCATAGGCGGGGGGCTGGGGGCTGCAGCTCCCCCAACAAAATATTTTTGTGAAAATTCGGGCAATATTCTGAGAATTTTTCGGGCACCTACTGAAAGAAAAATAATGCAATAATGTAGCTTAACGGAAATCGATACTTTAAAAAACTTCCTTGGTAATTAAAATATAGTTATGATTTGGATTGCACCATTACCTACATATTCGGTATTAATTCACCAGTGTGTTTTAACTGTAATGGTTAAACTTATATATTATGATTATCAGTGGTGTATTTGAGGAGCCATTAGGCCATTCCCCCCTCACTGACGCCGATATTTTTAGTACCTAAAATAAAGCACAAAATTTTACTTCAAAGGTAGCATATGTGGCACCAGATTGCATGTAAGGACACCTAATTTTTCAAAAATTTTCAAAGCGGTAGGGGGTGATTTTTTTTTTTTTCTTTTAGTACCTAAAATACGTACGGTAAATTTTTTAACACAAATTTTACTTCTAAGGTAGCATATGTGGCACCAGATTGCATCTATGGACACCTAATTTTTCAAAAATTTTCAAAAGGGAGGGGGACACCCCCTCCCCTTATACCCCTCCCCCAGGCCGGCGATCACACAACATAGTGCCTGCCCCACCCCCATAAAAGAAGTCTTGGCCACACCACTGATTATTATCATCATTATTGTAACGACTTCCCCCAGAATTATAACCAATATGGAATAGGTAGTAACGTGGAAAATTATTGTATGTAATTGGCATGCGGTGTGATAACGGATGCATGCCTATATGATATGTACATTAACATTTTGAACGCGCGCGGAGCGCGCGGAAATTTTTGTTTCTATTTTTCGGGCAGATCGTTACAGCCCCCCCCCCCCATCAACTTGGGCCCCTACGCGTATGCATACTCCTATTGAGGCTATTGTACTATCCGGGGCTGACCATTAATATTGCTGGGGGGTCTTCCGAACCTCCCTGAATACGGACTTGAGTTTGCCCCCCAAACAAAATTTCTTAGAGCCGCCCATGAGCGTAGGAGCCCACGTTGATTTGGTGGGGGGTGGGTGGGGGCTGGAGCAACTTGCCCGAAAAATATAACCAAAAATTTCAGCGAGCTCCATGCACGTTCGACATGTTAATGTACATATCATGTAGGCATGCAAGGGTTATCACACCGCATGCCAATTACATACAATAACTCGCCATGTTACTGCCTTATTTATTGGTTTTAATTTTGGCGGAAGTCGTTGATCGCCGGCCTGGGGAAGGGGTCTAAGGGTACCCCTCCCCTTTGAAAATTTTTGAAAAATTAGGTGTCCTTACATGCAATCTGGTGTCACATATGCTACCTTTGAAGTAAAATTTGTGTCAAAACATTTACGTATTTTAGATAGAAAAAAATCAGCATCAGTGAGGGTGGGGCATGACCCCAAATCCCCTGAAATACACCACTGATAATCACAATATAAGTTTAACCATTAAAAACACACTGATGAATTAATACGGAATATATAGGCGCTGGTGCAATTCAGATCAGAACTTTGTATTAATTACCAAGGAAGTTTTTTAAAATTTTAATACCCTTTAGCTATATTATTGCATTATTTTTCTTACAGTAGGTGCCCGAAAAAATCTCAGCATTTTGCCCGAATTTTAACAAAAATTTTTGGTTGGGGGATGCAGCCCCGGCCCCCTGCAGCCCCCCGCCTCCTACGCCTATGCTGAGGACTACAATACTCAAACCAATTTGTCTCCTAATACTGTTATGATTACGTAATGTCGTTTGTAGAAATACATTTGGTTCTTCATTAAAACATTATCTATGCCATTGAATGAATTTGAGACAGACTTTTTAACATGACCATCTTTTCAAATATGTTGTGAAAGGGAGCAGTGACGTTGGAAAGAATTTCCTCTATGCCGGGGTGGGGGATTTAAAGAGGAGCCCCGCACGGGACTAAAGCCGTTATCAGCCCCATCATTGTGGGGGCTGGGCTCAGAAAATAAGGCTTCCCACGCATCTGAATTGCACGAAATCGCGTTCTTAATACTAATTTGTGGTTACTGCTCCTTGTCATTCATGAGTGGTTCACTACCATGGGAGAAAATTTGCCATCGCAAAGCAATAAAATGCAGAAAATTGCACTGTAAAAACAAAATTGTAACTGGTTACGTGTATGAGGCAGAGATGGAACCAGGATTGTTAAACAGGGTGTCACAAAATCCCTCAGAAAAAAAGCTCCCTCAGGTTAACTGACATACCCCAGGTTCGGTTTCACTCGCATAAACCTAAATGACCGACGACACCAAAAAGTACAAACTCGTTCGGTTTTAAGTTTACTAAGAATAAAATAATATATTGAATTAATAAGGACAAACGAAATTGAAAATAGTCTCTTTTACGGACACACTCTTTTAGAGTAAATGATCCCCCTTAGTCTCCGGGATAAACTAAATAACAAAAACTCTCATTCCACGATACAGAAATTAACTAGAAAAAGGCAGCTTGTAATTCGCTTCCATAACTAATTAAATTACTTCAATAAACACCCTTCCCATATACCCATATAGTATAAGCAAGACCTTGTAGCTACATGCATATCAGAATTTATCCCCCAAAACAAAAACAGTTCAGTGTGGTTAGGCACACGATTAACTACAAGTCACGTGGTTTGACGCTGAATAGAATAACCAATAGGGGTCCAAGTCCAGCAGAATCACGGGTCGTCAACAGGCAGTACGGTGGTTCGGACAACACGTGGCTCAGACTCGAAAATAGAAGACAGTTAAACAGTAGCGATGCCGTCAAAAGCTGGGCCCTATAGGATCAAACGGCATGTCCAGTCATTCCCCAAAAGCCTGTATATGGACAAACAAATCCATACACCTGATGTAAAAAGTGCATAAATACTTAAAGGCTTTTCCTCCCCATATTTTCTTATCCTCATTCGTCCCAGTTTTGTGTCTCTAGGCATTGTATCCTTAACCAAGCTACTGCCCTGACAGATATACAAATAGTAACTCCTCATTTCCAATCATGGACATCCCCATTTTACACATTGAGACATTTTAATTTTCACAACTGATATGAATAACTTCTCAGATTCGTGATACAATACTTCCACTTTAACAAATTGAACCAATCATTTTCTTACAGACCAAATTTAAAAAGTTACGTTAAAGAATATAAATTACGGCTTACCATCTTTGATGGCGGCACACAACACGGATAGATACAGACACAGGTAGTTAGGTGACCAGTCCGAGGCTTCGCTCCAACAGCTAAACGTCGGTAGAGAATACAAACATCATACAAAAATGCACCCCTTTCTACAGGTCTCCTGCCAGTAGCACCACAGCATACGTGCACAGGGAACAAGGCGATTGCAAAAATGTACTGAGTCTTATTCTAACAGTACGTCTTTAGCAACGACTGGTAACCCGTCTCGAACAGTGAAAACTTAAACTTCAGAAAAACGAAATTTTGGGTGCACCTCTCGAAATAAAATAACCTTACTCTCTTAGAGCTAAAAACGTAAGTGTCCTATCATCTCGGATTCTGAAACCTTCAGACCTTTCCGCTAAGATAACTTTGGCCCCCTACCAACAATTTTGTCTTTACAGGTGATAATGCAACGGGGGAGTTCCTTTCCTTTTATCTGCAATTGGCACTGGCAGCAGGAGAGCAGGTGTGCATAGTCTTATACTAGAAAAACTTTTTGCCAACCGAATTTTACTTCTTTGTCCTCGTGACACAGGGTTCAAACTCTCCTATCAAGTGAACCCCAACACGGGCGATGGGGAACCCGAAGGAGTGAAACGATGATGCGGGAAGCATGGCAACTGTGTGATCTTGTGGGGGGGGGGGCGCTAAAGAGGAACCGAGAGCAGGGGATGGTAGGAAGGTAATCTATACAACACAATGAAGTGCCAGCGTATTTTGCACAAAAAACGTACTAATGCTGATTGAATGTTTTGCAGAAAAATCTGGCTTTGACATTGAGTTAAGGGAGGCGACATTCAGAGAAATTGAATCAGCTTTGCATGTCTGTGCATGTTATTTGGTAAGGCACAGTAGTGTACTTTTTTCCAAAAAACCCTCGACTGTTTTGCCGAGAGCTGAAGGACGAAAACTAAACTTATACCCTGAAAGAAGTCCTGCTCCCCAAAGGAATGATGTCCCCCTGAAGGGACACCAAAACTGAATTTGACCAACCTCTTGAGCAGGAGACCTCTATATCATGGGTATGTCATGCCTGGCCCTTTATAAAACTGCTTAAAAGAACATATACAAAGCATAATCTTAGCCAAAACGCCGAGACACTTACAGTGCACTAATATAGTTTGGTAAGGCTCAGTTTTGCCAGTACAACAGAGATGCCACTTTTCAGATTTTAGTCTGAAATCAGATTTTTTTTAGAATGCCCATCAAAAATTCAGATTTTTTTGACATCAGAAAACACTTTTTTGATTCCCAAATTTTTGGTCAAATTTACGAAAAAAAGTCTGCTCTGTTGCATGATCCGAGAGTTATTCCAACATAAACCACTGATAGTAGCAAATGTATTTGTTGTACCAAGTACCTTATGCAGATGGCACTGCAGGGAGAATGGTTAAGTACTGGACGGATTTTGTATACTAGTTTACTGTGATTGTCCATCAGGCAGTTTGACACCTTTACAAAATTTTCAGATTTTTGGGGTAAATGCTGGTAGCATCTCTAGTACAAGTACAGCAAAAGTGCAAATAATACGGGTGTACTCTTTAGAACCCATAAGATACTTAGGCATAGCCTAGTATACAACAAAATCTGCGAAATATTTTGTACGATTCCAGAAGGATTTTAAAGTACAATATATACACTTCTATCATACGCAGTTGCTAATTTACTTATAATTATAATATGCTGTGGCTTCAATATTCTGTTTGACTGTGAATGAGGTTGTGTTATACCATTATAGTTTAATCCTATCCACATCCTTTCTTGTGTAAGCATCCAAAATTAGTTACAGTTGCTACTGCTCACTCACTGCCAACATGAGGAAGCAGAAGCCGATCATATCCGTGACAGTGGTCTACCTGCTGCAGGAACTATTGAAATGCAAGCTGGCATTTTGGTGATTACATGACACAGGACAACCAATTGACAGTATACATTATGTTGGAATTATTACAAAAGGAAACTTGAGTATGACCTGGCAAAGTAGCGAATTTGCATCTACACTTCTCAGGTTACATGTTTGGTGTTTCAGTTTCAGGGAATCACCAAATAACAGGATGTTATTAACTTTTTACAGGAAATGTATTGCTCTCAATATTCCTTTATTTTGCCCCCCCCCCCCCCAAAATTAAAAATAAATAAGAAAATGAATGAATAAATCAACGAATCAGTCAGTCAGTCAATAAACGAACGAACGAAAGAACAAGTGAATGAATGAATAAATAAAATTACAATATTCACATAAACCATCATATCATTTTAACTTATTTACAATAACCCATGCAGTTCCTTTAAAGGTCTATATCTGTCTTGCACAGGAAACTTGCGCTGCTTTTTGCTCGCACATGTTACGATAAACATCAGTTCAACCTTTTCTTGTGGAATTAAGTACATTACAAGTGATAAAGTTTTACTTTTACTGTGTAAGTTACGAGAAACCACACCAGATAACATTATCTCAAAGTTTGTTAATTTCTGCCCTTTCAAAACTAGGAACTGGTGTGAAAAAAGATTCTGAAAAACTCATGAATTGTCCGTTTTTAGCTGTACCATCTAAGCTTACAAACTAGTCCTGCTAAGTTTGCAGTGTCTATTCTGACCCATGTGGTACAACAGGGTCAAAATGGCTTTCTATAGATCTACAAACATATTTAGGAATAACGTTCGAAAACGTACGACAAAAACAGGTCCAACTCAACTCCAACTTCCAGATGTTTGTACTACAATGATCATGGATGCGTACTTTTCCTTCCTTGTGATGACCGCATGTGTCCCTGGGATTGATGTGTATATGAACTGGAAACCGTTGAACTTATTTTATTAACTGCATTGTTGTTATAAGTAAATAGTATTTCAAATGTAATAAACAAGTTTCATTGCCAACTGTTAAAATAATTCCATTGTCAAAAGTGGGACTTGATATTTCAAGCTGTTTGTAGTATTTGCTGTCAATTCAGTATTCATGGCCAGTTTTGGTCGCATTAACTTGACTTTAATAAAGAACCGGAGTCCACAAAATTGTTTGTTGATCTGGGGGCACCACAGATGATCTCCTAATTTTACCTTAGTAAAACCCCAAAGTCTGCGTAAACTGTACCTTTTTATGCACCATAAATCGCATTTATACCGATAATGGCTGCGCGCGAAGCGCGCGGTAAAAGTTTTTGAAACATGTATAACGGCACATACGTTCTTGTAATCTTCCACTTCATGCTACAAATTAGATTGAAAGATCGCATACTGATTCGAGGCCCCTACAAAGGTTGGAGATGTACAACTATTTTTCGGAAAAGTTTTGTGACTAGAATAGTTGCATTTATTATTACCTTTATAATGGTAATGAGATGGAAAGCAAACCGTAACGAATGGGCGCGAAGCGCACCGAACTTTTTCATTGAATAAGATTTCCATGATAAAACCTGCATTCAGGCTCTGCGTCGAGACACTTTCAGTTCTAATTCCCAACAAGCCTATATGCCAATCACAAAGCAAGTCTTTTACTTGAAAATTCGTAAACAACTTTCAGCTTTTGCTGCTGTGCTTCTCCGAGAGTTGCTACGGGAAGATATTGATAATAAGAACAATATTGAGGTAAGGCTTGAAGGGCGCTGAGCGCGCGAAAATTTTGATACTTTGCGAAGCATTTACGAAAATTATGATAGTTTCAGAACCATTTGTGATAGAAAGTGATTACAGTAGTTCCATCTCTTAGTCGAAAAACACCCTAACCCCCTACAGAAATCTATAGCGTAAACGTCCTTTGGGATCATTTTAAAACTTTCAAAACAGTTCTGACATCCACTGGGGGCACGCGCCTCCATGCCCCCCTGCCGGCGCCACTGGCCTTACGTGGCAAGTGACACCATAAAAGAGGGTGGAGAGGGAGGGAATATGTAAGGCTACTCAAAGTTGAAAGCTACTAGGTCTACATGCCTGCTCACTGAAGCTGGTATAGTCACTCTTCTTCTTACCTAGGCAGAGTTTGTTGAAACTCTCTATTTCGAGTCACCCCAAGGATATTTAAGTTAGGTGATTAAGTGCAGGTTATCTTCATATTACCATTTGATTATTTGATTATTTACTTATTCACTACTCTTTCGGAGTACCATAATAACTATTAGTGTTACCAAAGAACATGATGATGGAGTTGACAGTTTCCATCTGGCAGAGGGTCACTTTTGACGCTTTACTGCTCTGTCGCTTAATATGAGCTTTTTTGGTATCATGATTCTTTTTTGGTAAATGTAAAATATTCTCCCAGTTCACTAAAATCCTTGTAAATACCAGTGTTCCAGACAGTTTTCGTTCATGGTAGGTTGATAGAAATATACTTAGTCACAATTTCCTTTTTGTAACCCGGTTACAGTTCTAGTGGAAATGAACTAGGCAAAGTAACAAGCAAATAACATTTTCGTCTTCTCAAAATGTCCCCATCGGGAAAAGTACCGAAAAGTGAAGCTCCAGGGATATATGAAGAAGTGTGAAAGCTTGTGTCAACACCATTGGTGTCAATGATCCAGTAAAACAATCAGGGCCATGGGAAAATCCTTCGAAAACAAGTGTCAATTCCATGTTGGTTACAACGTGTTTATGCATGATGCTCTTTGTTTGATAAGACCTTCCATCTGTCCATATGGAGTGTCCCGACTAAGCTACTACATTACGGAGGCTTGAATGTTTCCATTATACTTAACTCCTCCTGGTTCAAAGATGGTCGAATTACCCCACATGTGTTTTGAACCTAATTGTCAAGTGCCTGATGGTCTTACCAGTGTTATACAGCTTTTCATTGGGTCGGTGATCACGGTGTGCACGAGCGCTAGTGTTTATGCAGCGCGATAAGCAGACATAATTTTGAACTACCTGTTCTGCAGGGAAAAAAATGCAGATTAAAAAAAAATGCGGTGTGCATCGACCCAATGGAACCCCGTATAGTTTACGCTCTTATCACTTGCAAAAGCTTTGTTTTCATGAAAGGCTACTAATTTGCTACTACTCTGTAGGCCCTCTACCATTGGTAACGTATAATGTAGGACAGAAACCCTCGTTTGGTACTGGTGGAGTTCAATTACATGTGACGTCATCAGTTTTCAAGGTAAGTAAACTTCGCATAGGCTAAAGATGTTTGAAGATGGTAGCATTGGCCAGTTGGTATATGTATGCGTCACATTGAGTAAACCTGCCTTAGTGGTTTGATGGAAGTCGGAGGCAGAGGCCAACATTTGAAAACTGTGAAAAATGATAGCTGAAGGAGGACAACATTATTAAACCTCAAAGTAACGGTAAGCAGTAGCACGCTGCATTTTTGTGGAAGGCCCATTCAACTGTTTAATGTCACTGGAGATCAAAGTTGGGGAATATGCTTAACAAAGTCTCTCAATAAGGTATAGTAACTTTACATTGCACATAAATATCTTTAATTGTAGTAAAACCATTTTGGAAGTCAAAGGTCATTTTGCATCAACAGTATTCTTCAGTGCTGAAACCAGTAAATACGGTATCTCAAGAGGGTGAAAGTGATACTAGTCTTTGACTTAGTATGTGAACGTGTCATATGAATTAGAACTTTGATGTGTTAGGGAAAAGTCAAAATAGCCTGTTTGTTGTCAGCAGAGATCAAAGTATGAAAATTCTGCAAGCATTATATTTAAAGAAATGTAAAATCGATGCGTGCCCTACTTGGCATGTGTATATTTCATCTTGAGAAAGTAAAGAACCCTGTATTTGGTGGCGATCAGAGATCACGATACGAATGAAGCACCAGTCAAAAGGGGAAAAACTTGAATCCCGTATATTCCAGGAATGGCTATGTGGAAAGACCTTGTTCTTGACATACGGATGTTTCATATGAGTAAACTAATTTTATTATTTAGAGAAGATATCGGTCATCTGATATCACCAATGATCATAAGAATACTGTTGTGTGAGAAACAAAAAGGGAGACTTAATTACAAAGACTTAAAGACTAAATCACATCTTGATAACCCGGATAGAGGCCTGCTGTGATAAAACAGGGAGGTGTTACTAACCTAACAACTCCCTGGATAAAACTATTAACTCTTCGATGCAGTTTGGCATTCTGATAAAGTTGCAACTTCACGTCGAGTGAGAAACTAATCCACTAACACCTGTGGTAGGCCAATTCAATAGGAAACACAATAGATTGCTGTTGAGTGGAAACACGCCATAGTTTGACCTCTCCTCTTGGCCCCTACATCATTTTCTGGATGTGTTATTCCCATTATCCACTCTAGTATAGCCGACCCTTAATAATATCTTTGCTTCTATACACGTGCTAGTGTTTATATTGCACGGAATTCCGTAGAAACTTTTATGCGTGTGTGTTTCTCTCCTAAACTCCTCTAGTACGTCTCGCCATGGAAGGTTTTTACCACCCAAAAATCAACATGTTCTAAATTCCCTGAATCCGTTTCGCGGGAATTTGTATGAACGTCGCTTTTACATGAACTGGTACACATTTTATATAGTCAAGTAGGGCAGTGGCGTGACAAAGGGGGGAAGGGAGGGGCCAGCGGGCAGGGAGGGGCGGCTGGCCCCTCCCTACACGGGCCAGGGGCGCAAAATGAAGGAAGACGAAAAAAAAAGACAAATGAAGAAAAAGAAAGGAAGAATCACAAAGAATGAGAAAAAATGGAAAGAGGAGGAAAATGAAAACGTGTGTATTTTTAGCGCCCCTCTGCCTCCTGTGAATTGTTAATTCGTGACGGCAAGAGCACTTAAAGTAAACTGAGGGGTATGATGCGGTCGTGCATGCACCACCTTGTTGAAACACTGCCACCAAATTAACATCTTCCGTATAGTCAGTGGTATAGCCGTATAGAGCATATTGCTTGAATGAATCGCATGAATTGAAATAGACACTGCATTAGCTGTCTTCGTCTCTTCGAGTCGATAGATTGTCGTAGGCCTATATGAATTCCTTGCTTAGTAAATACTGTATGTTGACAATTCAGCCTTCAGAATTCAGGCAAGCATTTCAGTCTTTATAATCCAAGCATGTCGTGGATTCGAGTTTAGCTCGGGAGTTGGAAGATGGAACTAATTTTGAGCACGGGGCGCCGGATGGGAGAAGGGGCCATAGTCCCCGTTGGGGTATTTTTCCGGTTCGTCAGGGAGTCTTAGTCGATACGATAAAGTATGCAGTCCTCGACGGCGAATAGTCGCTCCCACGGTTTTCCTGTGTTTTGCTCTCAAGAGGACAATTTCTCTATTAAGAGCCCAAAATTTTCGGCGCGCTACGCGCGCTGTAGAGTCACTTCAGTTTCTTCAATAGTTCCATTCCACATAGCTAGATAGCACAAGTCCTGTTCACCTTACCAAGTAACATGTAGGCAGAGTACACAGTTTATGTAGAGGTCGTGAATTTCATCCCATATAGCAAATTAAGCCTGGGTGCTGTTCTCTTGTGCGTGTTATGCGGTACGGTCAGCTGGTGAGCGACTCAGGGAGCAAAGTTTGGTTATTCCATAGGGGAACGCCCGATAGGGCCCAACTGCCCGGACAATTGACCCATATAAGCTTTAAATAAGTACAGATTCTTTTCAGTGTAGGTTTACCCAAAAACAAATTCGCGCGCTTCGCGCGCTTTGCAATTTCACAGTTTAGATTCGAGGAAAAACATTAAATCAGCGCGAAACTATGTCCTCTGCTATATACAAATTTTATGCAATATATGCCCCGCAATGGCATGGTGCAGAACACAGGTTTTCTTCAAATCCCCCTCAGTAACCCCTCGACGACATCGGGGCCCTCGGGACTCACGTCGAGTCACTTGACCCCCCCCCCCCCCCACTGCAAACAACCCTTGGAACGGCACTGAAGTAGGGTAAAAAACAAAACAATTTCCCAAAACTTTCAAATAACATCATAACCATTTAAAATTTCTGCCAAATATTATACTCATAAAATGGCCAGTGTGACAGTGTGACTGTCTTTTGATGTAACTAGGAAAACATTAACAAATATAATTAATGTAGGTAAAACTTGAGAAAAACATTGTTTTTTAAGTTACTTAATTTCCAAAAGTGAGGTAAATACTTTGGCGGGGTAAAGATCTCCAATGCATAGCCTATTTAGTATAAAAAACAAAGTGAGTAGATAAAACTCATCTCTCATGTTAAGTTTTGAGGAGGTAGTGTTCTTCAAAGGTGATTTCATCAATGGAAGTTGTTATTTTACTTTAGTATGACTCACATAAACAGTTTTTCGAATTCCTGTTCATACTCATTAGAAAGGCTTGTTCAAGGAGCCTACAGTACAGCGGTACCTGAGATTTTGTATTCCCATCACTGATTATTGGCCTAAGAGAAAAATGATACGTTCAAAAGAATATCTTGAAAGAAACGAAGAGCACTGTGTAAAAAGCACAACAACAAGGTGATGTAGTAATCATTTTAAATCCATTAATGTTATTTTACAGACAGAAGAATACTGAGGAAAATTAACCACGAAGGAAAAGTAAAAGAACTCATTAAAGAACTTTAATACTGATTCCACAGAGTATTTTCTTTAAGGATGTGATGTTAAGGTAACAGACTGAAGAGTATAACATTAAGCAATTAATATTTCACTATTTTGTTACAAGCCAAAGATACTGCAGTGTATATACAGCATTGAGCTCTACAACAGTGGCAGCTATTTTAATACCTGCTGATATACCACTGCCACAGATAAGTTATTATCTGTTTATGTTGAATAAAGAACATTGTCATGCAAAAACACTTCCAAAACAATGTCAGGTGCCTTAAATATTGCTTTTAAAATATTGCTTTGTAGAGTAAATTCCCAGTGCTTGCCTCAGCATTTACACTTAGGGTATTTTAGAGTAACATTTCATGGTTTACAAGAGATACAACATTAGGCCGTTGATTTGTCTCCTGTAGCCTGGGGTCAACTGTAATGGGCTAACGAAAGGTGCATAATGCCAGCACGAAAGGATTTCATAATTTTCTACAGTAAAAAACCCAATTCTATAATACTTTTAGCAACAAGTTTCTGCCTTTTGGGGATCTTGTGTAGTGATAAAAGAATGATGGGGTAAATAAAAACAAGAGTGGGGTTAAAAGTAACTAGTTTTTTACCCCACTTTGCATACTTATCGGTGGGGTAATAGAGCAAGACGGTTCTGACTGATGAGAAACTACAGGGAAAGGCTTATACGCTGACTTCTACGTTTATGTAAATATTTTTTACCTTATTGTATTTCTCGAAGTTGTAATAAAACAAATGAATTTAATGAAATATGGCGGCGCCATTGGCCAACTTTTCTCCCGATCAGGGGAAAACTAGATTCTCCCAAAAGAGGGAATCTCCCGAACTGTTAAAGCTCTATCAACGTTCTCGTACGAAGCTCACAACGCATCCAGGTGATACCATGTTGGGTTCGTCACAAGGAACGTTTAACAACTGCTGTTTTCTGCTACGTGGCATTATATTTTGGTACATCTCATCCTCCCGCCATAAGGTAACCTATAGACTCTCCACACGTGAAGCATGATTGGTTTTGCTGCATACTTTTGGAATTCTAGATCAAAATCTGTGCTTTGTCTTTCACATCATATTTTTATAATTATTTTAGAAATTTGACACGGTGGCACAGGCACCGTCACTTTCTAATGGTTGCTAGGGGTAAATTAAAGGCAAAGAGTCTGTATAGGGTCACACTTTCCTCTCACACTTTCTGTCAACTGTTTGGTCAATGACTTAGCTCATTTGTAAGCACAATTTTATCTGATGTGAGGAGAGGGGGTATTTACATGAGGGAAAAGACTTTTTTGCCAGACTCCCCTCCTCTTCCCAGCTGTAGTTTCTTTTCAACAGGAGTTTTATCTGAGTAGCTATGTTTGTGGAGGATAAAACTTCTCTCAATCATGAACGGAGAAGTTTCAGCAGTGCATGAGGTGTGGATGAAACCAGTTCCTATTTTTCCTGGCTGTTGTGACTATGACAATGTGTGTTCAATGAAAAGACTCGTCTCTCCGGGTATAGGTTACATGTTTAAAGTACCTAAATATAGAACCTCTGTGATGAATTTCAGTTTCGTTTGATGAAACGAAGTTAATAAATATGAACCCACGTATTAAAACCAGGTTCCTGTTTTTCTTCCGTTGCGTAAGCTATTGCTCTGTCACAAGACCATCATGAAGCTATAAACATATCACCGATTACAAAGGAGAACTCAGTGATTTAATGATGTATAACGAAATAGTTTCGTTTTAACATAACTTTCGGTAGCTCAGTAGGTTTAATGACACAGCGAGAAAGTATGAAGGCTACCCCTACACTGAACAAATTGGTATTTTACATACAGACAATGTACAACAATATTTTGTAGAGTCGGTATTTGAAGCTATCTGTGTAAAACAGGTCTGTGAAGACCGAAGGGCAAAGGGCCCGTAATGAGTGACAAGGTAAAGTACATAGGCGAGGGGCTGTTCTACCACATAGAACTATCAATTAGCAGCACTGAAGTGTCCAGTTAGTGGCAACTGAAAGTGTGAGAGTGGGGAGGGGTTGTTTGGGCTACATAATGCTAAAAATAACTCACTATTTGCTCTTTGAAAGTGGTTGATCCTAACATATCGGAATAAAGCGGTTGACGGCTGCTTCATTGAATCATAGGGGCAGAGACTACTGTCAAGTGCAGGTTGCCTTCAGTAACGTTTCGGGCGGGTGGTTTCGCCATGGCTTTGGTAGGCTACTCCGAACCTCAAAATTTTTTACTCGGGTAGTGGTGCTTAAAAGTCATTTGAGGTTACCAGAGATCAAAAACTGAAAAACCTTGTAAACACCATATTTCAAGATAGGAATAATGGGTACATGATGTAATACTTAGTATAATAAGTTTTCATATTAAGAAAAGATGCTTATAGTTTAGTTAAAGTTTATCTGACTTCACTGGCAGGGGTAAAACTACGAAACGCTGAAAAGACGATGTTAAAAAGGCTACCAACGAGGGATCCCCTACTAAGTTCGTCGTTGTCATATATTGATTACAAAACCTTGTCGTTGTAGGCGGAGGTTAGAGGTCATATAAGGTCACTAGAGGTCAAACAGTGAAAATCTCGTAAACACGATATCTTATGAGCTTTGATATTGATGAATCTCACATTCATTATTTGGATGCTCCACATTAAGTTCGAAAAGCCTCTAATTATTCATTGAGGCCAAAGATCATTTGGGTCACCGGAAGTCAAATTGTGAAAATTCATCAACAACATATTTCGAAAATGATAGCATTTAGCGGTGTCATACTTAGCATGCAGATGACGTAAATTGAATTGAAAACCCCCATCATATTTGGTGGGGATAACAGGTATTTGATGTCACTGAAAGCGAAATTGTGAAAATAATAGTACACATGGTATATCAAGGAGTGAAACTTTGAAGAGAGGTCTCATTTGGCATGTAGATGCACCACATTAATTTCAAAATGTATAGTGGTTTTGGTGGAGGTCAAAGATTACGTCAGGTCACCAGAGGTCAAACTGAGGAAACATTGTAAACTTCATAACAGGTCAAGGAAGATAACTTTGAGGGATCTCATAGTTTGCATGTAGATGTTCCACATTCGGTTGAAGAATCCTACAGTGTTCGGTGGAAGTCAAATGTCATTTGAAGTTACCAGTGCTCAAACTTTAAAATCTTGTAAGTATGGTATATCTCATGAACTATTAAAGTATATGTCGAAGTCTTTCTTTCTGTCGATGCCAAGCACTGCCTGACACCGTCCAGAATCACCTGGTGCACCGATGGCACTTATCGGCACCACCGAGGTTGAAAGACATGGAACCATAGAACAAACGTTCTGGTTTTTGGTTTCGATGAAACAGAAACCTGTGCATTTACGATGGCGCATGTATATGTGTGTGCGTGTGTGTGTGTTTGTGACACCTAGCTTGTGCACGGAATATCTCAAGAACGGAATCTTTCATAAAGCTCAAACTTGGTGTGTGTGTGCGCCATATAGAAAAAAAGAACCCTATTGTTTTTGGTGGCGGTCAAAGGTCATCTGGGGTCAAACTCTGAAAACTTGTGTAAGCACGATATCTCAAGGTAGAAATCTTGGATAAATTTCATACTTAATATGTACATGAGTTATGGTGAGACAAAAAACCCTGTTGTTTTTAGTACTGGTCAAAGGTCACTTGGGGTCACCAGGGTCAAACTCTGAAAACCTTGTTGAACCGATATCTCAAGGTAGGAAGCTTGGATAAATTTTATACTTAGTATGTAGATTACTTATGGTAAGACAAAGAACCTTATTGTTTTTGGTGGAGATCAAAGGTCATTTAGGGTCACAGATGGTCAAACTCTGAAAACCTTGCTAACACGATATTTCAAGTAAGAGGCTTGAATAAATCTCATAATTAATAAGTGGATGTTTCATGGTAAGACGAAGACCCTAATGATTTTGATCGGGTCAAAGGTCATCTGTGGTCACAAGGGGTCAAAACCTGAAAACCTTGTAAAGACGATATCTCAAGGTAGAAAGCTTGGATAATTTTACACGTAGTATGTAGATGCGTTGTGGTGAGAGGAAGAACCCTATTGTTTTATAATGAAGGTCAAAGGTCATTTGGGATCACCAGGGGTCAATCTCTGAAAACCTTGCTAACACGATATCTCAAGGTAGGAAGCTTGGATAGATTTCATACTTAGTATGTAGATGTCTTATAGTCAGAGGAAAATACCTATTGTTCTTGGTTGGGTTCAAAGGTCATCTGGGGTCACCAGGGGTCCAACTCTGAAAACTTTGTTAACACGATATCTCAAGGTAGCAAGCTTGAATAAATTTCATACTTAATATGTACATGCCTTACGGTGGGAGGAGGAACATCATTGTTTTATAGTGGAGTTTAAAGGTCATCTGGGGTCACAAATGGTCAAAAAGCAAAATTTCCCAACAATTCCCAAGATCTTTATCTGGGGTCACTAAAGGTCAAAAATCAAAATTTCCCAAGAACACCCAAGATCATCTGGGGTCACCACAGGTCAAAAAGCAAAATTTCCCAAGAATTACCAAGATTAGCTATGAACACAAAACTAATTTTCCAACACAATAAGTTAGCATTTGAACAGTGCTAGAAAGAAATGGGACAACATGGAATTATTTGGAATAAAACATAAATCATCGACTCCTCAATGCATTTAAGCATTCTGGTTAAACAATTGTTCCTAACCTGAACGATGATTCTTTTCAAACTTTATGGAATAGACTTATGCAATTATTGAAGATTGAAGACAATCCACAAAATACTTCGTCGCTTAATGTCTATCAGACTCTGTCCTAACAATACAAAAAACACGCTATATTATCTGGATAAATATCCCCTGCTAACACTAGAGTCTGTGTTTTTCAGTGCATATATGCTGTACCCATACAGTGTACCATGGCCATTAGACCAGTTTTCAACTGAAGTGTTTGGGCCCAGCCAAGCCTTCCATGTTTTGCGGTATGGATGATGTCCTATGGTTGATTCTTGTACTTTGACATGAGCAGATGGCACCAATTTACCAGTCTTGGGGAGATATTTGGCAAAAAGAAACTTTCTTCGAGTTCCGATCACAGGAACTCCACAAATTCCCTTATACTGATGCTGTGAAACTGTATGCAGTATTTTCAGAGGTTTTGCTATGAGTCAAGCTACATACCACATTTTGATGTACGTGAAGCTATACGGTATGCTTCCTGTAGCAATGAGATGGGCCTAGATACAGTCTACTAAATTTCCAAAACCGGATAGTTAAGTGGTCATACCTTTCCAGTCCCATATGTTTGAGAGCAATTGAATTTTCAAATTTGTGGCATATTCCTGGTATAAACTTTAAAGTATACCACGTATTGTTTACAGGTTGTTGGCTATCTAAAACGACACCTTGTGACATTTGCGATTATGTGTTCCCCTTATTGTGTCATACTAAATCATTTCCTTCCCTTTGCCTAGCCATGAGGGAGGTTCATAATGTGGATGGAACCTTCAAAGCAGGTCAACGGCAGCACGGTGGCAATCATTTATAATCACTCGCATTTCATTTTTGCTGAATATTTCCAGTAACACGTGCATTGAAATGCTATGCCAACCAACACCACCTGGTAAAAAATCCAAAGCCTGGGGTGACAAAAGAAGTGAGTAAAGGAGTGAATCGTCTGTCCCTCGATCACAGGTGGGACAAAGAACAAATGCAGGTGCATTAAACGTGTTAAAAACATGATTTTGCCTTGCATGACTGATGTTACAAAAATAGTTTAATAGGCTGACTCAACAATTGAACACAATCAATTTCCTTTTGCAAGCCGCTGTGTCAAAATGTGTCATTGGTTCTTTTGACCTTACCATATCCGAAGTCTGATATATTACACAGAGCCTCAAGAATACACCTGGAATTTCTCAAATCTCTCTGATGGGAATAGTACACCAATAGATACGAAAGTTGACCGCATTTCAGGCTTGATCTTTGGGTAATTAAAACACCCTCAACAGGAATTAATAGGCGAGTAGCACCCCCCTGAAAATGGCTGCACAAGTCACGGTACAGTACTGGCAGAGACTTTTCACCAAGGCAGGACATGAACATGACATTTCTACAGTGGCGTGGAAAAAGGAACCCACCTTAAGTATCATCTGACGTGGACAACACGATAAAGTGTGAGGGGAAAGAATCCTTGAAAAGCGTAGTGGTTACGGAAATCAGCAATTTCATATTGACTCCTGTCTGGAGTTTTATGGGTATTATTCCCAAATGAATCTTAGTTAGTGTAAGAAGTGAGAATACGTCCTGCCAACTTTTGGCTACATGAAAATGTGGTGATTAATCCCACCCCAAACAGGCGGTAATTAAAACAGAACATTGTGAATGCTAGATTTGGTGTAAGAGTGAGTTATGTACCAGTGGTCTCGTCTAGTAGTTAATTTTAAACTAACTACACGTGAAGTAACGACCCCCCCCCTTTGCACGTATGTCCCTCAAATTGCCCCTTTATCTAATTATAATCACTCTTATTGTTTTTCTCCTACAACGTTTTTCTTCCTCCAAATAAAATTTAACATGATTTAACATGATTTATCTCTTAAAAACGTTTGGGCAGCTTTCTGTGGCAAACTATGGTCTACTCAGACTGGAAGAGAGGTGTTAAATTAATGTCCCTAGCGAGATGTAGTCATAACCTAAGCCTCTGGGTGAAGAAAGCCAGCTTGCTCTACTTTCCAAAAGATCTTGTCGCCGAAATTGTACACATTAGGGTAAGAACTGAATTTTTTGTACACCACAGCTAGCAAGCCTTGAAGAGGATAATACACATGTCCTTTCGCCGGCTCCCTCATATTGTTTCTTCTTTCCACAACTTCCTGATTAGATTTAATGAAGTAGTAACTCGAAGTTTGGCAGAATGTCAACAGTTCTCTTGTATTTCACATTCAGGTCATACAATGCTTTCTCTTGATTATTTTACGGAAATGCACTAAGCCGCAATATATAAGAAGGATTTTTTTCTCCCTGCTCTTGATGTCTAATTGAACATCATGCTGTTTGTTTCCCTTTACAATGATAACGTTTATACTGTCACCTAATTCTGGGACATTTGGTTCGGAGTTAAGTGCACCTACAGTACTGGGTACTTGTACGCAAAACACGCAAAACAAGAATAGACGACTGTGACAAGTCTGTCTTACTTTAATTAATAACTATGAAAATTATACATACAAAGATACATTACAAGTTTCATGTTTCTTTTTGGCGCCTTTCAACAAAGTCAAACCCAAAATTTGTTTCCCCATATCCGGACTACATAAACAGTTATCAAATAAAGTATTGTCCCAAATTATTGACTGGTGCCGGCAAAATACGACTATTATTGGTAAGATAATGTCACGTGACTCTACAACCCGGCCTCTACTCAGCCTCGTAAGGTTAGGTCAATGTTTTTGACAATTCGTCTCGATGGGGTGGTCCCTTTGGCTGACCACACTCTTTAGTGGTGGCTTCTGGGTGTGGGCTCGGTTAGTAGGCACAGGCCCGTAGCCAGACAAGGTACTGTAGGGGGCAAAAATTTTTCCAGGGGGGCCAAATGTGTACAAATGTATTAAGTCAATGGTAAAATTCAAACTCTCTAGGGGGGCAAAAAAATTTCAGGGGGGCTTCGCCCCCTGGCCCCCCTGACTACGGGCCTGAGTAGGCAACTCCAGACCGGAAGCCTGCAAGTTTAAGCAGGTAACAATTTTACAGAAGTTATACAATTTTATGTAAGAATTTACATGACTCCCCAATCTGCCAATGTTCCCAAAGTACATCTCGTTTTCTAATACAATGATATTGGCAACGTCAAGACTAACAATCAATTATTCTTATTAACATGGGGACCCAACTAGGAATTAGATTATTTTTCTCTTCAGTCTTACATCTCAAAACTTTTAAACATTTTGTTAAAAAAAATGACAATTTCATTAGTTTCATTTGCTTTCAAAAATCTCTGAATTTTCTTCAAATATTTTCTGGCTTCAAAAATTTCCTTGATTTAGTTTGAAACCTTTTAACCTTCGAAATAGTCTCGGTACGTAAGACACATGTCAGTTTACTCGCTTGGACAATGATATATCTGCGAATTTTAAAACGTACTTATCTTACGAGAACTTACACAATGAAAACTCTGCTGTTAGCAATACGCTCGTCATTTCTCCTGGTGACAGGTTTAGGAATTAAAATCATTTACTATGAGAGCCATTTTTATTAATATTAGACATAGAACTTTGAATAAAATGATTACGATGTTGCAATTATATTACGTAACTACGTTACACATTTGTTCTCATTTACCAATCATGTCGCACCTAGTGAAAACAATATTACTTTGTTCATCACCATTCATTTCCTTCAAGTTACCATTACTATACCGTTAAATATCTCACTTGCTCTTACACTCACGGTTTTTCTCGAACACACTATTTATACACATAGGCTACATTTTTCCTTTTTTCACGCCTTTTACTTTGAAGAAATAACCAGTTCTCTATTACCATATATAATGGCGTCCAATGGCTTGAGTACAGTGGTGGCTGGCCCCACGCTCCCGGCGCAGTGTAGTGTCGGATCCTCCTTCCTACAGGCAAGAAGTTTTCTCCTTGACAAATTGACCACCCATCCCAACCCAAGTAAAGAATGTGAGACTTTCCTCCTTCATTGTGCGCTCTGCATTGATATGCCTAATTAAGTTATCCCCATTACGCAAGTGCATAAACTACGTCATGCCAGGGTGGAACTTTTCTCCTATCACTCGTGACATATACACAGAAAGGTATTCATAATCAAAAACTTTTTGCAATTTCCTGCTTTTGCTTGCTCTCCGCTTGTTTATGAAGCCCAGCACTTCAATTTTGATCAGATAATTCCCACTCTTTCACAACTGCAAGTTTACCATTCACGGACGTCTCCGGAATAAAATATGTTTTACCCACCCACATCCTTCAGGGAAATTTTATCAAGTTGTCTATTGGTAGCATTGGGTGAGCCTTGCCACGGATAGCTAAGTACAGAACTCCCATAAGATGGGGGGGGGGGGGAGCAGCGAGGTAAACCATTCAGCAATAAATCAAGTAAAGAAAGAAATGCAGAGGTAGCAAATTCCTCAAACCAAATTAGAAACATACAAACAGAGAAACCTGGCCGAAAACTGGAAATTTAGTAAAATAAAATACGCGAATATTGAACACCAAATGAACAGGTGGGCAGACAACCAACGATGGTGAGCTTCATTAGGTCCGGGAAAATGATGCGCATGTAATCTGTAAAGTCTTTTGACTTAATGGAAGGCATGTTAAGGTTCAAAGTTCACGGGCGCGGGGGAATTCGCCCTTGCAGCAACCAAATTCGTTCCAGAAAGATGATGGGGGGGGGGGGCAAAAAATCCCTCAAACTGTCAGAAAAATGGCCTTACTCCCATCTTAAAATTGTCAAAAATGTTATTTCCCCCGTACTAGACCTTTTTAACATTTTTAGAATAATTTAAATTATCTGCAAGTAATTACGCAGGTTCTCAGAGGGGCCAAATTTTATATCAGAGACATGTAGGTTGGTCAATTCCTTGTCCAGCTTCACAACTTTATGGACAAAAGTATACTTTTTGAATAGGTTTACGAATTCCCTGCCTGTACTGGCCCGGACCTTCAAATATTCAAGAAATAGTAGAATTGACACTTTCTCGAAGGTGCGCAGCTCAGTATCTCCCTTTCAATTCACGGACAATTGAGGTGAAGATTGATTGTACCAAAGGCCTATGATTTGTTTTAGCACAGACCATTAGCTGATTTTTGTACTGTATACCCATAATTCGTGTCATTTAGATATACATTAAAACAAACGTCAATCCACCTAACATCGGATTAATACAAACGGAAATGCTTAGGTTTAGGTCTATTGCATTGTAAATCATATCTGTGAGCAGCTATCTGGCGACGGTCTCGGCCTGGGAAGTTGTGGCCTGGGCCTTGCGAAATGTGATCCCGATTACACCAACCTGAGCTCACTTTTTCTGAGATGAATAAGTGAAGAAGGTCTCGGTATGTGACTTTTCTCTAATCCGTCTGAAGAAATTTGTTTCACCATGAACTGCGAAGCTGACTCTTTGAACAACTAGTTTTGTTTAACCTTATGGGGGAAAGATCATCCTCGGCGAACAATTTTGTGGACATCATGAACGACTTCGATAAATTGGCTAGAAAACAATACAGTACGTTGGACTTAATAGCTAATTTATTACCACCTTCAGCCGTCTTCGTTTAATATTATATTGTCTATGAACAGAACAAAAATGTCATGAATGAGAAAGTATTATTAGCCAACACGATTACATTTGCAGCTAATTACTCCCCGAACAACTTTCACATTTCCTCTTTCATACTTGTACACAAGGAGCTGGGTGTATGGTATAATACACATGCGCCTGTCGGTAACCTCGTCAAAACGATTTGAGCAGTCTACAAACTGAGTAGTTGTCAGCAGGTTCTTCATAAGGAAGTTTGTTCTGCCCATCGAGCTGTACATTTACACAATCCACGAAACAGAGCTCTAGAAGTCTACCAGGATGTTTTGCTGGCAAGTATAGTGTCATCGAATGAATTTACTACGTTGTGCTTCTTTACCAATTTCTAAGTTGGAGCGAAAGAGACAATTTCTGCTGTTTTGAAGAACAGGTTATTTTGCCATAGCCATTATGATTGTCACAAGTCATCAACGTTGGAACTGTCCTTTTGTGGGCAAATGTCTTACCAAGTGGTTTGTGCTATCTATTTTTGCATTGATGTATAGTTTGCATGCTCGTGGTTGCACAGATTCATTACACAATGTTGGAGATAATGTCCAACTGAACTGCTCAGTTAGTGGAGACATTTCAGGATCACCTCTTTGTCGTGACGCTTCAAGTTTCCAGTATCAAAATTGCCAACCAGACAAATATTGTGTAAAGTTTGATAATGCTACGAAAAGTATCATATTTACTATTGCTAGCGCTACTGAAAACAATTTTACAAAATATCAGTGTGGAGCCCGTTTTTCTGCAACCGCTAAAGTAAATTTGAGTTGTTGCTTTAACTTAATCCAAGTTTCGATCAATTCATCACCTGATTCCGCGGTGACGTCTTTATCATATACTACAACAATGACAACGAAAGAAACATCACAAGAAGAAACAAATACAAGCATCTCAACCATTCAACCAAATATTTCAGATTCAAATACTCCATCCACTGGCTGTGTAAACAAAATTGAGTTGAAAAATCAGACGCCATACAAGGTGAGTGTTACTCGGGTACACCAATGAAGTTAAGTAGAAAATAGCGAAGGGGTATTTTGCAGGTTTCAAATAGTCCGAGCAAGCAATGGGGACTAGATTCAATCAATAGGTAAAATCAGACTTTGCTCAGCCTCGAACCAGAGAGATGTAACATAGTTACAACTAACATATTCCCTCTAACTCAGTAAAGATGCTGGCTTTACTCAGTGCTTAACGGAAGCAATGTTTTCCTTTCTTGGTTGGGTTACTAAAGGGATAGGTAGGCTTTGCACTAAAATCAATTATGATCTGTCAAAAGAAAATGAAAATAAAACAATTTATCAAAGATGTTTTTAGTTAGCAGTTCTACTTACTTGGTTGAAAACGTAGTGAATGTTGTGGATTTGTATTGTTGAAGATCATATTTTGTTTCAGCCTCAATTATTTACACGCCTTTTGGGAAGCATTCATATGACGCCCAAGCCCAACCCTAAGCATACTTTGGATGAATGTTCTAGCAAAAACTATAAAAAAGAGAATGTATATGTGGCCTTGAAATTTCAATGGCTCACACTTGGTTAAAGAGCTGTCGGCTACAGTTTGGGTTTAAAACGTATACCGATTGATCCGAGGCTACAGCAAATCTTGTTTTCTTATATTTACAATAATGAAACATTTTGTTGAAAATCTTGACAATATGAAACTCAAATTCAGTAGGTAGGCCCCGTCCAAAACCGATTTAGTTGTTTTTTAAGTTGCAGTGGAACATAAAAGAGGCAGGCAGAGCACCGTCCCACATAAAAGAGCTCTGAAAACACAGTGGTTAAAACTGAACCAGGATCGTGGTCACAGATTTGTTTTTTATTTTAAAAGGGGAAGGTACTCTTTGAACTGTTGTGTTCGAAAACTTCTTTGACGTTAAAGCTATGATACGCACGAGTTGATAACTGGAAATTTCAAAAGTAACGCGAGCTCTGTTTCCCTTAGTTATGAATCATTTTCAAGTATCCATCTGTGTACGTCACAGTTACATATACCCTACTGGCTGGCTAGAGATTATTTGTGCGAAACTGTGCGCGCTTCGTCCGCTTAAGAAAATAAGTATTACACATCTACAAAGTGAAGAAGGGTTAGAGCTAGGATAGACGGGAAGAAACAGAGACTGAACCCGCATTATCGTTGTGGCGTGTCCTTTCTTTTTACTCCTTGTTCATGTATATACTTTCTCGGCACCGTCTTACATTTTGGTTGGCAGCGGTAGGATTCGAACCCACGCCATCGAAATGAGTGGTGTGGGTTCGAATCCCACCGCTGCCAACCAAAATGAGATTATGTCATAAATTAGAAAGTCAACTGTAAGTTTTTGTTTTTGTTTGGTCATTTGAAGGCCGATATAAGTCTCAGTCAAGGTGCGTGTTTATTGTTTATAATTATGTAAATTCGTGTGTGAACTCTTGCGAGAAAGGTTGAAATATGAAAAAGTGAATTATTTGTTAGTTTGGTTTTGTAAATAACATAGAAACGAGGACGTTTCATACCCCCAGGGGGAGTGATGTAAGATTTACTTTTGTTTGCCTAATGAATATGCAATAAATGAATGCTCAATGAATATTTATGTTTAATTTGCATAATATGTCGAAAAGTGTATTCGGAATGTTTAAGGTACAAGCTGGAAAGAGTCCTCAGTTGAGGTGTGGTTCATTAAGTTTTTTGCGTTGATTCCAAGCAGTTGCTTTCACTTATGTTCTTTGTACAGTTATATTAGTTATTTATTTCTCCAAGCCTTGATACCTGTTCAGATCACGTAGACGGGAAGAAACAGAGACTGAACCCGCATTTTCATTGTGGCGTGTCCTTTCTTTTTACTCCTTGTTCATGTATATACTTTCTCGGCACCGTCTTACACTAGATGACGTGTTACGGCTCAGTTTCTAACCAATTGGTTTAAGTCAGGCTGGCCACGGCCTTTTTTCCAGTTGTGGCTCACTGGCTTGTGTTTCCTACTCCATTGGAGTGGAGAAGGGAAAAGTATCAGGTTCAAGGCATTCAGTGTAATGCCGCTTTAAAAGAAGGGTCGAAGCAAAGATTAATTTTCATATGTTAAAAGGGAACAAAGTATAAACTTTCTAGTCAAATGTGCATTCCATTTTGTGTGTGGTTCTCTAGAAATTAGGAGATAAAGCTATCAATTTTTCAGCCTAAAGTAAACTTAAAGCAAGCAGGAGTGACACCATAGCCTTACATTAATAAACACTGTAATGTTATTCTTTACACTTTACAACCTTTGAAAACCTTTTTACATTTTTTGTAATGTGAATGCATGAGCGGCATGGACATTTGACAAATTATTCGAAAAAGTATCCATATTCGAAGAATACAAACAAAGAAGACGTTTTATCAGAATTATTTGATGTAGTTCCTAGTATGTACATCTTAACTAGATGTTTTGCTTAAACCCTTCCTTTAATTTAACCATGGAGGTGTTCGGTGTTAGTTACCACCACGCACCTCCATTACAGTAAGGTGTCTATATGGATAGGCTTTTTGTGTCTTTTATGTTTATTTACTACAAGCATTACAAAAGACCAATGTCTTTAGGTTATCAACACCCCAGTCACCATTATCAAATATCCTTTCTCGTCTTTTAAAACTTTCAACTTTGCTAAACTATTTCCCCAACAGGATATCTGTACAAAGGAAAGAGTGTCGTATGACCGACTTAATTTGACAGCCAAATGCTTGGAAAGGCTCATGAAAGGTAACGGTAAGTCATGCGTACCTGCTTACAATGGGGAAATGTTCCCCTTTAATACCTTTATTTTAGCAATGTTTCTTCATGCAAAAAGAATCTGAAGTCATTATGTCGAATAGTTTTAGTCCAATTCATTGTCATGTGTTATACTGCACTTGCTATTTGCCTCTTTGCTGTCGATAGACCATTCATTTATTTATCACAACTGAGCTGATTTACATGTACCGTACTGGATTTCCCTCATACCAGAGGTAAAGCAGTTACCGAGTTCAACTGCCCAGACTTGGAGAAAACGTCTTCGAAAACCTTATTTCTATAAGAAGAGTTGTAATGTATTAGAGTATCGCTTTCGAAATTTGTCAGGGAAAAGCGAAGCTAATTTACTATTGGTAATTAGTGTCTAATATTTGTAGCAACAAGTACCCTCCAATTGTATGAATATTCTTTTTCGGTAACCTTTAGTGAGTTTGTCACTGCCTCCGTTCCGGTTGTACGTCTATAGTTTCAATATATGTAGATAATACTTCTGCTTGTTACAAAATATTTTCCAAACATCAACTGTGCTTATGCATGCAGATGTGTATGATGCAAGGGTACGTGAAGGGTTGGCAGTCCCTTCCCCCAGCAAAAAAAAAAAAAAATGCTACTTTAAGGGCAAAAAATATCGTTTATCAAGCCGAAATTCCAATCTTGATTGTTAGACAATAAGGGGAAATCAAAGATCAACCACTCCCCACTCAGTTGTAATAAAATGTCTTCACATACTCCCATATATTCATGGTCCCATAAACTCCTTTTCTAAGCTCCTGAAATGACGGGCAGTAGCCTACATGAGAAAAAAAGGATGTGGCAGAAAGGACATCTTGTACCTTCGACCTATGGCTCATAATATGCCAGTAAACTCTGTAATGAAAATTCCTATGCCATGCATTTTAATTACTTGAAATTATAGTAAAACTGCCGAATATATATTTAAAATGATTCCCGTTAATTAACTAAAGCTATAGAAACCCTATAGAATAAACTTTTTAAGTTAACTATCACTGAAATTATCAGTGATGAAATTTACATGAGTTGTTTTCATAGGTACAATCCATTTAACGTTTAACAGTGGCCAGCAGTTTCACTCAAAGTCTTAATTTTATATCATTGTATTCAGGCTACATTTTCATTTTTTATGACAGGTAATAAATTTGTAACTTTTAATGTTCAACACGAGGACAGGGGTTGCAAAGTTACATGTTACTATTCTAATTCAAGTTGTGAAGTAACCAGTCCCGGCAGCAGGTCTTCTGAAGGATCGCCTACATCGTCATACAAAACAACTGACCAAGGAGTTACCATTTACCGGACAACAGGTCAAAGTCATAATGTTTTGTCAAACAGTCAAAGTACTGAAAACTCAGACACTCCTATCGTGTATATTATTATGTATATTTTATGTGGAGTTATGTTCGCTCTGGTGGTCTTAATAGTAGGTTTGTGTTTTTACCTCTTCTCCGACAAAAAACCCCATCAGAATTCTATTTACTCCCATACTTTAGGAGATATTAAACCTACCCAAATTGAACTTTACGCTCAAAATTCATCGACATCCAATTCTAACTATGAACGCGAAAGGAATGAAAATCGTGACGAAAAGAATTTTAGTGATCAAATTTTGGCTTCAGAGACAAGCGGGTGGGAAGACAATGTTGCGTACGAAACTTGCACAAATGTCACTGAAGAAGGAGATTATGCGGATGTTAATGACAAACATTCATTTAAGGAGGAAGACGAAACCACACTTAGTGAGACCGAGAAGAGAAATCGAAAGGCGCCATCCAATTCTAACTCAAATCTTTATGAATGTGTAATTGATAAGGGAGAGTAAAACCTTGACTAATTGAGCCTGAAATAGATTTGAAACATATCTCTACATTATATTTCATGCAATTTGACTTACAAAGGTCTTTCATCTGTTCATTTTGGAATTTAATAAAAAAGGACATAGTTAAATAATTTGTCCACATTTCAGTTTATGAGTGATCTTAATGATTTTATACGTTAAATGGTGATGATCGAATCCGTATCATATGTCAAAACTTTGAAGGGAAGGCGGAAGCAAAAAGACCGCTTTTTAGTCCCTATCAACACTGTTTTAGTTTTCATTAAACAATTATTCGAATAATTAACAGCAAGAAATTATTTTGCAAGTATATCTTAGAATTTGTTTTTAACTATTTCGCCTTGAGTTTTCTTCTTTCCGTTTTAGCAGACACAGTATTCAAGATATGAACTGATATGTAGGCCTTAATATGGTTTATTCTAGTCAATATACGCTGAACCCAGTTTTATCTATCAAAGACAAACCTGTTTTAGCCACCCAGCAGATCAACTAAAACCAGTTTACCAAAGCAATTAAATTTTTTAATGTTCAAAAACAGTGTCATATCTAGGCACTAATTTTTGATCAAATTCAGGCACAGCAAATCACCACTTGTCAACGGTGGCCAAGAGACAATCCTTCCAGGCGTCTACATGCCTAATTGCAGTTTGGACTCATGCACTATAACTCAGTCTCAAGAATATAGCTTCCTTGTTATTTTCTTGAACGTGTTACTAGCACTAACAACTGAACCGCTGAATTGGGAGATTTTCTACAAGTGAATTACCCTCAATCAGTCTTGGGACTTCTGCCAGTCCTTTCACTTACAAAGGGATTGTTTTCATTTCAGGGAAGCAAAGTGCTGCACTAGTATCAACTTTGCTCAAAGTCGTACATTACTGACCAGAGGACAATTAAGCCAAAAGTAAAGTTAAAGTTCAATGTATTATTAGTTCATTGTTATATAGCATGTTAACCCATGGTTGGAAATATAGCGTTATCGTGTAAGAATGCTATCAGATCTTACGTATTTTGGAAAGCATTTGCTTTACTCGATGTGGATCGTTCACATATTGACATTTTGCATGATATTAGTAAAATATGTCACAAATTTTGGTACACAGTCATAGGCTGGAACGGTGGGTAAGAGCAAAATATCTAACGTGGGCCCAAAAACTAACTACACTCATTTAAGAGAAACTCAGCTAATGTCTCATGCATCTACAGCAACTGAGCCTATGTAATCGCTGTTGCCACCCGATTCTCATAGCCTGTGAAGTTAAAACTGATAATGGTTTAAGAACCATTACCAGTTTTAACTGTACATAAATTATGACAGTAAAAAAAAAACCGAAAAAGACTTTATCAAGTTCAAAGAAACGTTATCCAGTTTTAACTGCACATGGTTTAATCTATGATATCAACCGTAAGTATTGTACACTTTACTGATAATGGTTCTTTACCATTATCAGTTTTAACTGTAAAGGCTACGAGAATCTGTTGCTGATGCAGTATATATATATATATATATATATATATATATATATATATATATATATATATATATATATATATATACACATGTACTATGTACCAAGAATTACTAACATGATAACCACAGTCACGCTTTCGGGAAGCAACCATACAATGATTTAGCCCACCCTTAGCATACTTTGCAGGAGTGAATGAGCCCCCAAAATAATATTAAGATCGTATATGTCGTTTTGTTATTGTAGGTGGAGTATGACATCCTCAAAAGATTGCATACAGTTAGGCCGTTACGTATACCTAAATGTGTTCAATCAGTTTAAAGAACATGACATTAATGTCCTCATATCATGAATTTAACTTTCTCAAGATTTATATTTGCAAAGGGAAAATTACTATTTACCTAAATGTTTACCAATGATTCTAACAGTGTTTATAGCTTTCTGAGGAGCAAATAAATCTAACTGCAAAGAAAGATGTAATACAATGTCAGATTGCTCTCAATGCTACACATAAATAATACAAATAAAACAGAACGGAACATGTCATAGTTGTAAGCCCAGCTGTTGAAATCTGCTCAACAAATGTTCGATTTAGTGAACTATGTACTACAGTCGCAGTGATCCTGTGACCACAACCTTCCAGGCTAGGCGTCCGAATAAACTTGATAAGAATGAGAACGCCCACGGCTATGACTAAATATTGGGATCTTCAATAACAGTTCAGTTCAAAAGGTCAAATTTGTTAAAGTACTGGTTGCTGCGGGAGGTAATACGTATACGTATATTTACAGTCCAAGCATCCTTGCATAACTATAAACTGTAAATGCAAACGTAACGAGTAGTTCTTACGCTCTTAGGTTCGGTATACATTAATAGACGAATGGTTTTGTTGGCCTTCCATCACTTCAACAATTAACTAACTTACTTGACCATTCAAACCTACTGTTCTGAACAGGGCAACATGGACAAAACTTTCCGTGCAGCTTTTAACATGACCAGGTTTACAATAGTCCTCAGTGTGTCTATCCTGTCAGAGAACACTGTACACGTGTGAAGTACGTTCTAGCTTTTCACATTTGGGAGGGGGCAAGACCATAAAAGAGAGGCATCAAAACGCCAGTATATATATATATATATATATATATACATACATACATACATACATACATACATACATACATACATACATACATACATACATACATACATACATACATACATACATACATACATACATACATACATACATACATACATACATACATACATACATACATACATACATACATACATACATACATACATACGACTTTTATATAGCGCAAATTCCATATGATCAATGCGCTTACAAAAACAAGAAAAATCGATGCCAACAAAATATCAGTCAATTAAATAGGTAAGTCTTAAGTTGTTTTTTGAAAAGTGTAACAGATTTCGAATGCCGTATGTGAAAGGGCAGAGAATTCCATAACACAGGGCCAGCAATAGAAAAGGCACCTTCACCTACTCGCTTTTTGGAAGGAGGTATCAGGAGTAGGGTCCCATCCATTGCAGACCTGGTAACAGGACCATATAAAGGTGAGGTTTTCCTGTGAAGCATACTAGAGAGATAAGTTGGAGCAAAGTTATTCAAACATTTGTAAACATATAAACAAAATTTAAATTGGATTCTTTCGCGAATAGGTAGCCAGTGAAGGGCACGCAGAAGAGGTTTCGGACTATCTAATCTAGCTGCCGAGAAAATAAATTTAGCACAACGATTTTGCAAGGATTGAATGCGATTAAGGTCATTTGATGACGCACCATACAAAAGGGCATTGCCGTAGTCAAAGCGTGAAAGGAGAAAAGCACGGACAACAGAATGACGAGTCTCTTTATCAAGATAGCGGCCAATGCGAAATAAATTTCTAAGATGATAATTACAAGATGAGACTAGGCTGTTAACATGTTTTGTCATTTTAAAGTTAGAATCAAATATAATACCTAGATTACGAATTTCACTGGAGGGGTTGATATGACAAGATCCAACTTCCAGTTGCAGTGAAGGAAGTTTTTGGAGACTTTGTTTTGTGCCAGCTATAAAAAACTCAGTTTTGTCATTATTTAATTTGAGTTTATTAGAATCCATCCACCACATAATGTCAGAAATACAGTCCTGTATATATATATATATATATATATATATATATATATATATATATATATATATATATATATATATATATATATATATTGTAACAGATATCCACGTACGCTGCATAATTATATAGGCGATGATGAATAGTGTAGTACACCGGGATGACATAATAAGAGCACGATACATATATGTATATAGATATATGCATGTATATTTCAGGCACGCCTGTGCTCTTCTTCAGCACAAATAATGTGAAGTGAAGTGGCTACATACAATGGAAAAGTATACATGTAGTACAGTGAACTAGTAAAGCCCAGGGTTGGCAGCACAGAAACGTTGATAAAGACAGTCTTGATAGCGCTATCAACTCTCTATCAAACCTGCTACTATCAGCAGGTGCAAAACGACCGCACAGAAGACGCTGATAGAATTGCTCTCTGATAAGGCGCTTGTAGGCTCATTAACATATTACAGATCGGGGATTTCCCAGTTGTTTTGGCTTGTAATCACTATTTGGAGTGTTTTATTCAGGTATGCTACCTCTAATACAGGAAGAAACAGGTAGAGTTTGTCCATAGAACGCGTCACTTAGACCTACATTTGATGCACATCCTTCGTGTTGATAAAAGCCAAGTATTTGCATCCTCGGCTCTTTTGAATTTAGACAATGTGTGAAGTTGTGCGTTATGTACTACTGTGTAAACGTACTGAATTTAGGACGAACAAATTCCAACTGACGGCCGTAGCCTCTGGGGGCAGAGGAAAGTGCCCCTTAAGATTTCCAAATCGTAAATAAAAGTTGACCTTCTTGAGAAAAAATACGTAAATTGCTAAAACTTTCGCCGTCCAAATTATGACTTCTAGGACCCCCAAACCTGGGAAATTTTATAATAAAGTTTCCTTTTCCCCAATTTTTCCCCGAGGGTCCCGCGCCGTGGATGTGTTCTTAATACGGGTTTCTCTTCACGAATAAACCATAGTGTCCCTCCTACAAGATACACAGCTTAAATACCTTCACCATCATATACGCTGGCGAGAGATAAAGTAGCATATGGTTATCTTTAATCATTAGCTAAACCTCACGAGCTGGTAAAGAAACTGATATAAAAGGCATAAGTAGAGGCCGCAAACTTATTTTGAAACACAGCTAAATCTTATAAATGTCCTATGGCGTCACATGAAGTATCTTTCGTGATGTGTTGGATTAAAAAAAAATATTGCATATTCAAGGTAAACCAAGGAGTTACTCTATACGGGGCTTTTACAACTCAGAAACGTATTGCAACATGATCCTTACAAAGCCATTCATGAAATAGGATTCCTGTGTACACTCATTCAAATTGGGGTGACTGCATTTTTCCTTTAAATCAAATCTTATTTTTCTTCTTGAAATCTAAATTTGTTACAGAATAACTTAGCATGAATCTAAAAGGTAAGAATGCTTAGGTGCAAATTTTAAGGTCTAAAACGTGTCATTTGCCCCATCTGGGACACATTTGACCAAAAATTTCCTTACAGTCTTACGCTATGGCTACTCGCCAACCGTTGGTGAATCCCCCAGTGACCGCACTAAGAGCGCTAGGGAGAAGCCCGAGCCGGGTACCAGCCTTGTAGAGGTGCTATGCCACCGTCGAAAAATTCAGTAAATAATTGAAATTTCAGATCATGACTTCACTAAATTAAGATAACACCACATTTTAGATATAGGAAAACTTAGAACACGAAAACTTTCGCAAAGAGTAGAGGTGTCGTCTCTGCCCTGAGGCGGCATCCCCTCCAATTACACCCTAACAAAAGAGAAAAAAATCACTAAAAGTGTTGATTCCTAAACACAATATCAATTCAACGCTTAACGAAGCTTTACCAAAGATTGCACCACTTTGCATTCAAGCCACCTCACAAAAAGTGGGCATTTTGCAAAGCCCAGTCAGTCTACAGCCACTTCCCCCTGCTGCAAATTACTCAGTTCAGTTGGGGACAATTTCCCACTGATGTTCCTTGCTACTAAGCCTTTATCACAGAAACACATTTGTAACTCAAAATACCGTTTTTCTAATTCAGTTCCTACAATATCGAAAAGAAGAAGAAAAATTGTTTGAAAAGTCGTGTTATAAGCAACCTCATCACTAGTTCTGTTTTAGGTTTGCATATCTTTGCCTTTTCGAAACGTTCCGGCATCTACGGAGTCGAGGTCGACCGCTGTGCGCTACATTTGCCTCCATTAGGAATTAAATTTTGTGCTATCAAAGTCACTATCGGCGCCTTGGTCACTGTTAGTGAGTTGATATAACATTACCAGTAGTGATAGTTTCTGTGCGGCCTTTTACTGATAGCCTATCAGCTGATCAGCGCTGATAGCTAATCCCCCTATCAGTAAGCTTCTGTGCGCCCAAAATTTTCTATCAGCGCTGTTAAGGTGTTGATAGCGCTATCAACGCTTCTGTGCGGCCACCCCAGACTGTCAAGCTTCACCACGACTGGCGAAGGAAAAATCACTGAGTGTACCTAAATCCAAGTTTAATCCATTGTTGTAGATGTTAAGCTTGATAATCCACTTACTCTCGGACCTAAGTCTATTGTTGAGCGTGCGGTAATTCGAGCCTGACAGGACACACTTGAGATTGAAATGCTTGGCAACTGGAAAACTAAAGCTTTATCTTTGACTGTCTTTTTGTGGTTATTAAATCTAACTCTGAATTTCGAACCAGTTTGTCCAACATAGTTGCCATTTTCACATTTATTACAGCAAATCAAATATACGACATTAGGGGTATCACAATTAAAATGACAGGGCTGGATGCGGCATTTAGTACAAGGAGGGGTGAAACACGGGTCAGTTATTAAAAAATTGCATACCTGGCATCAAGGTTTGCCGCATTTCAGTACCAGGCATCACGGGGAGTCTGGAGGAAGTGAGCAGGGATTTTAGGTTTGGAGGTTGCCTACGGGACATGAGAGGGGTTCCTTTAACAGGTCTTGAATGGAAGTGTCGGACTTGAGAATGTCAAAATCTTGACGTAACACTTTGAGTAGCTTATTAGTTCTACTGGCATAATCCAAAACCAAAGGAATACGAGAATTACTGGCTTTCGGTTTCTCAAGCAAGAGATTGTCACGGCGTAAAGCCGAAGCTTTTTGAATGCCCTTTTTAATAAAGGAAATAGGATACCCATTATAGAACGGAAATGACCGGCAAGGTTGGCGATGTGTTTTTCATACTCGGATTTGGAAGAACAAATACGCTTAATTCTGATACATTCTTGGGATTAGACGATGACCCTCTTGAGACTGTAGGGGTGGAAACTCTCAAAATTAAGGCAAGTATGGGAATCAGTCGGTTTGCAGTAAAGCGTGGTGTATATATTTATGTATGTATGTATGTATGTATGTATGTATGTATGTATGTATGTATGTATGTATGTATATATATATATGTATATATATTCACGTTATCATAGGGTATTGTATGAACTGCCCTAAAAAGAGCTGTTTTCTAACCCTACCATTTTATTATCTGAGTGGGGTGTAACATGTTACTAATCCCATTGCCTACAACCGTTGAAAGTGGAAGGAGGTATGAACGCATTTCTGTATGAGATGCTCCTAACAATCAATTCCTTCCTCGAGCTTACTGTTTTACTTGAATTGTAAACCCATAGGCTAAACTACGAAAGGAACAGCTTACCCATTAGTTAAGCTCCAACGTACTTTGATGTGTCTGATGTCCTTTGAAATATTTTTTTTCAGCCTCCCTCCCCTACATTACTCTTGCTCCCAAATATCTGCCGACGCGGAAAACTCATTCTTTTACCAAAAACTCTGCCTAAAACTTTTGGGTAATAGGTCTTGAGACATATCATGATCTTTCTTGATTTCTTTCAGGGTACTCAGTAAAGTTCCTGCGAAAACGTGCAGGGTGCTTGCCAAGTTGTATGAATGTGCATATACGTACATGCACGGTACGCCCAGTATTGTTAGTATAATACGGTACTGCACCGTGACCAGTTTCTTCACACATTACTTTACCTATCTCGTAACACTATACGAATACTTATATTCAAACTTAAACGAGATAAGATCGTTTTCTGAGAACAAATTTCCAAAGGAAAACAGAAACGACTCTACTTAACACTACGTTGTTATAGATTTTGACTGAGGGTGATATTGAATCTGAAACACAATCTAAATAATCATTGTCTTAGTAAAGTTCCGTTCAGCACACACCTCTTGAGTTTTAGGATAATTTACTCTGCCATTTTACAATTTAATGACATTGTTGTACCCATGATAATCGATCCACAGCTTCCTTTGAGTCTGGCCTTGTTAAGGTCTTTTGAAGTTTGTTTTGTCTTCAACCTGAAGTGCTTAAACATCAAAGGCACGATCACGGATATTATCTTTCCATACAGATATGGCTACGCCATATGAAATTTAATTTGACGGTGTCACAGAATAAAATTAAACTGATCATTGTCTTTTATATTTTTTAATAAAGTATTTCAAAACCATAATATGGGAAACTGATTTGAACTTCTGACATTTTCTTACCCAGCTGAAAATACCATTTGAGACTCTTCATTCAAAATTCATCTACCAAAAGGCTTCAATGGTCTTGAAATGATTTTCGCCAAGAGTTTCAATAGGACCTTGTTTGTGCACAGGGTGGGTTTGTAAACCCCTTCCATCAGGTTCTATTAACAGGAACCTTTAAGACTCCACAGGGTTTTTGTAATGTGTTCATTCTGGCCCCAAGGGTTTTCAAGGGTTTCCCCCAGGAATTTCAAAGGGAATTTTCTGCTGGGTAAAATGCATCAAGCTGAGTTACTTTAGTTGATGAATTTCTACGAAGTGGAAATGACAACACATTACTTTGAAATTAGCTGCAGGCAGACTGGTAAAAGAGGTAAGCTGATCGACTGTCTGCCATATGGTGCCACGTATTGGAAGTTATTTGTCAATTATGGTCAGTGGTTTGTGGATTTTGTCATGCAAGGATTTGTTATGTAGGAGTTTGTTTACGTTGGCACCAATATCACAGTGGGAACGTTATCCACTGGCTTGTAAGTCGGGGCACAGGACCTTGATATCGTTCTCGTGTAGCGACTAAGGGATAATTATCTCCGACAGATACGGGGTCCAGAAGGGAAATTCTCCAGAGGTTCTGGTGTATTTGAAAACTTGTAATCTGTAAAATAACTATAAAAACGCAGATTCATGCCAAGTCATCTCAGACAGAGTATACTAATAAGTTAAGGTTTAAGTTGTGAACAATTTTAATGCTTTTACTCAGTTTCATAGTTTGAAATTTAGTTGTGATTTTAATGTTATTCTTCCTTTCTTTTGTTTTTTCCTTCTGTACGGTGCCATGGGTAGATTTTGACGTTTGTGACAACTACTAGTCTTCGTCACTGACTATGATGGCCATATTTGTTGGGATCCTTTGAAAAATCTCATCTTTTACATGCATTTGTCGACTACTTATTCCATTATATTCTAAATTTTCTCATGTCTTAAGGTGGCTGTACTCTGTGTGTTGTGTAACAGCCAGACCGCCGTTTACCGAGTTGTTTCTTTGCACGTCTCGTGAATATGTGAAAAGACAAACAGAAAGCAGAGCCATCACAGCAGGGTTACCCTGACAACTAAACTGTGTGTTATTATTACTCATTTTAGTTCCTTTCTTAAAAGATATCAAGAGTCAAAAGTATGCGTTTTAATTTGATGCAACACTTGATGCACTGATTTTGTTAATATCATCCTAAAGTGAATCATTGTACACACCGTGCAAGTATATAGGCCTACACTTAATCGATTACAAAGCATCACCCAAATGCAGTACGAATGAATTTCCCCCCACTAGCGTTCCACGACTATCGCAGAACTTGGCAGAACTTACGAATATATGAGTAACATATGTTGCACATAGAATGAAAACAAACAAGTAAGGCAGTAGAGCTTATCAATGAGTCAAACTTCGACGAAAATTGCTGCAAAAAACAACATCTGTAATGGACAAAGGAAACATTAACGCAAATATAACTGATACGTCGCCGTTTCCATTTTGGTAGCACTAAAATGACCACTTAATAGGCAAAACATGCGTTCATTTCGTCATTTAGGGATACTTCAGAACAATTTGATCGGTAAGTCGGAAATGTTTTGTCTTGAGTACAGGAAACCCCGAAACTTGTAACGATATGATCGATTCCTGGTGGAAAGATTTCATCTCCACTCAGCGGTAAACTGAAAGGTTGATTGGACTTTGGATAAAAATCTTTTATGTTATTTTGAAGGGGATAAATATTAGGATGGCAACACATTAAGTGCTTGAACTACATGCCATGGCTTCCACAATGCCAGGAGGTACCTGGGGTAAAAGTCAGACAGGGGTTTCCATAGCAACCTACAAATGGGACACTATTAACAGCAAAACAAACTCTTGGTTCGTCCTGATTAGTCCTGACTTCCAGCATTTCAATCAGTAATCGTCGCACTTTGGGGACTGTGCATTTGGTTACCTGGAACCTACAGTCAGCGTTTGGAACTTAATCTGCATTTGTTTTATTCATCGGATCTTAGAATATGCACTGATAAAGAGGGATTTTATTACACGAATTATGAGAACATAAGAAGACACAACTCTAGACTTGAAGGCGATTTTCTTCTTTCTGGGTAATTTAAATACACAACATCATTTGGTTCACCACCTGAAAATGTTTGGAGATCCTAGTGTCTACAAGCAGGGAGGTGTTAGGAAGGAGATACAACGTTCTATAGACTCTTTGAAGCAATGTTCGTTTCCGACAGTAATCTTACCTTTCTCAAAATTCTTATCTCAATACCTACATCAACTAGGATCTGTGATGCGTTGTCCAGATGACAATGAGAAGACACGCCTCTTACGTTGAACTCGTTAACTTTTCGTTGCCAGACGTCATGTAGAAATTTGAAATTTTAACTTTCGTCGTTATTCGTCACACTAAATATCATTTTATTTGAAGTCAGCTAAGAATTTCTTTACGACTTAATTTTCGAATATATTTCTTAAAGGGAGAAAGCAGTCACCCCCATGAAGAATTGTAGAGTAGACTGTCCAATTTCCTGAATGGCTATTGAGAATCATGTGACAGTATTTTTCTCACTCAATTGTTAAATTTACAAAAGGCAACTGCTTGGTTTACCTTGAGTATGCAATATTTATGTCCTAAAATATTATGAAAGATACTTGGAAGAGAAATAAGGAGAAGTTTGTGACATTTAGCTATTGTTTCAAAATAAGTTTGGGGGGACTGCTTTTGACCTTTAATGATGGGAAAATTTGCTGAAAACTAAGAGAAATGTACAGGCTTGAACAATGTTTCCAGTAGGAAACGTATTAAAATCGTGCACTGGGGGAACAATTGAAGTACATTATTTAAAGATTGTTGCCAGTCTTTTTACCGAAAATTCTGATTAAAGTTTGTTCATTGGCGGAGGCAAACCTTACTTCAAAGTATGTTTAGACAATGGCCTTTGTCTCGGGATTACTTGGAAAAGAAAGGAGGAGATCATCATTAATAGGGTTTAGTTAACAGAGACTTAGCAATAGGAACAAAGAGACCTGTCAATCAAATGGCAGTGCCTGAAAAGAATTGAATCATTTTCAAGTACATATTGTCTTACAGATTTGGTCACTTTATCTCCTTCCTAACAGCTCCTTGCTACAAGTGTCCGTGACAAAGAAGTCTTTAATGTAGTGGTTCTTTTCTGGAAGGAGACTTACCTGCCATTATAAACATGTATATTTATAGCTACATGATAACAGTGAGTTCTTGTAATAGGGAAGTTAATCTACAACCAGGAAGCGCGGAGACTACGAACGCAATTTACTTAGACGTTTTACAAAAATGTGATTTGGAATCAGAACTCAAGTTCTAATACATGACTTGAACGTACGATGAGTCAAACAAACAATTAATGCTCTCCAAGGTATTTGTAAATTCTACCGAACGTTGTTGTTTTCATGCGGAGAAATTTGTTAGAAATCTTGCAAAAAGATTTCTGCTATTCCATGGCTTTTTTCATACACAGGTTGAGAAACTTTATTTAAACAAAATCACTTATTACGTACAAACGACGATTCTTATGAACCTACAGCTCAACATTTCATTAGAGTGGAACTATTTTAAATGTTTTGTACCTGAAATGAGTAGGCCCCCTCCTCCCCCATACCTCGGGCAGTGACCTTTGTGTCAATTTGCCCTGTCGAACTCTGGTACGTAGGTCAAATGGGGTGCTGGCTATTAACCGGAAAACGCAGTTACCCTTATTTGAATTAGCAGATCCATATACTAAATCATGCATCATGTTTGGTTACTCATTCTGTACCGTATTGATTACATAAAAGAATCTGCTCTTTAAGACCTCTTCAGTTTTCTGCTGGGGTATCATCATGTGACAATCCCTATTGCCTAACGCAATTCTTACCGCCTCACAAAGATTCATTCCCACTAAGAATACAAACAAATAGCACAACAGAGCCTCCTCCTTACTAAGTCTTTAATTGCATCTTAGGTAGTGATTACATTAGAATGGAGGGTTATAAGAAAAATTTGTTGTCGTAATATGAAGAGAAGTTGACGCATTCTTCTGAAAGTTTTCGTGTTAATCCAATAGTCATTATACACTTACGCCGTGTTGTATGGTATTACTAGGATTATAACTGTCCAACCTCAGGCATTTGGTGTAGAGGCCTATCGGGAGTGCAGATGCTGGACAATGTAACGAAATTAAACTGTCATATTCTAATCTTTTTTCAAAACCTTTTTATATAACTAGGTGCTAGAATTTATGAAACACAACTCATGAGGTTTACTTAAGTGGTCACGAGTGATTTTCCTTTGTGAAGAAAATATGTAAAGGACATAACACGGTATTAGAAACATTGACCTGACGCTTCAAACTAAGATCCGAACGACTGCTTATCCCCATTTATATCAATTCTACCGGTAAGTTTATCCTTGATGCATGAAAAATGTCACAGGTGATCATATAATCACTACTTTTGCTAACTCTTCAACTTATCTCAGAAACCGCAGATAGGATGGGTAGTGGATACAACCCACCTTTAGCCCGAAGTTCATGATTAAACTCAAATGTTACGAAGTTAGTTGTTCGTTGGCTGGGACGTTGGTTTAGAAACGCAGCTATGATTGTTTCGACCTTGTTTGGTTCATTCTGATTTCCTCTTGATGGTCAATGACCAGAGGAGAACTGCCTGATTTCCAAGCGTTGTTTTCACTGTGTGCGATAGTTAAGAAAATGTTGGGCCATCGTCGAGATACTTTTTTTTCCGAATGAACGAAGAACTTGAGATCAATGGCAAATACTGCCGTCAATTTATTGGAACTAGCAGATCGGTCGAACTGAATGGAGATAATACACTGATGATATGTTAAAGAAGTATGGTGATGGCATTTGAATCTTTGAAGAATAGCGCCACAGATTCGATTCTTGATACGCTTTCAGCACATAAACACGATGGCATTTTTTCATCAAAAAGCAATCTACGGTATCCCCCATCTGAACTAACCTTCCTACCTAAAGGGAACCCAGATTGGACCCCAAATATTATATTTGTAGCTCCATGACTTTTGCTTATCAGAAGCAAGTCCTTGTGACAGTGTGAGCCTCGCTCACATTGTGGTTTCCTAACGACGTACCTTTTCTAAGAGTAACTGTTCTAATGTGCATAACAAACCTCCCCCAGGCATGACAGCGTTATAATCTTTCTGTACACGACGGAAGCACTATTTTAGGATGACTTAGCAATAGGAACAAAGAGACCTGTCAATCAAATGGCAGTGCCTGAAAAGAATTACATCATTTTCATTATATATTGCCTTACAGATTTGGTTGTTTTTATCTCCTTCCTAACAGCTCCCTGCAATGTCAGAGCATGGAAATATTCCGTAATATTAGATTATCCCCCCTTACTCTTAATGCCAAGGTTGAAGGGGGGAGGGTGGGATTGGCATCTTCAGGACAAAAATTTCGACCAGATTCACTGACGTGTGCAAACTGTACATGTTTTGACAAATTGTGACTTAGACCAATTCCTCGTGAAGTCAAGTTTTGTTTAAAGGGGATATGGCATCCCCAAAACGAGGGAATTGCTAGCAACTCCCTGCTCTTCACATATTTAGAAATAGCCCTAGAGTTCAAAATACAGTTGATGACTGCACTTTGTTTGCATTCATTCAAGCAAAATAACTTCACTTTGGTTGGTCTACGATGACTTGTACAATCAGATGTGTTCCCAATTAAGCTCGCACAGTCACTTTTTGTAAATATATATATATTGTCTCGAGCAAATTTAACTCAAGGCAAGCTACTGCACCTCTGTCTTGAAAGTGTACTAGACAGGTGTTTTCGCTTTTCTCGACCTTTTGGCTAAGATCATCTGTAGTATCTGCATGACAGACCTTTGATGTAGAGGTCTGAGCGTCGAGAGGTTGGTCAGTTAAGTTTGTTGTCCTTTCAGGGACATAGCTCCCTTAGGAAGCAGAATTCCTTCGGGAGAAACGTTTGGTCTCGCCCCTTGGCTCTTGGCGAGAGAGTCAAGGGGGTGGGACTTTAGAAAAAGTACTAGACAGGGTGTTTTGGGGTTAAATTGGAGAAGGGGGTAGAAGTAAACTTAGTAGGGAAAATTTTACTGTCTGGGTGAGATTATAGCAGATATGTTGGGAGCACACGAGAAGGGTGTGTATTTCTTGCACAACACATCTTTGAGAGCGTAGTGATATGGCATGTTGTAAGCACAACAGTAGTACCATATTGCCTTACTCCGATTGATTGGTCCCGTTTATGTATGGAAGTACATCTGCACCTCACTTATTCCCACAACTTGGCGGTTTACGTTGTCATTAGAAACGTGAGGTAGAAAGGACGGCTCTGTTGTGAAAATTATTAATTGTGACGTACTTCAGTAATTAGCACTCAATTCTTGAGAGTGGGTTGAAACAGATGACTTCCCTAATGCGGTTCTTCATTGCGGGCTGGCTTCAGATGTCGCTCTTCTTTTGGGTATACTAGAAGGATTTTGCGTATTTGTTTCTTTTAAGGGCCTTGTGATAACATTGCAGACATTACGGTTGGATGATATCGTGGATTTTTTCAAGTTTGACTTTGTCCCCGGCCCCCTGCACGATTAATAGGCTTGCTAAGCAAATGTTAATCATATTGCATAGTGGGTATGCTATTACAAGCTGAACAAGGGATATGTTAGACAATTTAAGTCTACTTTGAAAGAACCCAAGTTCAGGCATTTTAACCGAAAGCAGATAAAACCCGAGAACTGATACCCCGAAATGAACTGGAGACTATAGAGTCATATTCCTCACCACTGCTGTTTCTTTTTATTAGTTTCATCTTCAACTCTCCGTGTGTGTAATTAATATTAGCAAGTCAGCGTTCTATCCTGAATAGCTCATTATGTTTATGGAAGCGACAGCTTCCCATATACATATTGTGGTTACAGAGACCAGGTCACGTAGCAGTACCTTTGTCCCACATTACCTGAAGAAGCACTGAGTTCATAATCAGAATTAGAGTAGTCTTGTTCAAGACTCTAGTTCATTTCCGTCCAACACATATCTGGCTCTGAAGCATATGTACCAGTGCGCCCTCTAAATCTACTCTTGAACTCTCAGAACTAGTTGGACGGAAATGAACTAGAGTCTTGAACAAGATTAGAATTAGAGTGGCAAGTGCAGTATATTTGTTATCAGATGAGCTATCGGATGAGCACGAGACTCGATTTTCTACTGAGCAAACCAATTCGTTCCTTGGGATATATCGTATAAAAACACGAGGGCTGGCGCAGATCGAGTTTTAAAAGTGGAAGGGGGGAACAAACTACGAGTTTGTTGATTTGTTTCATTGTTACTGAGGGTGTATTTGTAAAGTGATCGTAAAATATAACGGTGCTTGAACTGAAAATGACGGTATATTTACCCAAAACAATACTCAAAACTGGAGGTTATTTGCTTAAAAAGTTAACAAGGCATTTTTGATTACACATAGGGTAGGATTAAAGTTTAGCACTTGCTTTATAGGTGCCCTAAATTTTGGGGAAACTTTTCTTCATTTACCTTGCACGGCCACAGGTCTGTATGTCCGTCTGCTACTCCTGAACAGGAAATCTAACAAACGTATGACTCTTGGAGTCTTTACGCTGAATGAATGAATAAATTTAGCTGCATGAATCTCTCGGAGGTTCAGTTGTTGCATTCGTCTTTGCTGTATATTACAAACCATCATGTTATTCAATCATTTAGAGTCGAGCGCGGCCAAACTTTCAGCCGACGCTAGGCGCTGAAGGACCAATCTGCAGCATTAAAAATTGCGGGAGATACCAGCAGTAACCGAAGAAGTCTTTCTACCTGTGGAAACATATTTGTTATTTTCGGCTTCATCTTTTGAAAAAGTATTCTTTAGTCTTTAAGAGATTCACCAAATTATGTTGTCGAATATGCATGTTGCTAATTGACACACATTTCGTCAGCTGAATGCTGCGGATTTCGAAAAATGTCAAATGAATTACCGATACTGTTCATCGCAGTTCTTTTTTAATTGTATGTAATGAATTATAATTCCGTCTACGGCGTTCATTATGACTAATGAAAAGTAAAAGTTGTAGCGAAAAGTGTGTGTGTGTGTGGGTGGGGGGGGGGAGCATTTTGTATTATGTTCCCCGGATCAAAAAGGGAGGGGAGACTTGTCCCCCTGTCACCCTCTCCCCCAGATCGACGCCCTTGTGCAAAAACACAGGCAGCTTCCAGGTGTAGGCATACCCTGTATCGTACTACCGTATCACAGCTGTGTTTAGAAAACAGCGTAGCGGCATTGTTAATGTTAACAATCCCCGCTCCACAGGAACTGATACAGAAGCAAACAGTAACTTGTTAGGCCTCGCTAACGTCAGGCCTAGCCTTCTTAAGTCAAATAAGATACCGTACACTTTGTGTTGCCCCTACGCTCGTTGTAAACAGTAAACAGACACTGTTAGTCGCCTACAAAAAATTATTGTTGAAAACTTCTGCAGCAGAGGGGTTGTCCATTAATTTTTTTGTAGTAACGCTAGACATATAGTCATACGGGGGTCAATATTTCTGGGGGATCAGGGATAATTTTTGCCCGAATTTAGAATTTTGAACCAAGTTGCCAGAATTTTGATACCGCTTTGTCGGTTGCAAATGGGCATAATTTATTTTCTTGGCTGTCTCATTTGCCCGAATGGATCCACTATTTTTGCCCGAAGTGGGAGGGCATATGCCCCTGCCCCCCCCCCCCCGGCCTCGTACGCTTATGACGCTAGAGATTTGAATTGTAGACCTACAGAGGTGATATTGTTGTAGCCTGGACAAATAACGGGCATCTGATTTTACCGCTGTGGAGGCTGGGCCTAATATCAGTACTTATATCCAAGAGCATTTTCCTTAGTAGGCTATCTGAACTGATATTGTGGTCAGTTTTCATACTGTAGCCTAGCATTATGTATTTTTGTAACCATACAACATGCTTCAGTTTCAACATAGCCTATCTAGCCAGTATAGCCTATAGTTGAGAAAAGGAGCAACAATAGCCCTATATTATTCCAAAGCAAAGTTGTGTTTATCAGTAACAAGGTACAGTATTTAATGTTAACTTTATTGTGTTATCAGATTGCATAATGGGACTCTGGGTCTAGCCCTGTTAAGCCTCAAATTAGGCCCAGCTTTGTAAGTGTCAACTGGCATACTTGTTCTCTGCACCAGACTTAGCGGGTAAGTTACCTTGTACGATAGTCTGAATCTTTTAAACAATTAAGACAGTTTTGTTAAAGCGTCCACCTAACATCATTGTAAAAAGTAAAACACAATCTCAGTTCCAAGAAATATCTCAAGAACACAATCTCACACCCTTTTCTAATGGCAAAATAAAAAAAAAATATATAACAACCCTCATCTAGTTGAACAAATTCATGAACAAATTCATTAGGGAAGTGGAAGTTTCTAGACAGTCAGTACCAATCGCTTCCATAAACAGTGGTTACGGTTCCCGTAACTACATTATTTTCTAGTTTAGACGGTACTTAGGAAGTCTATCTAACGTTCAGATATGCAATATTGACATGATGAAGGTACCATTGTAGTAGCTCAAATGACTTCATCCGGTTCGACAAACAATAAGCCCTACATTATAGGTATTTATCCTTTCTCAAACAATGACATCATCGACGCATAACATAATGTTCCATGTCTGGGATAATTCATAAAACGCCAAAGGATGTGTTTTTGTTTTTCATATCCAATTGCTTCCAACTTGAATTTGAAAGTTAGTGCAACTTCCAACTAAGTGACGCTCGTGGTTACCCACTTTTGTGGTGCGATTTGAGTTCTGTCTCTACTATGACCTTTTTCGTACTATATACCTGAGAGAGGGCGCTTAACTTTCTCTTCAACAAAGATATTACAAGCATAATATCTTTGCTCTTCAACGAAATACACTGGAAAACTTAACCGTAGTAAGTTGCAAAACGTGAACAATAATGTTGCCCATTGGCAGGTTATGGAAAACCCAATGGAGAAGGTTTAAGTTAATGTTTAAAAATCCTTGTTTCAAACAATCAAGGGAACTTACCTCATGTTTAACAAAAAAGGGGAGAGAAAACTCTTTTTCTTAAACAGTTCAGGTTGTAATTTGTACGTTCACACCATGCCCTCTCAACCAGAGGAGCCACCAGGGGATGGGGGTGTGAGGTTCTTTCCCCTTCTTACCCCACTGTCCGCTCCTGTGCAAAGTTACACAGTGAACTGAAGCAACAGGCACATCCAATTTTCCCCTCCCAAATAGTACCTGCTTTCCCCACTAACCCCCACTTTTGAAATTTTCGTGGCGCTACTGCTCTTAGCAGGGAGCTGCTATTCGAGCAGCCCTCTGTTCAGGCCGTAGTCACACAAGGTACTGGAGGGGGGTATTTTTCTAGGGGATGAAAAATTTTTCAGGGGGCAAATATGTACAAATGTATTAAGTCAATGTTAAGATTCAAACTCTCTGGGGGGCAAAAAATTCAATGGGGCTTCACCCCCTGGCCCCCCATGACTACGGACCTGTCTCTGTTCTGAAGAACCTGCATCTCTTGACTGCACTAATACCCGGCAGTGACTTAATAAGGATTTTGGAAGTGGGGGAAATGAGAGAACGATTTATTATGGGCCTGCAATGATAGTTTGCATGCCAGCAGCATACCGGTATGTTTTTATTTGGGGAAAGAACTGAGGAAGAAGAAATGGGAGTGGCAGAGGTTATTGGGAAAAACAACTGCCCACATACCTCCCTACCACCACTCCCGCTTCCCTTTGAAAAGATATCAGGTCGTTCATTACCATCTCAGTGTAGACGCTATTCCACGTGAAGCTTTTAGTGTGCAGTTGCAGAGTATTCAGTACTTACGAAACGTTATCAATAAAAACTGAAGAAATCAACAAGATTAGCATATGACCAAAGTATTTAAGATGCAAGTGGGGCAAAACGAAGAAACAATCGAGTGGTCATATTATAAAGTGGTTTTTATGGGGGAGTGCTGCAGGGTTATGTCATAAATGTAACTTTTATAACTAGTGAGCAATTAAGTGACAAATGTAAAGACCTCTTTTTGGTGTGCATGTTACGGTACCTGATAAACGTGCTGTATTTTACAGGGACGGAGGTTATTTGTTAAAAATTTATTTTTTCAGGAGTACCTGATGAACATATTTTGAAGGGACGTTACCAGGTGTGGGCTACTTGAATATCAATTAATATTTAATTGGAGAAAAAGTGTGGTCAGGTAAAAATATGTCTTTTGTTTTAACTTGGTTTGACTGCAATCAAATGTCTCAACTTACTGAGTAGAGATTTTTCACCCATTCTTCGTTGTAGTTATTTTAAAACGCCAAAGTAGAAATACCTTTTTGATTCCTAGGCGAAAGGAATCTATATAATCACGCTGGTGAGTATTGCCCCTTGTACGGTTGTATGTATGTGTGTGTATGTATGTGTGCTTGTGACGCTTGGTTCGTAAACACGATATCTCAAGATAACAATGATGGATACTTCTCATACTTAGTATATAAACTATCATATTAAGAGGGAGGACGCTATCGTTTTTGGAAGAGGTCAAAGGTCATGTGAGGTCACCAGAGGTCACCAGAGGTCATAAGTTAGAGGAAATGTCAGGGCTAAATGTTTGTACCATTCCAAAGATATAATTATAGAGAACAACATTTACATGTTCACAAGCATAACTGTTACAGTAATAAATCTAATTTTAGTTAATTGCCTAATACTGAACTGCAAAGGATGCTGTGACTATTGCATGATTAGAATTACCATACGCTTACGAGTTATTTGATGGCGTGGAAGTCGGTTTTTCACACAGACGGTCTGGATTCGAATCCCTTCCTAGACTTTTTTGCATTTTTGTTATTCAATTTTTGGTGAGGTTCAAAGGTCATGTGATGTCAGCAGAAGTCAAATTGTGAAAACATCCTTAAAAAATGATATAGTCAAGAGGTATAAATTTGAGGTATGGACCTCAGTGCAACAAAGCACCCAATTTCGGCAGGGAATCACTAAGCCTTTGGGCTGTCTGCGTGTATGTGTGTTTTGTGACACTAGCTTAAGAGCAAGGTATCTAAAGATGGTAATGATGGATACTTTTTATATTTGATGTATAGATTGTAATATTCAGAGCAAGAACCCTACTGTTTTTGGTGAAGGTCTACGGTCATTTGAGGTCACCAGAGGGGAAATAAAAAACACTGCAAACACGATATCTCAAGGTAGAAAGCACAGATACTTTTCATACTTGGAATGTGGGTACGTAATATTCAGTAAATGAATCCTATTGTATTTGGTAGAGGGTAAATGTTATATGAGATCATCCGAGGTGAAGCTACGGAAACCGAGAAAATTGCAGGTAAACAAGGTATGTCAAGAAACGAATGATGGTACTTTTCACACTTGGCATATGGAAATGTCTTATTGAAAGAAAGAATACTATAGTTTGAAGAGAAGATCAGAGGTCACGAAAGTCAAAAGCCTAAAGCTTTGTGAATACGATATTTCAAGACAGGAATGATGGACACCTTTTATACTTAGTATATAGATTTTCCATATTGCGAAAAATATCCGTACAGTTTTGGTGGATACCTAAAGGACATCTGAGGTCACCAAGGTGGAACTACGAAAAACCTGTAAACCGCTTGTAAGGATAGAATCATAGAGAAAATCATGTATCTTTTCACAAGCATATCTCTGGTAAATTCAGAAGTAATTCCAAGTTTAAGTACTGTACGTACTGATGGATTCGTGTAAAGGATGTTGTGACCATATAATAATTAAAAAAAAACTTCTGATAAAGAACTTGTATGTTGGTGGTTTTATAGGAAAGTGTTCGATTGCACATTCTCACGGCCCGGGTTCGAAACCAAGACATGCAAGCAACTTATTCAGTTTTTGTCTTCGGTTAATTATACTTGAGAGATAGATTTTTGATATTAATATGAACAACCCTACTGGTTTAGAGGAGGTCAGAGGTCATTTGAGCTCACCAGAGGTCAAAACTGTAAACGTCTGAACCTCTTATATCTCAAGTTAAGATTCATGAATGTTGTCATACTAAGAACACTTCTGGCGGGGGTCAAATGTCATTTGAGGTCAAAAGAGGTCAAACTGTAAACACCTCTTACGTGAACAGTGTGGGATTCAATATGTAGCATGCGGACAAACAATGTTGTTATCAAGAACTCCATTGTTTTAGGTGGAGGTTAAAGTTATGTCTGGTCACCAGGGGTCAAATTGTGGAAATATAGTGAAACTTGATGTCTCAAGAAGGATAGCTTTGAGGGATAAACTCTATTGCGACAAAGTATTTCCTATCGGCAAGAAATCACTAAGCCTTTGGGCTTCTGGTCCTACTTCTTCAAATGCTACTTTATGTGTTCATAATTTACCCGAATTTATTTTAAAATTGTTGCATGTTTTAAAAATAAGTATTTCATTTTTGTGAAAGAACCAAAGTGTGGGGCCTTAATTCTCTCCCGTCAGTGTAGGGCCTAGGCTCTCATGTGAACATTTGTGACGTTCATTATATGGACAGTGGAAGAATCGAAGAGCAAGAGCGTGTTTTTACCTGCAGTATTCTGAGTTTAATCTAGAGCATGTGGATACCACATTTCCTCCTATCTGCCTATGGTTAACGGTGATTCACACATGGTGGACACAAAAGTCTAATTACAAATGCATGCGTACAGTGGGATTTTCTCCAGTCTAAAGCGTTTGTATGCTTATCTCTTTCCAGTACTGTTGACCATCCAATGGCAGACGTGGGGTTCGAGTGATAAATTTGTGTTTTGAAAGTGCAATTTCCTTCAACCTAGGGCGTTTAGGGTGCCAATTTTTGCCCATACTGGCGACACACGCATGGTAGGAACTACACAATGTTTAGACCAACAAGACGTTGTAAATGCTATTCAAGACACAAAACAACAGGCGAGAACCACGGTATCAAAAAAGAGATAGCCTAATTTAAGTATCCCCTAAAAATTTAATTATTTGGCGTGTGTTGAAGGTACGGCAGTGTCATTGTTTGTCACCAAATTTTCAAAATAAGCGCATGCCCAAGTGAAGGTTTTATGATCATTCATCCCCCCCCCCCCCAGTTGACATTAAAAGTGTGTAAATTCAAACAATATCAGCAATTGCATACACGCTATTCTGATTGGTCAATAGCATGTGCGCAGATTAGTGATTTGGGAATGAGGTGAGATTTTGTGTGTATAGACTTAGGAAGCGGGGGGCTGGGGGTTTAAGTCAACCAGTCAATATTGTGGGGGCTGAAGTATGCTTCCGCCCACCAAGATCCAATGGCAGAAACCCCTTATTTGTCTCTTCTGTAAGAAATGTCAAATTTGCAGTAATTTTCCTTAAAGTTTGTCCAAAATGTTGCACCAAATTGCACCTGAGGACACTCAAATACCCAAAACTTTTCCAAAGGGGATCGGGAACCCCCTCCCCTTAGATCTTTCCCCCAGAACGGCGATCCGAAACAAGGTTCAGCCTCCCCCCCCCCAGTCTTTCTACGCCTATGCTATACCGTACAGACAATCACTCCTAAAATTAAAAGATTTAATTCCGAATACACTGTGGTTTCTTCAACAGAATTTACCTTGGGCGATTAAGCTGTCGGCTATGTCTGGGAGGGCTTAATTAAGACAGTAAATCTCTATGTTGGGTCATGCAGCCATTGATCATGAATGAAAGTGTCAATTTGCAGGAACTGAAAAAGCTAAATTTGAGAGGAAAAATCAGTAAGCGGATTCAAGATGCACAAATCGGTAAAAACGTTCCAAAATCGCAATGTTTGGCAGGCACGTACATTATTTGATTGTTAAAGAGACAAACTCCATTGTTGTAGGTTGAGCAAATAAAGTCTCTTGCATAATAAATTTACCTGTTATATTTCAGTTAAATTCCATACTTTCATGGTTCGTTCGTTCGTGCAAGCAACAAACGTTTAATCTACCACGGGAGAAAATTGAGGGCTGTGTGAAGTTGGTTGTAGAATTACAAAGCAAGACAGATGCGTCCGGTTCACAACTCTTGAAAACATCCAGACTTTAATTGATAACATCTTTTGAAAATATTTTAAGGGAAAATGTCGGTTTCGTCATTTCAATTCCAATAAATATGGTGGATCTGTTGCCCAGTAGCGTGATATAGTGAATGACAGTAGTAAATCTGTAATCACTTTTCTTCCCAAAGAATTGAATACCTCAAGATCAAATTGATATTTGAAACCTTTCATGCTCTAATGTTAACTGGCATATATTGCCACAGCTTTGCTTATCACCTCAAATGATACTCTAGACTCTAGGCAAAGAGCTGTACAGTTTTTCATGGCATGCACAAAAGTATAAAACATAGCTACATGCTATATTAGCTGTGATGAGCCCATTGTTGAAGTATGAGGTATAATTTAGAGGATTTGTTTCATCACCTTGCATTTGATTAAGTCTGAAATTTCATGTTGACACAATGTTCAAGAAAAAAAAAGCAATTAAACTTGACTTTTTATGGTCATCAGAGTAGTCCTGTCTTGTGGCTCTTAAGTAATTATTTCAAGCCACTTTATTATAACCAGAGTGCTTCTTTAAAAGTTGTCTCACAGTTCTTATTTCATCTCTCCAGGTTTCTTCAATCTGGATCCAAATCGATCCCATTCCGTGACCTCCCATGCCAGGCGAATTCCGAGTCCGATGAAAGATAGACTCGAGTCCGAGCGGACTCGAACGTTACAGCCCTAGAAATTTTTAAGAATTACATTACTTGTAGGTAGAATTCCTATTTAACAAAATAAATTGAAACAAAGAAAAAGAAAACAAAGCATGCCTATCAATGTGAGGAGACTGCATGGTCAAGTGGTTAGAGCAGCCGACTTGCAGCCGGAAGGTCTGGGGTTCGACTCCTTCCCGGGTCATACCAAAGACTTTACAAATGGCACATACTGCCATTGTGCTTGGTGCTCAGCACTGATAAGCAGTGGAGTAGGGAAAACAAGCCAGTGAGCCACAACTGGAAAAAAGGCCTGACCGGTCCGACTTAAACCACTTGGTTAAAAGCTGAGCCGTAAAACCTCATCTATAACTCAATGTGAGGAGACAGCATCGCCTTTGCTTGCCTCAAAGTGTGCCTGCTTGGTATTACTAGCAGCAGATTCACCCCATTCCTCTTGAACTATGATATAAATGCTGCTATGATTGTCTAAACACAAGGGCCTGTTAAAAATTACACATATCTTACCCAAGAATGAGTCTGAATAAGCATTATGCTTTGGCTGCATGTACATCATTCTGATCGAAAAGGCAGTTGACCAAAGCTCCCAACGACACTATATGCTACAGTGCCAGACACGTTTTGCAAATATTACAGGCGAAGGACTGCAATAGTTTACTCTTTGAAACCAGCTACAGAACATAACGCTTTAAATAGAAGTAAACCAAGGAAAACAACATAACGCCTACTAATGTTTAAAGGGAAATTTTGCGTTTATCATTATTAAACCATTCAGCCTCACCAAATAACTCTGGCAACATCTTTTATTCTCAACAGTGTTATATGTAACCAGGAAACCCAAAGGTTTAGAGATTATTTGCCGAAATGAAATGTTTTGTTGCACTAAGGTTTATGTTTCAAATAATCCTTCTTGAGAAATCTTGTTTTTACAATGTTTTCAAAATTTGACCTCTGGTGACCTCACATAACATTTGAACTCCCCCACCAAAATTCAAAAAGAAAGAAATTAAAAAATGAAAAGAAGTAAGTCTCCTAAACGGGATTAGAACCCTGACCCTTTGCGTGAGAAACCGAACACTGGGTCCACTACACCATAGACAAACTCGTTATACGTATGGTATTTCTAATTATGTTACAGTCACGGCATCCTTCACACTTGTTCATGATAAGGTAATTGAAATTAGAATTACCAACTACTGTAATAGTTATGCTTTTGAAAAAATATATTTGTTTTTTATAATTTTATTATTGGAATGGTACAAAATTCAGCCCTATAACATATCGGTAGTCACGAAACGAAACAATTTGGAGGTGCCGCCCACTGTCTGTTTAGTCAACGAGGTCTTCATAGTTTCACCTCTGATTGAGCTCAAATGACATCTTTACCTCCAAACACAACCCATCTATATATCTTAAAATCACAAATCTATATACCAAGTATGACTGAAAAGTATCCATTATCTCTGTCTTGAAATATCGTGTCTTTTAAAGACAGATTTGCATCACCCCAAGTATGACTTTTACTTGGGGGTGAGCAAAACTCTCAATTGATGACTAAGTCTTTGATTGAAACCAGAGTTGCAAAATTCAAAAGATGCAGGGCAGTAGGGCCTTGCAGGCACCAGGATGTGGCCCTAGGCAATAAACTATGTTTGTGTCTGCACAAGGAGAAGCTAAAGACATTTATGAGCGGGGCTAGAACTAGCTTAGGTTGGGAAAATTGGAACTGTCTGGGATGAGAAGATTCCCCTTTAAGGCTTTCGGTTTTGCGACCTCTGGTGATTTCAAATTACCTCTGACCTCCACTGAAAAAATAGAGTTCATCCTCTCAAAATGATAAATGTATATACCAAGTATTGAACGTGTCTATCATTGCTACCTTGAGATATCTTGTTTACGAGCAGTTTGGTCGAATTATGAATTTTCACCCGGTAACTTCAGATTACCTTTGACCTCTACTAAAACAATAGAATTCATTTTCTTACTATATAGCGCATCCACATGCCAAGTTTGAGAAGCATCCATGTTTCCTACCAAGATATATCGTGTTTAACAAGTTTTCGGTTTATGACCTCTGGTTGCCTCACATGACCTTTGAACTCCACCACAAACAATAGGGATCTTGCTTCCAATATGGAAATTTTAATTGTTAAGTATGAGAAATATCCATCATTGCTATCTTGAGATATCGTGTTTACAAGCCAAGAGTCACAAACACACATACGTATACTAACACACATGAACATACTCTAGTCAGCGTGATTGCATAGGGTCCTTCCGCCTTTGGCAAGGAATTAACAAGAGATATAAATGCGGCATTATTTGAAAATCACCTTTTCAAAAGTCCTTTCGGCTGGATGCCGAAGGGCGAAAACCAAAATGTTATCCCCGAAGAGGCTCTGCTTCCCGAATGAGCTATGTTCCCAGAAGGGACACTTCAAACTTAAGTGACCAACCTCTCGTTATTTAAAAAGTTTGGTGAACACAATATTCATGAAGTACAAAACTGTAACTTTCTTTCTATGAGAGCCACATTTAAACAAAAAAGTAGCGGGCCTGCACCCTAATTTGAAATACCTTTTGTTCTATATCTGTAATCATGGCCTCTAAAGGTGTGAAATGTTTCCCTTTAACTGTGGCATTTTGAAGTTTTCATTCCTTATGTGCGATAAGCAAGTGTGCAGATTTATTGCTTGGGACCGTGGAATGAAAATAACCCTACCTCGTTCAAGTTGAGTTTCATCCACAAGTGTAGCCTTTTGTGGGTGACTTTCATATTTTTGCAGTTGAAACTGAAAGGTTGTGGCTACCGTGGCAACCGATACGTGACTCTCACTGGTTAATTGGCATTTTAATATTATTTGACAGGAACGTGTTATAGGGTAACAATAAACTCTCACCTTTAAATTAAAAATTGTTGACTTTATCTGCAAAAAACTACGTTTTATCTAGACAACTCCTTACATCAGCGTATCAGCGATACACAAAGACTTTTTTCAACCTATTTGTTAGTTTGTGTTAGCCAGACAGGAACGCGTCAAAAAAGGGAAAGCGTGTTATTCTTTCCAATATCGTTTTTCAATGTGCGGTGACCTCTTACTGGATTTTTATTGTTAAGTACACATACTACTGGTGGTTTACATTTGAACTCTATTTTAAAAACTTGACGACAACCCTCCATGGACTCATTTGAACCCTCTGATGCGAGATTCCTAGAATGGAGTGCAATTACGAGCTAAATAGTGTGACCGTGGTCAGACTAGGTTGAAGAGTAATTACTGTGTATACTTCTTTCTCTTTAAAATGTAGGTGTGACGCTTATTTAAGAAAATTCCTCCGCAGAAAAGGTTTTTTACCGAATGAAATTCTCATCTCTTGAAAGAGAGGAGAAGGGAAGACATGGGAGGGAAGGGGAGGGAGTGGGAGGGACAGGAAAGTCTCAGTAGAGACGATATGCCCCTAGGATAGTTCTAAATTTGACACGTAACTATTGTAGCATGCCAGTTGCATTGCTGGCTACCATGCATGTTGATTGGCCTGTTTTTTGCTAGAACTTTTCGGTGCACAAAGTCATTTCTTCAGGTACTGTCACGGAGGGTAAGGTAACTCTCTTATAGAAGCTGTGGTAGCTCTTCTAGCAAACTTCAATTGAAATGATACAAAGTTTTGAACACAACATGAAACGTTTTATTTGCTCATGACTCAACTTGTATTGTTTTTAAACTTCTGGATTTCGAGACAGCAAAAAGAACAACTTTCAACTTTTTTTGTGTGAGTCAATTGAACAAAAAGTCTGATTGGTGGTGCGCCACCTAATAGCTGGGTCACACATCAGTCACACGCCAAATAGCCAAGAGAAATTAAAGTTGACAGAAATATTCGGTTAAAGAAATATCTAGAGAAGCAACAAAGCGACTCAGTCTTATTGAACAACTGGCTGCAAGATTAAAAGTTTGTTTCTGCGGTGATCCTGAGCAGTGTTTCAAATTATTCTCTTGATTTGAAGTGTAGGCTAGGTTGTGCAAAATCTGTGATTTCATTTTCGAACAACCTCCCCCCACCTCCGACCATTCCTGTCCAGGCAATTTTGGCCAGAACAACCCACCCTGGAAAATTTCCACCTGACAGTAAGCAATTGGGGTAATTCCGGTGGGGTCACAAGGTCAGCTGTACCGTGACAACTTTTTCGCCAAGGTAAGTGGCTCACTAGACCTTTGACTCATCACATGATGCATTGGGTGAAATCGTTTTCCCAAATCGTCTTTTCAGGTAAATCTGATGTGAGGGGCTGTACTTTCTTCCCATCGAGAGCCTTGAAAAGAACAAAAGGAAGCACGAACTATCTTGGCAAGGTAACCCCTTGAAATTGCCATCATAAGTCCAATCTGCATTTGCTGTATTGCCGGTGAGTTATCTAGTCCAGACACAGCTAACTTGCATATATAAATTCAGCTGGCCGCCATTGACGACTTTTGCGGCCCCAGATGTCGAAAACGGTTGCATTTATAGCCTATAAATGTAATGCAAGTGTAAAGAAATATGGCAATATGGCACTAAAGTCATAGGGCGTTCATGACGTTAAATTACGTCATCGGGTTTCAATATTTTGACAAACTGTATAAATATACGTTATTCCTTATAAATATATTGTAAGTAGATACTTTGATGTATGAAGATAAAGACAATACCATTGTAAATAGGGCAAAGACGTACTTTGCACGTTATGGTTGCAATCTGACGTCATCATGATTTGAAATAAGGATATACAGGTACCATATAGGTGCTTTCCAGTAAGTATACCTCTTAAACGGTTTTTGCGCTATCTGTGTATGCCAGTGCCTGTCTCGAGCATTTTCCTTCGGGAGTTACGTTTGGTTTAGCCCTTCGGTTCTTCACCGGAGGGTCGAGGGGACTTTGGAAAATGTATTTGCCGTATGCATTAAGCCACGTCGCTTGTCTCCATTGTCTAAAAATAAGACAAAGAGCAGGCGTGGGAAACCTCCGGCCGGGTAGACAATTTGATCTGGCCCCGAAACAATTCATAAATGAGATTTCGCCAACACTTAACATTGCATCAATAAAACATTATTAGCCCTCCATTAAGCTTCCTCGCCATTTCCCGGATAGCTAAAGGTGTAAGTACACCTCGTTATACCGCCACTAGTGCAGTATCAAAGAACTGGGAAGCTCCCTGGTAGTACGCCCTCTACAATAGCGCTGTACACAACGCAGCATGCACTGTATGAAGCGTGTCTTTACGCAAAATGCATAACTTTCGTGCTACAGAAGGTACAACATTGTAGTACTGAACAAGAGTGGACTTCCACACCTCTTTGTAGTAGGAAACTCGAAGTGCCTTATTTTGGAGGCACTTTGTTGGTTCCACTGGATTCGAGAGGTCAGTATCCCTTGTCCCCCCCCCCCTCCCCACGAGATCGTTAATAATTAGGAAGTGAATGATTTTGCAATGTAAAGCGAAAAAGAAATTGAAAAAAATGCTTTCAAAATCGCTATTTTCGGCTTGCCTCTTGGGCAATTTAGTGTTTGTTCAGTATAGTGCAAACAGTTGTGAATAACACCCTAGGCACCTATGCTGCCCTTGGCCCGAGGGTGGTATTATGATTATCAAAGTGGCCCGTTAAGGAAAAAGGGTTCACCACCCTTGACACAGAGGAAAATGATTTCATCATTAAGTATTTATTCCCTTTACAAGCAGTGATGGAGTTGCAGTTTGAAAATTAGCTAAAATTTGAATCTAGTGGGTGGATTAGAATTGACAGAAAGGTACGATATTTATTATTTGAAAAAGTAACGTACTTGTTTGATTGAAACTTGGTCTTACTATACCGTGACAACAATTTTCTTATGTAGGCTACCAAAAAGTGCCCCTCAGTACTTGATATTTTTCTTGACAATTAGGGTAAAAAAGCCTGAACTTATTAAGCTTTAATATAAACTGAGGGAGAGGGACTAAACAACCCCATTACATTCTTTGACCTTTCATAGATGGCTTTGTTTTAAGAGGCCACTTTAACTTTTGTTTCATGAGGACATTTTAAATAACGGACAAACCCCTTTCGTAACCTTTTTTTCTGAAAAATAGGGGATTTCTAAACACTGGCTGATGTTTGAGTATTTAGTTGACTCCCGGGCCTGTTTTGATGAACTGACCAAAGGCTGTCGACGAGTGTCCCGTTTTAGTAACCTATTGGATAGCCACTGACCGAGCAAAGTTTTCATGGAGCTTATCGCTACAAAAAACCACTTAGTCCATGTTGTAGAAGCCACAGACAGCCGCCACGCTGGCTACTTATTTTGCTGTTTAAACAAAACTTGTGATAGCACCAGTGCATTACATCAATAGACGCCAAGCTCAGCTTGATTGACAGAACCATGGAACCGATTATCATTATATAAGATCAATCAGCGTGAACGGTTGAAAAGAAAAAAATAACGTCGGATCAAATTAGAGGTTATATTAATCTAAAAATGGGTAAAAATAGTTAAAAGACTTTAGTAGGTGTCTGGCAAAGTCGGTGTCGTCAACAGACACAAAGAGCGAGTGACGCAGAAACTGCTTTTAGCTCCCTGGATGGCCTTCGAACCAAGCCTATATTTCGCTGTTCATAAAGGAAGCAATTTTCCATTTCAAAGACAAATAACAGAATTACGTTAGCTAGTGTGGTGTGAATTATTCAGAACAGATGAGTGTCAGATTTTACACCTTCTTAAATTCTTAACAACATGAAAGAAAAATAGTTGCCAAGTTCCAAACTTGAAATTGTCGGTCACTACCACAAGGCAACTGCAAGATCTTAGTAACTACTGAACGACGAAAACGATTTTTTTATGTGGGGGGGGGGGAGGGGGGTTGAATTAGGTTCACCAACTTACTTGAGAAAACTTAGACGTTTATCATCTCCCCCCCCCCCCAAATGTAATAGGCATACTTTCCAACCACATAAGTTTCAAGCATATTAGGAGGAGCAGTCGTCGTCGAATGATTATTGATTTGAGCGGAAGGACACTTTTCCCTCCATATATGCATAACGGTTGTTGAGGTAGTTTTTCACCTATGAATATAGCTAGATCAATGTCGCCCTCACCTTTTGTTCTTCCATCTGTGGCATGAAAACCCACTGGTTCAAAAATGTATCACTCTAAGGCCAAGCCAATCGTACAAAAATATATCAGTTTGGCCAACTGCAACTCTAAGGATTTACCCAATTAAGTCTAAAAGTTATTTGCATTGCGCTTGAGAATATAGAATCTGCTGAGATGCAGCAAACTTATTTTGCTAGGGGCAATGCTTTCATTTAAACATTTAATTCAAATGGACTTTCTCATCAAGTATACGGGGCACCCAAGTGCCTCCAGACCCTGAATCTTTCAAAGATACCTATATATATATATATATATTTATATAAAACTAAAGTTGTGGTATTACAGGACTCTTTCATTTTAAACTTCTGTCAAGATCTTCTTTACGCTCAACCTAACATTGAACGCTTGTACAGTTTTGTTCACCAGTATACTCTTATACCTTAAACGAAAACTACCTTATGAGCCATCTTATACGAGTTCCTTCCCCCATTTATACTTAGTCACTAAAGTATAACTCATGGTAAGTTTGGACAAAAAAGAACAAGTCCACCAACTTGTATTTGTGTTTTTAGTCGGCCTTTATCCAAGTAATGATACACACAGTGTAAAAAATAATGCCATCTTTCGCCAAAAACTATAGCTCAGCGAAGTTGTGAGCAAATTTGTCATTGTTCTCTACCCAAAATTGTCATGTCGCAAGCCTGTGGGTTTGCTTTAATGACTGTGCTTTGTTTTTAAATTTACTTGCAACTATTTAACTCTGGTGCATTCATGGTATGTTATGAATCCTGGGCATATCAATTTCATGAATTTTGCTACATGTTCTGTCGGACAAACTAGCGTGCTTGGCTGTTCAAAGAATAAAGAAATGATTAATAGGTATATCCCAGTATGAACCGGAAAGGTACCAATTTTTAACATACATAATACATGACCCCAAATTGCAGTAGTAAATCTGCACATAACAGGATCTAGTGGAACTTAGAAATAGTTACATCGTACAGAGGGATACTTCCAAATACAAGACAACGTCGGAAATAGCATGTAAGGAGGGGGTTTCAGAGTTACATTGTAAACATTTGGGCGACACGTATATGTCCACCTGGTGTCAATGTTGCCTAAAGGGACCATTTTCACCCGGAATATATATATATATATATATATATATATATATATATATATATATATATATATATATATATATATATATAGAATATGAGAACGAATGCAATACAGAGCATAACTGGTTGATTAGAGGAGTACGAATATGTGATTTTTTTTCGAAATTTTCGGTTCCCCTGGAACCTTCCTCAGCTAAATCTTGCAACAAAGTGAGTAACTTAATCAAGCTACTCAATTTGTTGAAAGATTTCGCTGAGGAAGGTTCCAGGGGAACCGAAAATTTCGAAATAAACTGAATCACAGATTCGTACTCCTCTAATCAACCAGTTATGCTCTTTATTGCATTCGTTCTCATATTCTATTTTAATCTTGGAGTATACGTGGAACTTAACTATTCTGCTATATATATATATATATATATATATATATATATATATATATATATATATATATATATATATATTATATATATATATATATATATATATATTATATATGTAAAACACCTTTCCAAACCTGCCAGACATTCCATTGGACAACCCTGTATTACGCTTATTTACATACTATTAACAGGTGTGAAGGCTTGGATGCATCCAGCAGGTCACTTTGGCTCAGACGTAAAAGCAACTTTATCTGTTGCCACTGAAGAACAAACCTCCTTCCTCATGCATGATACACACAACACAACTGAAACCTGCACTTTAAAATTCTTTGGGAGTTTTGCTGATGCGTCGCCTCACCATGCATATTAAGTTTATAGTTACCTTAAATTACATGCTCACATCAAAGCGCATATGAAATACCTTTCAGTCCTGTTGCTCCTACAAAGTGGTCTTACTGAATAAGCTTCCCAAATTTATGTTTCCTTCTTAATGTCCTCGTTTCTAAAGAATGAAGTCTCAAAAATGTTTAGATGCTACTTTAGAGGTCTAGAAAGTGCCGTTCCGTCAGTCTGCATTTTGGACAAACAATCGGCGGGCTACGCAACACACAAACCGATGGTGATCCTCCAAGTAGCACACTTAGAGGAGAAAGGTCTGCACTGGCTGTGGCATGGGACCGTGCCATATCACACCCGAAAAACACTTCATAATGCAAACTCTAAAATATATAATTTTTTCAAATCTGTGCTAATGTAAGCAACATTTTCTATCCAAACAATCTTACATGGGCAAACGTTTCTTAAAGGGGAAGGTCCTTAAACAGCACCCTTTCCTTTACACCCAGCTAAAAAGAAAATACAAAAAAGCACAAAAAATGAGAATTTCTAAACATTGTAACCTATTTAAAGCTTTCCCAAAGATGACACCATTTTGCACCTTAGCCATCTTGTGTAAACAAAAACTTCTCGGAGAGTACAGTAGGTGTGTCACCCGGCACCTTGGACATCTCCTAAAAAAATGTGAAGACACTACATGTGATTAGATCGAAGCTTTGCCACAGACAGCACCAAACAAATGGCACGTCCTTTCGTTTGACCTCGCCTCTTAGACTCCTACTTAGGACGGCAGTGGGTGACGAAGAAAGGATCCGCTTGGGTGCCAACTCTCCTAGGTACGCCACTGGAAGCTATCATGAACTACTCTCTAAGGATTTGGCCAAAGCTACAGCCCCGATAAAGCTTGGTATTGCATTAGAGTATCAATGCTTTCTGCCCTACATAATTCGTGAAGTCATCTTAACTAATGCATTTTCCTACTTACGTCAGTCGTTTCTAAGGCGTCACATCCTATGACTTCGGTTGAAATATTTAAACATAAAAGGACACAAAACAACCCAAAATTTGGTACATTTTTGTGGTTATGTAGCTTTAAAAAGTTATTTTGAGTGCATTGTAATTTAACCTTTGAAAATTTTGTAAGCACGCTTTACATTTGCAATGACAATAGTACATTACGAGAGATGCCGAACTTGTTCCACTCATGCTGATCGTTGCTCTTGGCAGTAATTGAAAACACACAAACACACACATACCGTATGGATTGGTATAATTGGGGACTACTCTCTGTTCGGACGTCTAATTTCTTCCGACGTCTGTATATTCCGACAAGTCTACATTGTGGTCAGTGTTAGGATAAGGGTAAGGTTAGGGTTAGGATAGAATGAGGGTGTTAAGTTTATGCGTGCCTTAAAATAAACATATCGGAACATAGAGGTGTAACCGGTATCACTGGTGGAAGTAACTTGTGTCATGGGCTAGGCGTTGAGAGTGCTTGTTTACGGTTTGAGTACGTCATACGTACGAGAATACAAGACATATGTCTCTTATGGAAGTATGAGAGCTAGAGTTGTAGCAAACGAGTTCGGACTCGGACTCAATTCTTGGCACGAGTCTGCGTTTTACTTGAATCGGAACTGGCCAGGAATGGGGAGTTCGGGAACTGGAATTGCTGACCCGGAGTTGGGACCAACCAAGTCCACAAAAATGAAAATAACATGAATGTTACTGAAGGCTATATTATTGTTGTTGCACGGTATTATGTATGAACGGTCACAAACCGTCAACTAAATTGCCTGGTTGACCAGACTATGAAACTGGCACTTATCACTAACCATATAAATAAGCTTTACTTGTAAAAGATATATGATGAGCTACATTGTCGACGGCAAGACATCGGGATTGGAACCAGTGGATTCAGAATTGGCGTGGACTTGGAGACCACCTGAATCGGAATTGACCAGGAATAGAGGTCACTGGAATCGTAACCAACTAGTTGGCTCAGAATTGGGTTAGATGGACTCGGGTACAACCCTGATGAGGATTACTTTTACCTCACGAGTTTAGCCTAATGCAACAATGTTTGTAAAATGGAGTTAACGGAATATTTTTGGAAAGATTGAAACAACAGCAAGTACTAAGTTAAATCAGTTCATATTTAAGTTCTGATAACGTCTAGCTTAACAAAATTTTACAGGTTAACTGTTAATTTTGTTATCTCACTATATTTTGTAGGAGTATATGAACGAATAGAGAATTCAAGGCTCTTGCTGATGAAACATTGTATAGTACATAACTTTCATAACAGCAGTTCACCGGTGCTCTGGCCGAGTGGATAAAGGTGGTGGCATTTCAAGCAATGGAGTTTACCAACCGGGAGGTTCAAGGTTCGATCTCAGGCGGGGTCAAAATAAGGTGTTTTTTCATCCAAGAGCAATCTACGGTTTTCCCACCCGAACTGGCCTTTTGATCTAAATTGTTAAGTTGGTTAGACACCCGACGTGAAGTTGTAATTCATAAGTTATGGGCTTCTCCAAAATTCATGGTCGCTTAGCGTCGTAAAACAACTGTCATTGAATTAGTTAGGGAGAAGCCCTCGCAAAAGGAAAAAAATCAAAAGATTTGTTATACGTCATTAGCCAGAAATATCGTTCACAGTTGGTCTTGCTGCGATAAAGACTTATACCGGTATGTATTGCTAGCGGTAAATTTGTTCTTCTGTCTAGCCTGTCGTTCTTTGTGTTTCCTGTTAGTCACGATTAGATTTACTCCGCCTCGCACACATACATGTTAATTAATTATTTTTTTTTTTTGTACCTTAGCTTTGAGTAGGGCTGAATGCTGTTATAAGTTGCACTATAATGGTTTAGGTGTGTCACATATCTTTTGTACATTTCTCCCGTGTCCACTCACCGCGTTACATTATTATGATTTTTGTCTGTAGAAACGACTGAACGTCTGTTGATCTTTCATACGTGTCGGCCTACATAGCTACCGCGTTGAAAGGGTTTCTGTAGTTAACTTTTACGGTTGGTAATGGCTTATGAGAACAGTGGCATTGTACCTGGCCTGCGTATAATGGGAACATTTGTGGGTAGTACTGAGAGAATTCCTCTGCCAAATATATTACCTGAAAATGTGACTGTCCTTAAAATATTTTCCGTGCTCAGCTTAAAACCTTGTTGCTGGAGGGTCTAACTCAATCTGTGACGTGGAAGTTGAAGCAAGTGAGTTAGTTATAGTGCTCATTGTGTATAAATGGGGAAAACTAAATTCTTGAAGGGAATTTTACTCACTTCTTGTTTGTTATCCTTCCACGTTGAAAAGTAAAGGGGGAATTACTAGGCGAATGTCATGCTACACAACTTAGAAAACAGTTTGGAGCGCTTTCTGTGAGCTTTTGTATAAGGGATATCTTGTCAGTTGAAAACTTCGGCAACTTCCAAAGGCCACGAAATGGACTAAATGTATCAGTTTGGGGTGCAAATCAAGGAAGGAATAATTCGTAGTGTGCCAGCTTTCACCCAACAAATCGATACGCCGTGTTACGTAGCAGCAGGTTAATGAGTAATTGTGAGATCTATTCCAGCCATTAGGATCAACACCTTTGTCTATGTTGAACAAAGAACAGTTTTAACAATTAGAAATGGTGAGAAATTTGTGCCCTTGAAAGTAGGTGGAGTGGGAGCTGTGCATAGACCAGCTGTACAGCATTGGTGGGGGAGGATGGAGTAACAGAATGCCTGCATGTTCCTCAAAATTTCTTCACTGACTTTTCAACCAAACTTAGACGAATGCAATGAAGAGTGACTTACACACGAGGCATTGTCCATTTCATGGTCCCTGGTCCCTGGTCCATGGAGAAGCTTTCAATAGGTACAAGTTATAAGAAAGCTCACAAGAAGGCCTTTCAGACTGTTTGCAAATTTGTTAACCATTACTGTTTAATTGCTCGCTATGGGAGTTTCCGAACACTAGGGTAAGAGTTCCCCCTCTCAGGCACCCAAAAAGATATTTTGTTAAGCTGAATGATATCATATGACAAATTTAGTTTAAGTTTATTTCCTTCCTTCTCGTTACCAAATGTATACAGCAATATTGCTTCAATAGAGCTCAATAACGTGAGTTGCTCAACAATGTATAATAACAAAATGTAATATATCAATAGTGGTTCAGGAGGGCAAATCGATGTAGATAGCAGAGCAATGTAAAGTAATAACAAAATTGTGTAGTGAGAAGGGAAAGGACCAAAAGAAACTTGAGTTAACTTTTCGAGTCTGGTCCTAAAAGTACATAAACATAAAATCTCTAATTCACAAGACTTAGACTTAGACTAATAATAGAGACCATAGGGGAAAACACATGGACTTCATCAGATACTCACGGTTATCCAGCAACAGAGATTTTAATTGTTTTTAAGGTACTTCCCTGCCTGCATTGCTAACGTTACTATACTTAAAAAGGTTCCATAAGGAATCACCCAGGCTTCTTACTTGTGAGTGGGCACTTGAGTTCTGCAGTTGAAGGGTTGACATAAACTTAAATAAACATAAGCATAAATCTTTACCCCTAGTTGAAAAACAGTGAAAGTGCCTATTATACCATCAATTTCCTTCATTTCTGCGTACATGAGAACTTTATTTCCTGCAAAAACCACATCACGAATTAACATGGAGAGTGAGTCCCAAGTATGTAAGGAATAACCCTGACTAGTAGCATTTTCAACGGAGGAATTCTCTTACCAGTGTTCTACAGGAATGTCCACCGTACCCGCACAAAACATTTGAATGCTGACAATATTGTTTCTTGTTCAACAAGTTTACCAACAAACGGTTTCAACAAATTGTACAAACAAGTATGGTCAAGTAGTGAAATTCGTGAAAAACCTTTAAAACTTGTTTTTTCTGGTACCAGGGTACTGACAACGGAAGATTTTACTAACACTGAAAGGCTTTTGTAAGTTAACAACTTATCAGGGTTAGAATGTAATCTGTGGGCATCAAATGCCCAGTATATCCAGACCGGTAGCCAGGAAAGGTACTGGAGGAGGCGAACTAGCTACTAGGGAGCTAAATAGTTTTAGAAGCGAAATATATTAAGATGTATCAAGCAGTAGTGACTTTTCATTTTCTTCGGTAGAGAAATTTTAGGCCCCTACTCTACCCCCGCCCCTATAGGCCTGTCTGTATGAAGTAGAAGGTGGATGAAGACCAGCGAAGTGTCCCTTCTATTTCGACAGGATTTTAGAGGAAAACAAGAGTGCCCAGCAGGATTAGCGAGGTGAGGTTTGTTCAAAATTTACTTCCTACCTGACGGGCGTGCAGCTCAAGCATGTAAGGTACTACTCTTCCATTAGAGGATGATCACTATTGGAAGGGTAAATCCCCCCCCCCCCCAAATATATAGAATGAAATCTCAGATAAGAATGAAATGGTTAGAAGCAGCTTACAAGGACTGGGAAATATCTTTTCCTGCAATATGTTGTTGGTAAAAATGTTCTTGGTACGCTGCCTGCCAACTGTTGATGGAGCTCCGCAGAGAGAGTGTTATTAGAACTCACCTCACAAAGTGAAAAGAAATATAAGACGCCGATGCCCCTAACACAGATGATGATCAAATCAATTCGCCCCTCGCAAATTCTTGCATACGAGCTTGTGATACCTTTCTACTCATACTTCAGTTTCAGTTTCAACAACTTTATTTCTGTCATTTACATACAGGAAAAAATACAAGATATATACAGAGATACAGGAGACAGACCGGAGAGTACCCACAGGAAGCTTGACAAAGCTTATAGGAGTGGATACCCCTACAACATGAAAAAGAGTACAACTAAATAGATTACAGAAAAACAAACAAATACAGAACAATACACTGCAATGAAGAAGAGAAGAACGTGGTACATTTTAAATATAGAAAGTGTCATAGACTGTTGTTTGTTAAAAAGCGTTTTAAGTTTCTTTTGAACATGCATGTAGAAGAACATTGAGTAACTGAAGAGGGAAGGGAATTCCAAATACAGGGAGCAACATAACGCACACAATGAAGGGAAGACTGAAGAGTGTAAAGTGGTATTGTCAAGCGGTTAGCTGAGCGAGTGTGGTAGGTATTTACCTCATAGCACATCTTAAAGTGATCGCTAAAGATATCGGGTAAGTTTTTACCAAAAAAGTTGTGAACAAGAATTCCACATTGATAACGATTAATATCATAAATTGACAAAAGGTTCAATTTTTTTAAAAAGTGGGGGCGTACGATGAAGATGTTGAGTATTAATAATATACCGGATAACTCTTTTTTGAAGGATAAACAATGGCTGTAACTTAGACGGATAAGTAGAACCCCAAACAATATTACAATAAGAAAGAAAGGGGAGGACGAGAGAATTGTAGCGAGTAATGAGAATTTTCCTAGGCAAAGTTGAGCGTAAACGGCCGATGATTCCAACATTTTTAGAAACTTTCTTAGCAACAAAGGAAATGTGGTCTTTCCACGATACGTGCTTATCAACTAAAACCCCCAAGAATTTGGCAACATTAAAAAGTGGAACTTGTGTATTACAAAGATTTATTGATTGAACTGTAGTATCGACTGGTTTATTGACCGAGCTGAACAATACTGAAGTAGTCTTCCTAACATTTAGTGAAAGCTTTTTAACACAAAACCACCTGTAAACCTTTACAAATTCTATCTGAACAATATCAAGAAGATTTTTAATATCAGGATGTGAATAAAAAATGTTTGTGTCATCAGCGTAACTAATAACATGCAGATTACCACTAGCTCTGTTTAGCTCTACTTAGCCTTGGGCCAAAGGGCTATACAGAAATAAAAGACACTAAACAAGGGATCTGCCACCGACAGGTTTCTGGCAGCTACCAGGTTCAACCTAAGGAGCACCGTTTTGAAAACAGCCATCTCATCTGTCAAAAAAAAACTTTTGACAACTCTGGTCGACAATCTGCTTACTGACGAATATGAAGGGGGTGAGTGTGGATACATTTTAGCGAGTATAGTGTACCTATAAGTATTGGCAAACACTTTTTACAGTTCCCTTTGTCAACATGTAATATAGTTTAGGTCAATTGACTTTGTACTGATGAAATGGTGACGTACGATATCTCTTCTTAACCATGTGAATTATATGTGAAATACCTCAAGCAAAACTTGTAGTCACATGGAAGTACCAGCTCCTGAGCAGACTGAATAAGAATATAAATAAATGTCTGGCAGGGGTTTACCCTTTGAGTAATCTGAAGTAAGGATAACAAAAGGACCATGATCAAACAGAAATCGATTGTCTCACCAACAACTTGAGGGCTGTGTGTTTATCGAAACAAATTTAACGACCAGCCACACGCAAAACCAACTGAATCCTACGTTCCTACTAGTATACATTCAATGGACCGTGGCGAAATGTTTTCTTTGCTAGGTTAGAGTCCGCCACAGTCCTGGTCAGATCAATCAATTATAGCTTTATTTTCCTACAACTCCTCAAAATAGAGAACAATTTTTTAAAAAGTTAGAGAGGAAAACCCTTTCTGCAGAAAAAAGATAACATGAAAGAAGACGAAAATGAGATATATAAAATTAAGCATAATTCAACATGCCTTTTCACATAAATGAAAACTTCAAATTTGCTTAGTTTTCAAAAGTAACATAATTTCGGGCCAATCATTAAATGGTGAACTGATCAAAGTTAAAGCTTAAAATTGTCCTAGAAATGTTCCCGAAAATATGAAAAATTTATTGTACTATGTAATGAAAGTAATTTTCGCTTTTTCTAAAATATTTTTATTACTCGAGTTAAAAGACTGTACGTTTTTCTGTAATACGACTACAAATTCACCTCTTAATTTTCCTAAAAGTAAAGGGTACAGATTCTTCCAAGAATGAACTTTCTGAGAACTTCTACTAACTTATTTTGCGGAAGGCATTTTACTTATATAGAAACGTATAACCAACAAAATACTAAGCCTACTACACGATTCATTTTGAATTGTTATCCCTAAAATCCTTAAAGTATCATAATTTTAGTTACCTTGATTTTTTGTATAACCATTAATGCAAGAAAATCTTTCTTATATGCATTTAGAAATGAATATCGTAGGAAAGGCTTAACCAGGGGTTCGGCAATAGTGTGTTCTCTTGTAGCGTGTAACTTGATCAGATTGGTGCACAGTGCCTTAAGTGGAAAACTACTAGAAACTTTGTTTGGGAAACCATTTTGAAAGCACTTTGAACCTTCACGTTCCGGTCATTTAACGTCCGGTCCAACGCATCTTGTTCCCACACTCAAACAGCAGTACGTTGTTTTTCCCTTAACATTAAAAAAATTCATAATACTGCGAATTCTGTTCTAAGGTCCACAACTGGCTGGGTCCACAAAGTGAGGGATGTTTTGATAGCTCCAGTGTCTTCTGAATTTTGCGTTTGTAGAATGTTCTTGGCGGTGGACAACTTAAGCATCCATAGTATCCTGGTAATATTAAGGGAGTTTTAATTAAGGGCGTCTACGCGCACTGATCATTGCTGTTACAGGAAATCATAGCATTAAAATATTTTTGTATAAGTTTTGCTGTAAGGGAATAAGCAATAGCCCTAAAACTTATTTTGCCTAATCAGACAAATTAATATCTAAATACCTCCCTTACGATACGTCTTATGATGGTTCAGAGCATATATCCCAGGTCGCATTCCCATATGGATTAATTAGGGGTCCCATAAAGGCCAACATTTGGGGCCCATATGAGTTTGCACCCAAGATTCATAACGGGTCATATGGGCTGGCCCATATGGCCCCCTTATGAGTCTTGGGTGCAAAATTTAATGGGCTCATATGGGTTCACCCATATGGTGCCCCTATATAGGTTTGCTACCTGAGATATTGCGTATTCCAAAGAGAACTGCAGAAATGAAGCAATTCAATCACAGAAAAAGAACGTCATTTTGAAGAGCTATTTTTGAACTAGGATAACAGAATAGACTCATTTAATATAGGGTAATCGAGTTTTTCATTAAGAAGTCCTGTGATTATCTGCTATTTCGTCTTTGTGATTCATCATTCACATAAATTAACCCTTATAGTGCGATGATTTAGTTTTCCATATGTTACAAGATTGACAGAGTTGTTGCCTGCTTTGAGGTAACCCAGTGCTGTGCGAGAAAAGTTTCATCATGACGTCTGCAATGATGCAAATGCCACGAGCCTCTGGTAGTTTCGTCCCGTAACCCCCCACCCCACCTCGCGGATCCACATGTTATTTTTGTCGGATTTCTCTTCATCGAGGATGAGACCAGATGTTATTAAAATACGGTTCAGTGACAGAGTCATCCTGATGCCCAAAATGTTGCAATTTCCCACAGCTTCTGGTGACACAGCTTCGCCATTTGAACCCCACCTGCTTCCTAGTGCTTCTTGTCCTCCAGAAATGGCTAGGTCTCATCTCAATTGAACAGCCAAATCAAAGACTAAGTCAATCCGTATTGTGTTCCTAGCATTAGAGTAAAGGTCATTCCCCAATCTATGACCTCACTTCGCCCCTCCTTCATTTCCCATCGTATCTTGGGAGTTGAGACCCATTCAACTACATCACGTTTCCAATGGCAAGGCAAAAAGGCAGCCATGTAATCATGTAATGGCAGTAAGCTAGGAGAATTAAGATAAAGTCAAGTAGTCTTCCACTGCTGTGTCACTAATTATGGTAGCGTGTATGCGGATTACTTCACATATAAGCGCTCTAAGTGTGCCTGCAATATGGGCGGTTGTACAAAATATGACGTTAAATAAAGTGGATGTATACAAAAAGGTTACCATCGCTATTTTGTTCTCAGAAAAATGGCTTCTAAAATGAGGTCCAAGTCTTCTCCCTCCATTTCAGAATATTTCCGCTTACGTCAGGACGGGAAGTGGCAAACCGAGGTTAACCGATCTATGTTAAGGGAGAAATAGTTTTTCTCGGTTATAATTTTGGATAGTCTTTCAGTAGATTGTAAAGGCTGAACAGTTAGGCCGCAGAAGAAATTTTTCGAAAAACAATCGATTAAAAACCGAATGTGTGAACGTAGAGAAATCATGGTCTTGTCGAAGGAGTATGATACTGATGTGAAAGTTGCCCAGCTGATAAATTACTGTAGGCCTATCTAAAATTCCGGTGGCATGATCAAAGTACGCCAACAAATTATGATGGGGGTTGGCCAATTTAAGTTAAACCTGTGGTCAAGAAAATGTAGCCTCTTTAACTACAAATTACAGGAATCATACTTTGCATGAAATCATTTTTATGCTGTAAATTTAGCAATGTAGGCCCCATTGAACTGATGTACCATGGCAGGGTAAGACAAGAATGCCGTCGAAACTACAGATAAGGTACTGGAAGTCTCTTCATCCTGTTCATGTACCTTATCTGTAGAGATTTTCTCTGAGGGAGACCTAAGTTCAGTGTTGTTTTTAATTTAAATTTTCCAAGTGACAGCCAGAATATTTTGATCACGAAGCACACTTCAGACGACACTTAGAAAAAATATCCTTTCAATTCGTTTTGAATGCAATATTAACTCATAATTTTAGTTATACAATTAGATATTGTTTTGTAATGAAGTTAACTTTTGGCTGGTGACTTAAAATGCAACTATTTCCCCTTTAGATACACTCGACAACAGACAGAATTTTGCTTGAGTATGATATACCTGAAACCGTTCTTTAAACGAAATAGAGAAGAACAACTGAGAAATTATTCAGCGCCTTAAAATGATTGATATGCTTATTGTAGTTGTCACAAACGAGCAGGATAACTTTTAAAGGTGATGGACAGGTATACAGCTTGAGAACACAAATTCTTAAAAAAACACACACATATATCCAGATAGCTTCAAGGTTCGACAGGCCTCTTGCCAGTCAAATTTGTTAACTGTATTGTTCGGGAGTCTGGGAGTCTTAACCCTGAAAAGGTCACCCCAACGTAGGTGTGTTCCAAGTCTGTGCACACAGTTTTATCAGTTTATACAAATTCGATTGTAAAGCTGGTACTTATTGTCTTCCATTGATGATTCTTTCAATCTAGTATTTGCACAACCTTGTGAAAATATTGGCAAACGTTAACTTTAAGGCATGAGGTTTACATGTGATCATCCTTGTGCAGTAGTCGTTCAGTAAGTGATCCACGTGTGTCTTGCATGTGTTCAGAAGTGGCAGGATTTGCGGCCTCATGAGATGTATCCATACAGCAGTACAAAAGTATTGATGTCGCACGTGGAATAAGTCGGCGTAAAATTGAAACACTGCTTCTTTACCAGATTACTTGTACACGTAGTGGTTTCAAACTATGAAACTTTACCATGGTGATCCCCTGTTTGGTTCAACAACATCCTGCCTGCTGTCGCTTGTAATTTAACGCAGAAATAGATATACAACAAAATCTGACGATAGTCTGGTTTGTTCCTCGAAAGCGAGGAAATTTCAAAATTTTATTACATTATTTACAGTTTTGTAAATATTCTCTTGCAGTATGGCTTACAAAGCTTAAAAGGGGGAACGACTTAAGCCCAACCACGCAATTTATAAAGTTTGGTAGTATCATGAGACTCCCTACTCTTACTTTCCTTTGGTTAATGGAATGAACTGTTCTGTTTCAACGTCGTTTTTCTCGACTTTTTCCGCTTTAAAATGATGCTGCTTATTTTATATATGATGAAATTGATGTAAAGAAATGCATAAACGCGTGCCTCTTATTCCACTGCATAGCGTGCGGTAGTTAAAGGGAGAATGCAGTCACCCCAATAAAGAATTGTATAGCAGACTATCCTATTTCCTGAATGGCTCTTGAGAATCATGTGACAGTATTTTTCTCATTCAATTGTGAAATTTACAAGGAGCAACTGCTTGGTTTACCTTGAATATGCAATATTTATGTCCTAAAATATTACGAAAGATACTTGGAAGAGAAAAAGGAAGAAATCTGTGACGTTTAGCTATTGCTTCAAAATAAGTTTGGGGCTACTGCTCTTGACCTTTAATACAAAGATTTTGTAGATATTCGCGCTGAAAGATAGTCAGAAAAGTAAGAAAGCTACGGTACATCTTCCAGTTACTCATGGTATACCCGTTGTTGTATTTTCAATGTTCGTTGTTTTCACAGATTGGGGTGCCTGTAAAATTTAATCCTGTAGGAAATATGCAGGTGACGTCACACATAACTTTGGACTTACGGAAAGCAAAGACTACATGGTCCAATGATATGTATACGACAATAAAACACTTTGTAGCATTGGCATGCACATTTCAAAACTGTGCGTTCTTACGCGTGCATTATACTATGTACCACTTTTCTAACTTTGAGAGTAGGCATTGCCTTAATGTAGTAATGCAAACAAATAATATGACGTACAGTGCACGTCAAGTACTCTCCTAATATTAAACTTTCCATCTTTTCGTTTTCTTGTTTCAAACATGGCACCTGCTCAGTCTCCTTCTGTTCCCTAAGCCCCGCAGCCCGACCTGGAACCCCTGTCGAAGTCACTGGCAACATACGTGACTCTCGTAAATTCGATCACTCTCCCTCGATTCTGCATCGCTGTAGATAAATTTACCCCCATCTGTAACATAAAAGCAGTGGATAGATTTACACTATCCAAAGCTTCTGTCACACATAACTCATTGAAAAACAGTAAGTAATGAAATTATTTTGTGACTTGTGGTAAAAACATGTAGTACTTCATAAATCCTCTATGCCGTTTTCAACTTATAAGAAAAAGACAGGAGAACTGAAAGTACGTTTTCGTAGAAAAGTGTTAGCCTTAGCAAAATCATATGCTTTGGCTCATGAAGAAAGGTGGAGGGTCACTCTTATGTTAAGCATCCCATCGCCTAAAGGTATTTTATAGCCTTCCGAGGGTTCAAGTTTTGGACAATAACAAGACTGTGCCTACTCTGTTTAATGTAATGCAGAAGGAAACAAGAAGAGTTAGCCATCAGAACAGCTACAGTTCCTTTCTATCAGAAACAGTTCAGTGCTAGCTTCAGAAAAGGCCTCTCATTTGGGGAAAATGATTTACTCAAAGGACTAGGGAAAACCCAAAGCTTATCCTGATCGACTTCTCGAAAAGCTGTAATTGTGAATCAATGATGGATGACTAAACATTCATGCTTTGTTGTAATGACCTCCGTCATACCTAAACTTAGCTTTCGAGGAACTCACGATAAGGGATTCTTGAAATCAGACAACCTTGAATAGTTTTGTCACACGTAGCTGATCTACTGGGGCTCAGCATGGTATCATGGTCTCAGACAAATCCATTGGAAAGGTTCAAACATACTTGTGTAAAAAAGACACAAAAGCATTTTCGTCTTACTCTACTTCAGTTTTACATAAACATGGTAAAATAATAAGGCGAAGGACTGCAAAAGTGGTGATGCTATCATCTTACCGCTGCAATTAATGTTAGTCCATACTGTCACTTTGAGTTATATTTAACGTTTGGAAAATGAATTTCATTCATCCAACTCCCATTTTCATAGCTTACTCCATTGCTGATATTGAAATTTATTCACTTAATTTGAAATAGTCGATTGCACAATAATTTGTGAAGTCCCCCTTGTACAACTCACATGAACTGCTTTTGTTTCCTTTTGAAATTAAGATGCCGGACCTTGAAACAATTACTGTTCCCTCGCATGGTATGTTGTACGGAGAGGACTTATATAGCCAAGTCACCCCATAACAGTAAGACTGATCACATTTTGGTCCAAGGTGCAGTGGCTTTCGAAAAAACAAAGAACAGCAAAGACTGTGATTTGAGTAGTACAAGAATGACATCACAAATTATTGCACAATCCACCATTTTTAATTGAGTGATTAAGCTTCAACATTTTATATCTCAGCTCAGGAATGTCCTGTAAAGATGGGAGTTGAACCATTTGGTTGCATTTTTCAAGCTTTGTGACATATATTTTCGAAATTTTAGACTTTAGACTTTTTAGACTCTTAGACTTTAAAGCTGTTTACAATAAGGTAGATTTATGCAGTGCTACTGTTGGAACAGGAAGGTACTTCTGTAACAATTTCAAGGTTAGGAAAAGAAACAGAATGAGAAAATTTACACTCGCGAATCCAGTAGAGTGCAAAACTAAACAAAAAAAAAAAATGCCAAAGAGAAATGTATGGGTATAATTTAAAAAAGTAGTTGGTAGACCTGTTCAAGTTGTCGGAATTGAAAGGCTGGATATTCAGTTAAACAGTTAAAAGTTAGTGGGCACGAAACGACACACTTTGGAGGGAAGGCCTGCAAAATGGTATGATAAACAACAAAGATGTTGGCTTACACTGGCTGATGTACAGTGCTAGGCGTATTTTGTAGCTAAAAATACCCCAGCGGTAGCACACAAAGCAGGATACACGAGCCAGCTCTGTGCGGTAGCATCACAGTGATATTATAATCTGTTTGAAGTACTCATCTGAGCTCTCGTACCAGGGAGCTGTTATTTGGATAACATCTCCCTGATCAGACCAGGGAGATGTTATCCGAATAACAGCTACCTGATCAGACTTTGCATTAACTAGTTGATTTTTTATCTCATCCCCACATACATAGTATGTGGGGGATGAGATATTGTGCTTCGTTTACTGTTGAAAAGTGCACACGTTTACCTCTGCCAGTCTCCATAGCAACCGTAACCATGGAAATGCATGTTAGGAAAATTTGAGGCTTTATAACCGCTACTCAGGGGTGGGGCAGAAAAGAGTGGTGAAGTTCCTGTTTTTTGGTCATGTGACCAAATATGCCTAAAATTTGGGTCAAAGGCTCAAATGATCAAATGACATCCACAAGGTCAAAAGTGTGTCGCGAACTCCTCCTAAACTAAGAACAAGGTTGAGCCCAAACTTGGTGGGTGGATGCATAGTCCTTGTGACTTGTGCCTCCAATATCACCAGCATGATAGGTCAAAGTTCAGAGGTCAAAGGTCATAAAAGGTCAAAATAGGCATTTTTTCCAAGTCTGGCTATAAAACCAGAATAAAACAATAAATGACCCTGATATTGTGACATATCTTTCTCACTGAAGCCCTCTTGACCCAACTTGACATTTGACCTCCTGAGGTCAAAGGTCAAGAGGTCAGAAGGTCAAACAACAATTTGGGGGTCAAAACTGTGCCGTGTACCGGCTCAAACCTGGAGGTGCTACTGATCCCAAAATTGGTGAGGGTGTGCGTAGTCCTTGCAATTTGTGCCTCCAATATCACCAGCATGGTAGGTCAAAGGTCTGAGGGCAAAGGTCATGATAGGTCAAATGACATTTTCAAGGTCACACATATATCTTGAATTTATCTAAAACTGAAAATACTACTGGCCCCAAACTTGGTATACAGGTGGAAGGTTATGAAAACTTGTGCCTTGCAGGCATTCACGGTGACGGGTCAACAGTCATAGGTCAAAGGTCAGATATAAGGCGAAGATTGTACTTTTATTTTCGCTACATAATTAGTTCGGTAATTTACGGAAAACTGTAGTTTTTTTTATTCCCGGTGACATTGACCATTGTCTTTATACTTGTCACTGAAAATTCTGTTTCACCTGGGGTGTAACAAACCCACAATAAAAGCCATAAATGTACTCATATACACAGTAATTTACACTTGGCTAAAACTCCAATTGTTAGTAACCTGCATGTATACTGTGATCACGCAGGTCAAGCATGACTAGTTCTTGGCGCCATAACAATGCAATAACACTATACGCACGTTCCCACCGTCATGAAGTCCATGCGCGTCCCAGTCGTTATTTTTGTAGACCCTAACCAAGACTACGCGCGGTCGGATTGTTAGACCTTAGCCTAGCCTAACCTACGGCTTGAGTTAGAACAGGTAGCTGGCCTAACTTTAGGTATGTTTTGGGACTAAGACATACACACCTGGTTGAAGAGAACTTTGGACAAATCTTAGTTGTGAGCACTGTGGGCCCCATCACTTTTCTAAAGTTAGTACTTACCTTCTCCTGAGTCTGATTACTTCCCTTTCCTTCAAGTGTGGCTATACTAGAACACGGAGCAGCCAGGAGCGTCTAGACATGGCAACAACTACAGTATGTGCGTTGGGCCGCGGTTTATGTTTTTTCTAGGGGCCATTAATCATACACAATGTATGCAAGCGAGTCGAGTACTGTGAGAGCGTTCAAGTGCACACGCACATGTAATAACTGCACAGTGATACACCTGATTAGCTTGTAAACAACCAACATCACAGCAGTCAGTTACAAGCAAATGACGTCACAAACAGACCGCTAGCTTTGCACAAAGATATTAGTAAGCATAGACAATCGGGCCGGAGGTGTGAATTTGACATACGCTCTTTTCTCTGTCATTGTTAGAATAGCGCTGCTTTCGTGAGCGTTATAAACGCGCAGAATACTGCGTGTTTTTTTCGGGAATAACTTGACGCATACAGGACGCGTGCTCGGAAAACTAACGCGCTGGCTGCATTTCCGCTGTAAGCACGTAAATGAGCATATATAAAAGTAAGCAATTTGAAGATATACCATAGAAACTGATCTATAAATAAGTCTATGAACTTCAAACAAGTCATTATGCGTACACTCAAGTGTACTTGTGTAATGCCACGAAGAAGAGATAAACTTTCAATTTATAAATGGAATTTACTAGTGATATTTCTTAGGTTTACAATGCTCTGAAATATCAAGCATTAACACTTTTGTCAGGCACGCATTCATTTGCCTGTTTATTTTCAAAACGAATGAACAGTGATCAGCCTTTCCGCCCCGATACTTTTCACTCCATAAGGAGTCAACGCGAGCCATTTATCTAAGTAGACCTATATCCGAGTGCATGGCTACTTGATAAATGTACGTAATAATTAACTCATAACTTGACAATATTATTTGCAAGCAGCGCGTGTGGATATGATCGGGAACGTTGTGAAACGTAAGGCCGAGAAATAGCGTGAAAGAAAATGCTGGAAATTTTAATCAGTACATATTGTTGCCGTACAATACATACCCAGATATACTACGTCTATTGGCTTGACTGTTATGTTAATAGATTTCATACTTAATGCTTAAATTAAGATTAAATGTTTTCATTATCTAAAGAAGTAAATTTTGGAAATACAGTTATGTCTACGATGATAAGCTACGAACAAATTACAACCATAATGAGACTGTTTTATCTCAAATCAATGGCGAAAACGTCGTATTTTGTAGTGGAGACACTTTTTTGGAAACAAAATTCACTTTATTACCTCTAGAATTCTACACATATTCTCAAGGGGTGTCGAATGCTGTGTGCACAAAAAAATCTTCTATCCTGTTACTTCTCTCCTATTGCTACCGTAAATACTAAAAAGATTCATATCTTTATATTACTTATAATTTTTTTTTATAGCTATTCAAACTATTTGCATTTTTTGCGACCAAAGTTTCCAATGAGATGTCAAAAAAGAGCAAATTATTTTTTTTTTCTTTTTGTATATCACCCATTTGCTAAAGTGGAGCGTGCCAAAGTCACGTGCACTGCTTCGGCACAACATTTCGAACAGGGTACTCAGTACAGGCAGCGAACGAACGTTCGTATGTGATAACGACATGCACATTGTCTGCCGTATTGTACCGTACATAGTTACCGGTATCGTGCGGTTGAAATCCCTGCCCAGGAGATGCATCTGTCAATAACGTAGGAACAGTGTATACAGTAGGAAGTGCATTTTCATAAGAGTAACAAGAAAGCAATTACGAGAAATTTGAACACATGGCTGAGGTAGGCTACACCGCAGAAGTGGCCCAGTGACAAACCTGCGTTATTTTTTTGTGACGATGCACACGTTATGGTACACTGGGACAAAAATTAAGCCACAGTAGGTAATGATAGAACTTGTTCAAAATGTGTCTGATTGCACATCGCTAAAGAATATGGTCAAATCAGGGTCGTCAATCCGTATTCAAATGTGGGGGGGGGGGGAACGGGGCACATACATGACCACAAACCAGTCCCTTTGGTTTTGAAGAGGGGGCGTCTTCCTATACGCCCTTTCCTCCCCCTTATGATGAATGACGTTGTCCTGTTCTAATAAGAATTATCATTTCAAAGTTAACATGACCATCATAGATGATCTGCCAGGTGAAATACACGGAATCCACGGAATTACTTCAAGATGGTTTTTTTTCATCATGTCACCCCAAAATAGCTGAAACAAGGCTTCGCAGCGTGGATCATTGTCGGAGATCATGGACCCGACCAGGCCTGTTGCTAGGGTGATATATTTGGGGGTGTGAAGGTCCCAAATTCCGACCGGCTGGATGTTTTTTTCCAACTGAGTGGAGGCGTTTAAATTGCACTTTGTTATGCACTCTGCGTTTTGTATAAAGCAGTGGGGATCCTTCCTTTGTCACTACATAAATGTATCGTCCTAGAGGAGGGGTGTAAGGGGAAATTTGAGAAATTTTTGTTAATTTAAGGCTGCTTAGGTGCAAAACGGTGCTATCTTTGGGATATTTTTGGAGCTGATCGTACATGGCTGGAAAATGTCCATAATTTAGTGAATTCTAATTTTTCGTACTCGGGATGTTTTTACTAATTGCAGTGGCGGCGCGTAAATTGCACCTTTTTATTCACCCTGCGTTTGTATAAAGCAGTAAGGGTCCTTCCTTTGTCACTATATAAAGGTGTCATCCTAGGGGAGGGGTAAAAGGGGAGGGGCCCTCCCCTTTGAGAAATTTTTGTTAATTTAAGGTTGCCTCGATGCAAAATGGTGCTATCTTTGGGATATTTTTGGAGCTGATCGTAGTATAGCAAAGGTGTGAAGGATTAGCAAGGGCGTTTTTCAGAATGTTTTGTAATCGTAAGTGATTTAACAATCACCATCTAAACCGATAATGGCTTCGGCGAAGCGCTCGGTAAAAATTTTCGAAAAGTATTTAACAGCAACAACGTATTTTCCCCCCTCCACATCATGCTACAAATTAAACTGAATGCAGTGGCGTACTCAGGATTTCTCTCAAAGGAGGGGGCATGCAGTATATGTTGTGTGACCGCTGGCCTGGGGGAGGGGTCTAAGGGGAGGGGTGTCCCCCTCCCTTTGAAAAATTTGCTATATTTGAAGTAAATTTGTGTTAAAACATTAACGTATTTTTAGAAACTTAAAAAAATTCGGAATCAGTGAGGGGGGGCATGGCCCAATGGGGTTTCCTCCTCCCCTTTGAAAAAATTTTGAAAAATCGTTGTCCCTACATGCAATCTGGTGCCAAATATGTTACCTTTTGGAGTAAATTTGTGTTTAAAAACTTACGTATTTTTAGGAACTTAAAAAAAAAAATCGGAATCAGTGAGGGTGGGCATGGCCGAATGGCACTCCCCTCTGCGTAAGCCACAGATTGAATGATCCCATGCTGATGCGAGGCCCCTTCAGATGTTTGGAGATGTATGTCTGTTTTCGGTAAGTGTTGTGATCAAAATAGTTCCATGTATAAATACCTTTTTAATGGCCATGAGAAGGAGTGCAAACCATGACGAATGCGTGCGAAGCGCGCGGAAATTTTGTCATTAAATAAGATTTCCCTGACGAAATCTACATTCAGAATCTGCATCGAGACACTTAACAATTGCCCAACAAACCTACATGCCACTCAAAAAGCCAGTCAAATAGAGCCATGACACTATTCTTTTACGCAAATGTAGGGGGGACATTTGATGTTGTGTCCCCCACCCATCGAAACGTGGGGGACTTGTCCCCCGCTCCCCCCCCCCTCCCGGGATTGACGCCCATGGGCCAAATTAAACATCTTTAGCTGATTTTCAAACTCACGATATTAAGAACCAATTGCACAAATGAAGTAAAGTCAGTAAAGCGTTGTAAAGCGTCGTTATGTATAGTTTTATCAGATCGATCTGATCAGAGAAGAGAAGAAAAGAGGGCTGATTGGTGGAGTCACGAATGGTACGTGTATACAAGAAGGCAGTAACCACAAGTTTATTATTCAGTCTTACAGATCTCCTCTTATTTCTCTCACAAGTAAATTTTATGATATTCCTGTAAAAATCATTGACTACTGACTGAAGGGAAACCAAGGAGTTATTTTGCATAAAATTAAGGAATAAGTAACAAAAATGTTGTTACATGATTAATAGAAGCCATTCCTGGACAAGTGTGAAGGAAAATTTACCTCATATGCCGATACTACCTTACCGATATTTCTCATCTTATACTTCATAATAATGTTACATTAGCCTATTTAAGTAAGTTTGACTGTAATTTTTTTATCTTTTGACCAATGGAAAAAGATGTTTGCACGGGTATAAAAGCAGTGATCTGTATGCTGCATGTTGGACATCTTTCCTTGAAAAGCTGTACTGCATGAAGAGCCAGGAATATACGACTCTGCACTTTTGCCTGTACTAGCATACACACTAAACCTCTTCTCCATCCATTCATACTGCCGACGCGAAGTCTCTATATGTTCCGCATGCAGCAGGCCCACCGATCTCCGTAAGCTCGGTCCATAATTTTTGTTGAAATTAAGGCACCCATCACTCTATCAAGAACTTGGCAAGAAGGCCATCTTGGGGTTCACTAGTCATGATGGCTTGATGGTAGGCTAAATCTGGAACGGGGTAACAGAACACCTTAACCAGACAAGGTACTGAAAGGGGGCGAACTTACTTCCAAAAAAGTTTTCGGGGGGGGGGGGGGAGCAATGTGTAAACATGTATTAAATCAATGGCGGCTTCAAGCTTTCTATGGGGCGAAAAATATTTCAGGGCTTCGCCCCCTCCCCCGGCAACACCTTGGCTATGGGCTACGGGCCACCTTGGCCACTTTGCCTAAACCTCACATTGTTTATCATTATTACGACAATTTTTCGTATTGAACAAGCACCTGCAGTTATGAATGGAGCAAGAGTTTTTTTTTTATTCTTTTTTTCACATTTACTTCTGCATAGTCTTTTGCTGCCTCTGTTGAACCATAGTAAACTTGCGGATAGTTAATGACGACATGGACACAGTTTTAATTTCTCATTTCCTCATTAGAGTTTTTATCTTAAGCTATGTCGATAATTATCTTCAACCATTAGGCTACAATAAAATGACAGAGTGTGTAACAATAGAAGAAGCGAAAGGATGTAGTGGGATGAGATCAGCAACTCTTTGATTGCCTTCTTGTTTTTCAAATTTCCCAAGGATCATGCTCCAAAAAGTCCCGAGAAATTTCAAGGTTGGCTCGTAAGTACCAAACTGTGTTTGGAAATGACCTACGCGAGTAAATAATAATAAATACAGGGGCGGATTTAGGGGGGCATGGGGGCCCGCCCCCCCAAAAAAAAATGTTGAAGTTTTTTCAACTTCATAAAACAAAGGACAAGGCTCTATTCCAATGAAATAGGCCTATTATGATGTGTCAGAGTGAAACTCAAATTTGTTCATTATTTTCCACCTCAGAAAATAAGTGTTATGTTAATAACTCTGCTACTGACTTTCAGCTGATAACATTTTGGCTTAATATTGGCCTCAGTAACTTTATCTGGGTATTGCAAGGAGTTACTCATGAGCGCTCTATTAATGGAATATTAACTTCAGCCTATTACTGACCAGGCCCACAGCATTGGGAGCACTGCTTCTACTTTCAAGGGAATTTCAGGATTCTTTAATATTTAGAGGAATATATTTGACAACATTAGGCTTTTAACTATAACTTGCTGCAATATTACCCCGTAATGTCTAATTTAAGCCTTGTAATTTATTTTAATGGAATGTACTGTGAATTTAGGGTAAAATTTAAAATTCACTAAATTATGAACATTTTCCAGCGATATATGATCAGTTCAAAAATATACTAAAGGCATCACCATTTTGCATCTAAGCAACCTTAAATTAACAAACATTTCTCAAAGGAGAGAGGTGTAAGGGGAGGGGACACCCCTTCCCTTGGACCCCTCCCCAAAAAAGCATCTTTCACCCAACCAAAAATTAAAATTCACTAAATTATGAACGCTTTCCTGCCATATATAATCAGTTCAAAAATATACAACAGACATCACCATTTTGCATCTGAGCAACCTTAAATTAACAAAAATTTCTCAAGGGGGGGGACACCCCTCCCCTTAGACCCCTCCCAGAAAAGCATCTTTCTTCAAACCAAAAATTAAAATGCACTGAATTATGGACGTTTCCCAGCCATATATGATCAGTTCAAGCAATACACCACAGACATCACCATTTAGCATCTGAGCAACCTTAAATTAACAAAAAAATCTCAAAGGGGAGGGGGACCCCCTCCCCGTAGGTGTCCCCTCCCCTTAGACCCCTCCCCAGACGGTGATTGCTCATCGCATGCTTTGCCCCTATCAAAATACCCTTGCACTGCCCCCCGGGACACCCCTCTCCTTAGCCCCCTCCCCCAGAACGTGTTTTTATACAAACCACTATGACCTGGGCCCCTCCGCCTTATGCCAAATCCTGGATCCGCCACTGAAATATGCATTATTTTGGCCTCATGTAGCGCTTTCGATTATTGCTCTTTTTGTTTGAAAAATTTAAAAATAAACAAAACAAAAGAGGTATCATTCAAACTGACAAAAGGGTCATCTAACTCCGTCAACATGCCAAATTGTCACTCGGGGATAAAGACAATGAGTCCAGAAATACACAAGACAGTATAGTACTTGTAACTTTTTTCTCAGCACGGAGACTTTTCAATTTTATTATAATGGAGCTAGAAATGTAATGACTATTGAACTGAAATGTACATGGGTACCAAGTAGGACTCAACCTATGGCAATAAAATATAGTCGATATAGCTATTTGCTAGAGTCGGATCATTGCAAAAGTGTATATTTTCGTACTTTGCAGAGCAAAATGTCTTAAAATGGCCCATGTTCCGGAGATATTCCATTTATAGGCCACGTAATTCCCCAAATTCCCAAGATATTTGGTCCAATTCCCAAGTTCACAGGCCAAGTCGTAAATTCTCAAGATCCTGGGAAAATTCCCCAAGTGAGGGTTTTTGCTTGGAATATGACCTTCTACAAAAACAGTGACAGGTGGCTGGACACTACGACTGAGATTTAGGATAGTCGCTTATGAGCATGTAATGCAAATTTTTATTCAAATTAGTCGACCAATCCCTTATTTTGTCATTTAATTTGAATGTAACAAAATGATAAAAAAGGGCAGTATTGTATAAGAAGTATAGGATAGAACAAAATAAGAGAAATGTTATCATATGGGATTTAAAGACTGCGGCAAGTCTAAATACAACAGGTATACTCCGCTATTCGCTCGTACTGAGGATAAGCTAATAAATTGCCCTTTTCTTGTTCTGATTCTTAATCACATGAGGAAAACTTCATTGTCGGTTCTTCGTACCCTCTGACTTGAGGTATTGTCGTCCCCATTATCGGATTATTTACGTCACATGAGGACATTTGTAATATTGAAACGGGGGGGGGGGGGATACTCTGGAGCGTAGTACAAATTCCTCCTTGGACCCAGGAAGGTTGTGGATAAATTTCTTTCCCAATTTTCAAACTGCAAGTCCGAGTCACCGTAAGCCTTGAGGAGTTAAATACTTGATTGGATTCCCCGTTCAGAGCGCCACTTCTTGGACTTTTAAGCGACCTCGTTCAACAACATCAACAGTACCGTAGCCAGAGTGGGTGATGGGGCTTTGATAGAATACCCTCGCAAAAATTGTAAGTAAAATAGGAGAGGAGAAGAAGAGAAAATGAAGGAGAAAAGATACATAACGAAGGAAGAGAGAAAAGGAGAGAAAATTAAACTGTAACTTTAGTCCAAAATTACAAAAATATACGTTAAAAAGGTAAAAAAGTGTATGTCGTTTTTCCAACTCCCATCTTTTAAGGTCTCACGTGCCAGGACATAAATTGTTGAAGTTTCTTCACTCAATTGACAATGGTAGAGTGTGCAATAAATTGTGATGTCATTATTGTACTTCTCAGAAATCAATTCAATTTTCCTGCGTTTTTCCTAAAGCCATTAACTATTTGGTTGTTACAGAGTGACTTGACTATACTTGCACTCTCCTTAAAACATGGTATATAAGGAAACGGTCATTTTTCCAAAGTAACACAAACATTTCGGTTTCAAAGGGAAACAAAAGTGGTCAATGTGAGTCGTACAAGAAGGTCATTACAAGTTATTGCGCACTCGATTTCTTCCCATTACTTGACAAAATTTGAACTGGTTATCTCATCAACTGAATAACCTGTGGAGATGATGGGAGTTTGACGAATAATATTATTTGTCAACCTCTGTATTATATTTTTATGTTTTAGGTACTCTTTAAAGGAAAAATAAACAGAAAATTAAAGCAAAAGGAAATGAAAGCAGTGGGGACTATTGATGGAGGGAGATATGGACAGAAGGGAATGAGGGTTTGATGATACAGGAAAAGACGGCTGCCTCTAGAACTTTCACAGGTAGCCGAGTGAGGATGGAAAGGATGAAAGCACGGGAAGGAGACCGACTGAGTGAATGAGAAAGAGACCGGTAAGAATGGACCAGTTACTAGTGATGGAGCAAGGCAGGCCCTAGGAGAGAGGAAAGGTAAGGGAGAATGAGAAGTGAACTAAAGGAAAGGATGGAGGAAAGTCGATTTAGAGAGGAAGGAATGGGCGGAAGGATGAGCTAGAGTGTTGATCGTGAGTGACAAATGATTAAAGGAGGTAAGTACGTGGGAGAAGGAAGAAAAACAATGTTAAAAATCTGAAGCTGAAATCACCACCACATATGTAATTGAAGTCGCTGTCCGACTAAACAGTTTCTCTAACAAATTCAGTTGTCAAATAACGTGTTGTGTAGAGTCAGTGTTGAAGCCACGGGTAAGGACTGTAGACTTAGAACAGCCATGATCGCGTGAAATAAAACGACAGCAAAAGAAAGGTGACGAAACAAATCAGAACAGATTCTTTACAATATACAACCTTTGCAACGTAAAAATAAAGTAACTACTACTTAGATGTCTCAAATATGTTATCTTCCAACCCACTTTGCATATATTTACTAAATACAGTTGCCTCATTTTTATGTTTTCATCAAGATAGACGTGAGTAAAATTACTGTTCCAAAACCATTTGCAGTTCCCAATAGCATCCAATCTCCCTCCCACAACCTGCCAGTATATTTCAATCGATCGGCCTTGAGTCATAGGTATAGGCTGTACAAGAATGTCAAGTTGTTCTTTTTGTGTGGTCTGCTAAGTCTGCACCAAATGCCCCATTTATAGATTAATCGCTTTAACTGTTTAAATACCTATGGTGCTTCTGCGACCTTCGCCAGTTTGGCCCCAACATTGGCGTAGCAGCTATAGACACCACGCCCTTGTACAACAGAAGGACTAGACAAATTTAGAATAAGACAGCATATCACATTTAAGTCTAAACCAGAAAATTAATCTTTACTTTGCCTCTGTCCCCATGCCAACAGGGCTTGACATGCTCCTAAACATCACTTAAAAGCCATGGTACGGTGATAAAAAATCTCGGTAACTGCTGACGCGAACTGGGCCATTTGCTCATTTTAATGTAATTTCACTGAACTTGCATTTTAGAGGCAGGTTGGCCAAATTTTCATACCCTTGATGACTTGATGCAGTCTGTACTTCTCACTTCACCTTGTATGTAGTTGATTTTCAACATGGGTTTTCTTTGTTTGAAAGGAAGTCACAAGTCTGGGATGTACTGTTGTAGTTTTAGCTGAGATGCAAATACATATGCAGGCGTCACACTGTCCCGAAGTTGACACCAGATGGACACACGAATATGAAATTTGGAATTTCGGACGAAGATAGCCCCGAACCTCGGTCAACAGGCAATCAAAAGCCGAAGTAAGTACGATGCCTACAGAAGGTCACACGATTTCACCCGAACCACACACGAAGGCTACACGAACATGTTAATTTTGTGGTAGTTTATACCCGAAGGACAGACGAAGGCGACCTGAAGGTCACAAGAAGGCTACACGACGTCGTATTGAGAATACGATGCGTTCGAACTAGATTACGAAGGCGTCACGGTGACCTAAACTAAAAGTACGATTTGTGGTGTAGTCTTGCTTGGGCGGACGAAATCAATCTAATGGTGGCATGGACGCACATGCCACGGGTTGCTGCTCCCCCCCCCTCCCCGCCAAAAAAGCTTGGCCATCCCGCTCTCACTTCCCTTCAAAATTAAATTGACCTTCACTTCGAAAACTGTACGCAAAAATTATATGAAGCTTTGCTTAATTAGTGTAGGTTAGTAGTACTTCTTTTTGTTGATCATAAGTTGATTATCTCTCTAGTCACGTACTTGCCACCTAATTTTTGGCATGTTGCGTGCCATGTTGATATTTTCAAGAAGACAAAATGAACAACTCAGGGAATACCAATATTGCAACTAGTTTTGAAAAACAAAAAAAGAAAACAAACAAACAAACAAAAAACACTGAAAATACGATCAAACAAAAATACCTTTTAAATCTCTCCCTCAAGCCATAACCTAACAAATTACTGTTAGGTCTATTCATGACATATGTGTTCAGGCATTAGCTGGTAGAAGTGTGAATTTTTGATAGATTTGATGACTTCCTGACTAGCATTACTACTCTCGAAGAAACGCCCCGAGGCGGGCAGTCACGGTGACGTCGCCAGACTTTTCGAAGGTGTAGGAGGGCACAACGTTCCACCATAGGGGTCCATCAATATTAAGCACTGAACGGCGCTGGAGGCATCACGGAGACGCGAAGCGCTAATTCCTTGTAGGATATGGGGTAGGTTAGTTAGTAAGATGAGGTTTTACGGCTCAGTTTCTGACCAATTGGTTTAAGTAGGGCCGGCCACGGCCTTTTTCCAGTTGTGGCTCACTGGCTTGCTTTTTCTATCCATTGCTTATGCTGAGCACCAAGCACATTGGCAGTAGGTTCCATTTTTAAAGTATTTGGTATGACCCTGCCGGTAGTCGAACCCCAGACCTTCCGGCTGCAAGTCTGATGCTCTAAGTCGGAGCTCATCGTAGGGACCCTTGTGGGGTTTGGGGACAACGTCCATCTGGGGTTTAGGGAGGCGAAGCCCCCGAAAACTGTGGGGTATTTACAAAATTGTGGCCATTAGAATCAAGCATTCAATTGCGGTATCTCCAGGTAAGCGGCCCAGTGGAGAGGAGCCCTCACATTACAGAACTGTGATTAATTTTAATTGAAGATTTGGGAGTTACACACGCCTCTGCTGCGTAGAGTTACTCAGGACTGACTGAACGTGTAAGTCCTACGGGGTAGCGTCTGCTGGGTCCGACTAGACGGCACGCCGTTTGAAAAGTAGGTGTGTTGACAATTGATGCTCTGAGGCTGGCCTTTTATATGTCCACGTGGTCCCATCTCGATGTCATCGTACTTAAATAAAGAGGGCTACACGAGGGTATTGTGAAGGCTTCACGTAGTCGTGTTGCCTTCCTAAGACAATCGTGCAGCTTCTTGTTGCCTTCGTATTGTCTTCGCGAGGCGAAAAATGTCCGATGTCACCGATGATGACACCAAGTAAAGACGAAGATGACACGATTTGATAAAATGCCCTCACGATGGCCTTACGAAGGGCAAAATTGACACACGAATTCTACACGAAAATGCACCTTCGCAAGGTCCTTCGGCAATTTTTTAACATGCCAAAGATATTGTAAACGCTCACGAAGTTACTCCCGAAGCCTGAAAACTCCACCGGCGGTCATACGATCGCTTAAGATGCCCTCACGAATGCCAAGATGTTCTTACGATCAGAGCCGAAATTGGACATTTCCTTTATCGTGTGTCCATCTGGTGTCAACTTCGGGACAGTGTGACGCCTGCAATATAGTTACCTTAGCAAACATCTTGAGAACAATACATTTGTAGTCCATACAATATTGACCTGTTGACTGTTGTACCTTGTAATAGGGCTAGACTGTCCCTGTTAGTAAACCAACCACCTTGGAAATAGTAAAGGAGAAGGGCCGTTGGCGTTTGTTTCTTTGCTAGGTGGTGCCAGGATTTCCCCGGCAGGGGGGCCAAGCTCCCCGACGGGGGGGGGGCAGCAACCCAAAGTCTCAACGAAGGAAATAAAGTGCCGAAACGATGTTTGAACGAAAATTTTTTCGCGCGAAGCGCGTCGAAAATTTTGGGCTCTTTTTGGAGAAAATTTGAAAAATTGCCGGCATTTTCCATGGAAAATTTGAAAAAAATGGGGCTTTGCAGAAGAAAATTGGAAAATTTGGGGATTTTATTGAAGAATTTGCCCTAATTTAGACCAAAATTAAGTAAATCGTCGGGGTGACTGGGCGTTGTCGGGGACTACATATTTTATTGTATATATAACAGATCCCCGACGAAACCGAAAAATTTCCCCGACGGGGAGGGGGCAGCCTTCCCCGACGCGGGGGGGGGGCATGGCCCCCCTGGCCCCCTCGTTGGCGCCACCCTTGTGGTTGGGAAGCGGAATCAGAATATTCCGGCTGCACCCTTAAAGCCAGTCACAGCCATTGAAGAGCTTTTAGTAGAGTCATTATTGACTGTGTAGGTCCCTTAATTACCGAAGGGTAAGGCAGGACATCTGTATATATTGACAATCATATGTGCTTCTACAAGGTTTTCTGGGGCAATTCTTTACAGAAGTATCAAGGCTCGTACAATTTTGCAAACACTAATTAAGTTTTTCACATTATTTGGGTTACCTAGAGAAATCCAGTCTGATCAAGGATCCAATTTTATGTCAACAGTGTTTCAACAGATGTTGCATGAATTAGGTATAGGGCAGATAAATTAAATGCCTACCTCCCTGAAAGCCAAGGAGCTTTGGGAAGATTTCATCAAACTTTGAAAACTATGATAACGACATATTGCAATGATAGTAAAAGAGATTGGCATGGATGAAGGTGTTCCATCCTTAATGCTTGCTGCTAGGGAGTCTATACAAGGGTCAGTTGGGTTCAGTCCATTCGAACTTGTGTTTGGGCACACAGTTCGTGGACCACTGAGGTTTCTGAAAAAGAAGTGGCTATTGGACTCAGGCAAGAACATTAATGTTCTTGATTATGTGTCAAAGTTCAAAGGTCGACTTCACCGAGCCTGTGAACATGCTCAGAAAAGTCTGAATCATTTTCAACTGTTCAAGAGAGAATGAAGGCATGGTATGACAAGAGCACTGTAGAAAGAGAATTTAAACCCAGTGAGAAAGTGTTAGTGTTTCTGCCTGTCTCTGGTCAGCCACTTCATGCTCCTTTCAAGGACCATATATTATTGACAGAAAGGTCAGTGACACATATTATGTAATTTTAACTCCTGGGAAGCGTAAAGGGAAAGGAAAAGAGTATGTCATATCAATATGATCAAAAAATATTATTAAAGAGAAAATGGTATACCTCATAATGATGATTTTGTCAATAAAATAAATGTCAGTGCCAGACATTCCAACCCTTGGACTCTTCAAACCGGGACAATTCCAAACTTTGACCCTTCACCCCAGGACATTCATACCAAGTAGATCGCGTAATAATTGGCTTGGAAATGTTTCATGTAGACAGAAGAGGATCAAATAACAAACAAACTATAGGCCTACGTAATGCGCATTACATAGGCTTGCATTAATTATTACTGTTCATAAATTGCAAAAGGGTGGCGTCAGGATCTGCCCAAAGACCTAAGTGAAAATTTTACTGTATTTTGTAGAAATTAAGGAAAAGGGGATTAAATAATAATCACTTTGTCTTTTCGCTGTTTCGGTTCTGTGTATTGTACCTAGCCGTAACATTATGTACTATTTAATTGTCCTGTTAAACGTTGTGATGTTATTCCACGAGACTAGTCAGTTAGCTCATTCGATCAATTTCATGCCTTGTTTCTTTGTATCGTTACCACATCAATACTGGCTGGACTCAGTACATTATTTGTGAGATCCATCTTCTGGGAAAGTCTAAACGTGAAAATTCCTTTTCAGTTGCTTTGACGCCATGATACCGCTATGAATAATATTAGGAATGATTCATTCTCTTACTCTTGAGTGTATTATACATTGTCCATAGAGAAAATACACAATTATCTGCAAAATTACAAGAATGTGCTAAGTTAGAAGGTAACCACATGTCATACCTGAATGATTTCCGTTTCCGTCAAAATAATCTTAAAGTAGCAGACAAAGCCAGTTCACTTAACATTGGAAGGTGACTGACCTTTCCATTATGCTGGTGTAAAAGAATTCTGAGTACTTCAAAAAAAGAATTCTGAGTACTTCAAAACTTATGATTTTTACCTTATTCAAGGTTGGTGTCTGACTTACAAGATCTGATTAGAATTTTTTCCTGTGAAGTTAATCAGGTGACGAAAAACTTCTTTCTGTTACCATAAAAGGTTAGTGACATGTAGTAAATGACTAGAGTCAGTAGATCAGCTTCAAGAATTATTATCGTCACATATTTAATGACTGAGTATCAACTAAAAAGGTGGTGTATCAGTATGTTTTATCTTCACAATTGCTTTCCAAATTATGCCTTGAAGGTCACATCTGGAACAAGTACAGGAGAAGAATATCTATCACAGCTTCTCATTATCATAATAAGAGCAACAAAACCCAGTTAAGATACCACAGACATCTATAATCATCTTATAGTTCTTGAAATAGACGAACCTATGGGTCACGACCCAGTGAACATTGCTTCATCAACATTATTCAGTAGGTCATGGGATCGTTTCAGAAATCGAGAGGAAAGTTGAACTTACAGCCTAGAACTGAAATAGGCCTATTACGCATGCAAAAGAGAATTTTGTTTGGTCTCGTGCTGGTTCGTAATTCAAACAGTCCTCATCATTTGTGTCGGCTAGGGAAGAAACTACCAAAGATTCGTTTGTGCAGGGACCCCCGCACAGAAGACGGTAGATTTAAATGAATCACTTTTGGACCTGAAAGCGTCCACTGATGGGGCCTCTCTGATGGTAGGAGGCAAGCAAATCAACTAACTCATAGATCTGAGCAAAACCAAATAATTATGTAGTAATCCTTCCTTGCTGTGGGGCAATCAAAGAAATGGAGGATGATTTCCGTGTGGACGACTCGTAGTGTAGTAATAAGATGTAGGCTATAGCTACATAGTGGTGAATAGCTTCATACAGTAAGGACAGCGTCGCTATGGTTCAGCGTTCCCGAGCGTAGTTCAATTTAATTCTGCCAACATTTTGCAGTCTAAAAGACATCTTCCATCTATATAAAGCCCATTGCAAAGTGTTTCATGTTCTTTGTTTTTTTGGGGGGGGGGGGATGTTACGACTCGATGTTATACACAAACCTGCGACAGCGAAAAAATGCAAAACAATGAGATATTAAGTTGAACAGCTTATTATTTACCCCCTTCCTCAAATCTTACAACATCTACGAATTTAAAGACAGGCCTGTGATTACAACAGTTACTCTGTACTTATCTCTAGTCTGGGCTATGTAACACTCGCTACGTTGTAACGTTGGGCTTTTCACAAATCTTGTTGATACGATAATGTTATGAAGGAGGCGGTAGAAGGCACAACGTTCTAGATTCAGTGTCTGAATTCGTTGGCGATCTCTCTCTCTCTCCAACAGGGCAAGTTCAAGTTTGGTACATACTCGTTAAGGCCTTCAGTAGTTCTCGGTTGAGCAGAATCTCCATTGACTACGTTCTTTTACAAGGTCTCTCGTGGCAAGTTGGTGTACGAATGCATGAACAGTTCGGTACCATATCTCTGTAAATACGTCTGGCTCTATGTGTATTGAAATGAATATATATATCTCTCTCTCTCTGCATGTTCTATCTCTGCATAACTTATTTTATATGGTTCGTTAAACGTTCGAGTAATTTTTTAGTTCATAAAAAATTCTAGCATTTTCTTTCGAACAATGCATCCATGAAAAGTGATCATCTCTAAATTTAGAATTACAAAGAAATTAGTCTCTTCTATAATCACTGAAGGGTCTCTAGGACGTTGTGGAAGCCTCTTCAAGGTTCTAATATTCTAGTTCTAGCAATTCGTCAAACTGCGTAGCAGGATCGGAGTTGGAATTCTTGGTACGCCTTTTAGTTTCTTTTATTTTTCAGGATCGCTGCACAATATAGCTTGCAAACGTTCAGACATTTCCGCTCTCAAATGCGCTTAACATCAAGGTTCGCAAGCGGTGGCCCAAAATCGGTTTGTGACCCGATACGTGCATGAAATGACCCGTAGAGGAACCCAAACTTTTGGTCAGTTGTTTAAATTAGAGATAATTTGTGTTCTAAATTCACATTTCGCTCAAACTTAAGCCCCTCGAATACCATTTATACTGGCGACCCAGCGCCCAGAACTAAGGTTGGTGGTGACAAATTTATGATTTCCTCCAAGCTAGGGCGTTTGGAATGTTGAAATGCCTGACCTCGACCACAACCATCATGGTCCCGTCCGAGGCGCTCTTTGAAGGATCCTCCACTGTGTAACGTAAATAAATTTTCGGCAATTATTTTTCTGTATGAACTCCCACTTACCGTTAAGCCCCATTGTTTCAAACAGTAATGCCCATGCTAGCTTCTTCAATTATTATAAAGCTTCATTTACGTAGAAATGGCCAGTAGCCTCCAATCCCTTGAAAACCCCTGCCTTAATACACTCCAAGCAAAAATAGCTTGTCTGGGAAAGAGTGGTTGAGCCTCTTAATTGGACAATGGTCGGGAAAGGTACCTACCGCAGCTTTAGGCTTTGAAACATCAATATTTGACTACTGACTGCCAAAAAACATTTACAAGAAGTTAAAGGGACAAATTTGATACTTTATGTTCACTTTTTGCTGAATCTGTTTAAGCTTTTCCCAAACGCAAAGGGTACTTTATGCAAAAGATTGCTGGTATTGCTACCATTCCACCCAATCCGAGTCCGAGTCCTGGTATCCGAGTCCGAATCCAAGTCCGAGTCCTTATGTCCGAGTCCGAGTCCTAAGGCCCGAGTCCCTGTGTGAATTGAACTTCTTTTGAGTACACGAGGACGAAAACTACAATGGAATAGTCTTATTCTAGCCTTTATTCCTTCCCCTAATATTAAAGTGACCATCAGTCGCGTAGCCAGGAATTTGCCAAGGAGGGGCCGAAGCCTGTAGGAAAACTATCTAAGCGTAGCGCCACCATAGGTTGGCGCGAAGCGTACAAGAAAATTTTGGCGGAGAATGCCTCTCAGATCGCTGGACATGGTAATTACCAGGCCTTGTAAGTTGCATCTCAACATTTTTATTTTGAGTTACTAGCAATGTCATAAAAAAATCTTTAAAAAAATACAAAAAATGTGCTCAAGGGGGGGGGAGGCTAGCTGCCCCCTTCGCCCCTCCTTGGTAACGCGCCTGATAACTATAGATCTAAACAATAAGTAAACTTAAGAAAACAAAAGGCCACTGAATTTCCTCTTATGAACATACACGGATAAGACACTGATCTACAGTATCCAAAAGGGGGCCGACCAAATAACAGAAGAGCGCAGCAATGCTTAACCGCATGTGCACAAAGAGAAAAATCAGCATTTCTAGCTTTCTAGAGTTCTATGTTACCGTATATGAAATTGAGTTATCTACTACTGACAGTTCCAACACGAAATATTACCTACTTTAAGATTCATGGCTATGAAGAGAAGGAACCTAAGTCCCCTGAGCTTCCCCTAGATCCGTGTCTCGTATATGAAGGCAGCAGAGGTTACCTAAACGCACCCCCACCCCATCCGCCCTCGATAACCCATAATACTTCACTCCCCATCGGAAGTGATTTGGGGAAATTCCATGGACAGTTCGCAAAATTTGTTCTTTGCTGTTCTTTCCCCACAGAAACCACAAAATTGTCCTTGGTTATATTTCCAAAATCTCGTGAACTAGGGGTACTCTTGGATTCAAACTTAGACCAAGTTGCCCCAAGTAGTTTTTCAGGTACCAAGAGCTATGCAAGAGGAGCACATGGTGAATGCTGAATGCTTAAATGATATTCTGATAGGACTATGATGTTGCAATACATGACTTGTCATTAAACAAATTAATCAGCCTGTAGGCTCCTGAAAATTGCCCTAGATCTGACGCAAAAGCTTGAGTTCTAGGGCCTTGGACAGTCTTATTAATTCGACTCCATCTCCGTACACGTTTTTGGATACAAATAACATTAAACCATGCTCAGACCTGAAGGTAAATTCTCCAAACATTTGATCACTGAATGCTGACTACAGGTTCACAAGTGCAATCCCATGAATTTTGCGTTTAACATTTCGTGTTGGATCCGTGCTTTCTTCAAATTAGCCTTTGGAGAATATCCTAGTGTTCACTGTTCATACTGCACACTGATCAATGCACTGTGCGTAACATGTAGCAACGATATTGTACGTGTGCGTAATGATATTTCAGCAAAGATTTTTTCGCGCAGTTCCGGCCTGAGTTTAACGGTCGTGGGAAAAAAGTCGGTCTCGTACCCGGTCTCGTCCCGAGTCCCTGAGTCATGTCGGTCGAGTCCGAGTCCGAATCCGCGCCGCGACCAAGTCTGAGTCACGAGTCACCACAATCGGGACTCGAGATCGGTCTCAAGACCGAGAGCGGTCACCTCATTGTAGCTACGTCACCATACTTTAAGAACTATGTGGTAAATGACATTATATTTAATTCAATCCTTAAATTTCTATGCCATTTCCGCCGTTCAGCATGTTACACCGTTCGCAATACTTCAAACGGTATGCTTTTTCTGCGATGCCCTCATCGTTGAATATATATGGCTGCTATCGCATTCACGACAATTTCCTCAAAGAAATGTTAGGACAATCAAGTTAAAGGCTTGGCTAGACAGCGAGACAATACAAACGTTGTGTCTGAATTCGTTTTTATTCCCCACCCCGCTTTTGGAGAATTGTTTGGAACAAAGTGTTAACTTAGTGGGTGAACTTGTAAAAAGTATTAGTAGGCTACATTGTCATAGATTGTTCAGCAAAGCTAGACTCTTTTGAAGTTTCTTACGGCCAATGCCAAAGGGCGAAATAAGACTATCGACCGTGAAGGCTCCATTTCCATAAAAGATTACCTCAATTTCTCTACCTTGTTTGTACGTGACTGTGTTAAAATTTAACAGTAGATATCTTAACAGGATGTAGTTTAGCACAATGGGCTACAAACTTAATGCAAGTCGTCACGAATAAACATCACATATAAGCTGATAAGTATCCATGCACCACGTTGAGGTATATGGAAGTGGGTCTTGAACCAAAACATGCAAATGAAACTAGAAATTACTTGACACCCATTATATTATTCGGTGGAGGGGGGGGGGGGGGTTGGCTAATAACTAAACCAGCATGGAATAGTCAGATGTCCAATCCGCTGATATTGAGTACGGGAGCAATACCTGTTGACTTGAAACTGTACAGAACGCCAGAAAGCTCGTAATTTACAATTGTTTGTAGGCTAATGTTTCTTCAACTCCCCCTTTCTAGTTGCTTTCAAGGAGAAGGTTATAAATACTATACTACCAGCAGTAGTACAAATTTACCAAAAAGCTGACATATTGCATTCCTCGGCAATAATACAGTTGCCTGTGAACCCATCTTTCCATGCATCTGGCATATATCACTGCCTACAACCTAACACCTCCCTTCTCGAAGCATCACGATCCATGTTAGCCACCTATATGTAAAAGAATGGAAATACATAAAATCTACCAGTAACAACTATAGCCTAAAATAATACTGAGCAATAGCCTACAGTGCAAAACATTATCAACAAAGCTGTATTTTAATGGAAAAATGGTAACTTAACAATGTTTAGCACTAGCTGTATTCGATAACTTAAAAATGTTTAGCACTGAAGCCTGAGGATTAAACCTACCGAGAAATATATACTAAGTACGACTAGCTGTCCTTTGTATTACAAGAAAATACAGCTAAACTAAGTAAGGTGACCAAATTGGCGAATCGCTCGTTTCTGCAGTATGTTATATTAACCGAGGTAAGAAGTGTTTACGCCGCCCTAGATAATGGAACAACAATTAAAGTGAGGGGTTATGAATGCCTGACAGAGTGTTATGAGTATATTTACTTAGAAAATATTGAAAAAAAACTTTTGTTGGCACTTCACCTGAAACGAGGTGATCAAAGCCACTAGCTGTACACAATCATCTGCCTTTCGGCAAAGAATAACCAACCATATGGATACCATAGTAAAACTACCGTCACTTCTGTTATTGAATCGAATTCGTGCAGCAAAGTAACCTAGATCTGAACACAATCTGGTCTAAGTATACATCACATTTCCCCAGCGGCGTGGATCCATCTCCAAAGGTGTGTGTGTGTGGGGGGGGGGGGTACTTTTCACCATTTGCGAATCGCCATCCTGGGGGAGGGGTGTTCCCCTCCCTTTTGAAAAAAAGGAAATTAGAAGGTGTCTTTATGGCAAATGGTCCCATATTTGGGCGCAATTTAGGTTTCAAATGCAGTGTCAATTCGTAATCTATGTTATATTACCGTCATCACAGTTTTAGTTTTCATCATTTCGAAGACGTGGGGGTACTTATTGGAGATGTCCCCTTCCAAAAAGGTGAGGGGGACGCGTTCCCCAGCGACCCATATCCACGTTGATGCATTTCCCTCGAAGAAAAAATACTCATAGCAGACGGTACGTGGGGAGGAGGCGTTCCGACTAAACTAGCTCAATGATGACAGAGACATTGATGGACCACGAAGCCCTCCGTAGGAGTGTGACGTTGAAAGGTCTGCCTCAGAACGTTTCTCGGTGACGAGGATTGCAGGTCAAGAGGGCAGGAATTAGTATCGGAATATTTGCCTAGGAAACAAATGATAGTGTAAGTCAAGGGGGGGGGGTTCGGTCCTCAATAATCCAACCTTCCTGTGGCTACGAGTCTGAATATAATCATCAAGTTGTTTGTGTCAGCTCATTCCAACTCAGTAAAAAATGTCAGAAATTACACCACTGCAGGAAAGTATATATCTGTCATATTCAAGTTATATCATGAAGTCTCAGCAGCTATTGTTATCGTGAATAAATTCACACATTCGACTGGTTCACACACACGCGACTTAACCACGCTTTCGTACACATGATCGACCAATCATTTTGCAGAAATGTCCCTGCGATCATTACCATAACCGACCATGGTACGATTTGTCAGTTTTACATTTAGAGGGAGGGGCAATATTTAAAACCGCTATCTTTTTTAACTGTAAGTGCAGAACATCATTGTGGCCTTTTAGTATCTTATTGCAACCAGGTATTAGTGATCACTTTTCCAGACGAGTTGTGTTTTATCTTGACGACTCTGGACCACACGCAGACGGAAGGAAATTTGACTAAAAAATGGTTAGTAAAAAGTTTCGTATTTAATTTATAAATTCAGTTGATCGTAGTACATAACAAAAAGGTTTATTCCAGTTAATTTGTCATACAAAGAAATAAGTCTGTTTCAATTACCTTATTGTATAGGATGTCAATAGTTAACAAAAATGTTTTCATTAATACACTACAGATGATGTCAAAACTTTTACAGAACCTGGGATGTAAGGATATCTCTTTTAAGTAAATGGTTCAAAATAGTGGACAAACGTGTCATCGACCCTCCAAAAATTTGACTTAGTCTACCATTTAACCATTTCAACATTACCAGATTAAACATTTGTAGTGCTTTGTGTCGTTTAATGAATCCAGTCAAGGGTTGAAGGTACATGTCACTATTGATCTGAACCCGTACTCTCACTTACTAGAGTCATAGCATGAACATAGAGGAAGGGGATAAATAAATTCCAGCACTGCTTGGGATTGTTACTCCTAATTTCTCTTCTCCACAAAGCAGTCCATTACCACCACGATATAATATATATATTATATATGTATATATATATATATACATATATATATATATGTATATATATATATATATAAATCCAAATAATAAGTAAACTCTATGACATTTTCAAGATACAAATTTGTTTCGTATGGGCTTGTAGCCCACACTCTTCAGTCTTAAAATTAAGACTGAAGAGTGTGGGTTACAAGCCCATACGAAACAAATTTCTATCTTGAAAATGTCATAGAGTTTACTTATTATTTGGATTTATACTCGCTCCCATCGGTTGAGCACTATTTCCAGTGTTGTTTCACAACTATATATATATATATATATATATATATATAGATATATATATATATATATATATATATATATATATATATATATATATACAATTCAAAACCGACGTCCTACTTTTTGCCATGAATCATGAAAAACCATTTGTCATTGACCTTGATGACGTAGCCTAACCCTTTTTGATTCCTTGCCTAGAGCAAAAGGAATCTATGCAAAAACGATGATGTATGTATGTGTGTGTGTTTGAAGCTTAGCTTGTAAACACGGTGTCTCAAGATAGAAATGATGGATACTTATCACACTTGGTATATGGGCTTATCGTATTGAGGCAAACAACCGTATTCCTTTTGGTGGAGGTCGGATGTCACGTGCGGTCACCAGAGGTAAAATTCAAGAATTTTGTAAACACGATATCTCATGGTAGGAGACGTGGATATTTTTCAACTTGGCATGCGGTTGGGTTATAGTCCGAAGATGAATCCTACTGTTTTAAGAAGAGGTCAAAGATTATCTGGGGTCACCGGACATGAATCTGCAGAATCCTTGGAAATCATATATCTCAAAATAACGATGACTGACACTTTTCATACTTAGTACAGCCGCGAATCCAAGGGGGGGGGGGCTTCCCCGGCCTCAGCCCCCCCCTTTTTCACCACATCAACAATAACAAATACGCAAAAATTAGCATAATGTCAATCTAAGACAATATTCAAGGGGGCTTTTAGCCCCCCCCCCCCCCTTTCGAAATGTCGGGATCCGCGCCTGTAGTACATAGGTTTTTCGCATTGAGAAAAAATATTCTACTGTTAAGGAGAAGATCAGAGGTCATTAAAGGTAAGAAACCTTGTAAATGTGATATCTCAAGATAGGAACCATACGTTCGTTTATTACTGGTATGTGATGCATTATAGTCAGTAAAGGAACCTACTGTTTTTCGGTAGAGGTCAAAGTTTTCCTGAGGTCATTGGGGGTCCAGTGGTGAATACCTTGTAAACTGCTTGCAAATGTGATATCTCAAAAGGAGAAATTTATTGATGCTCATACTTAGAATAAGGCTATCCCCTTATTGCTTAAAAGAACCCCACTGTTTTTGTGAAGGTCCGGTTATTTGATGTTATCAGAGGTAAAATGATGAAAAATTCGTAAATGAAGGGTAACCTTGATGGATTACATGGTTTTATAGCTGACTTTGCTTGCTTCTGTTGAAGCTGCTCAAGACAACTCTTGATAACTCTCTGTTGAAACCAGTCAAGTCAGCTCCTCTCACTGTTACACTGCTTTCTGGTCTCCCACTAGGTTTTGTGTCAATTCAAGGTTGTAACTCCTTTTGGGAGGAATTTTCAGGTTTTTGCCTGGAGTGGAAGGTAGGTAACTGGACTTTTCATAAGAAGTACTTGTTGATCAAACTGTGTCAATTTGAAACTCAGAAAAGTGAAACCAATAGCAAAATATTTTCGTACATGTGATAAAAGTTATCAAGCCCGGATTACCTAATAGGCACTGTAAGCAAGGTGTCCGAGCCTACCAAGTAAATAAGGGCCTAGTACATAAAGCTGAGCTCAACAAAATACCACAGATAGTGTGGTACTTCAGCGTGGGTGTATTCAATTACGTCGAGACGAACATAGGGAACAAAATAGCAAACAGGAACAGAGACTGAACGAAAACGAACTCAACTGTATTCTCTCCAAATTAACTCTCTTCCAAACTCCTCGAAAACATATCACGACTTCAACATAGAACTTTTTATTACGTAACTTAAATAATATGTAAATGATTCCACAACAGCAACTACGTAACATGCAAATGATAAACGAGCAACTTTAAAACGTGACGTATAAACTGAATATTCAAACATAATTATTTTTCTTTATTTTGTGTTCCCTGTACCTCTTACATAGAGGAATGTTTACTTCAGACTATCAGCGATCTAGTGTCTCAGGCCAGCAAAACACTTAATTTGGGTCTGTACGCTAATGTGAACAATATCATATGACAAGAAGTGAGAGCAAGTTGCTAGAACATGTCAGTATTTACAATTCAAGTCATGGGCGACAATAGATGGTAGACGGGAGACATGTCTACCTATTTGTGAAAGTATGGGATATATCGTTTGTTCTCTCCCCCCCCCCCCCCCCACACACACACACACTTTTTCCAGCACCTTAACAAAAACATGTTTGATATGTCCTCGATTCTATATCGTACGATGGCTGATCCAATGAAGTCAAATTCGAAAAATTACGAAACAGTCTTTTTCATTCATAAACATTTAAAATAGAAATAGGAAAGTGGGAAATTACCTCGGATCCCACCACAGAGTATGCAGGATCCAAATTTTCCCATGTCCTTACGGCCTTACAGACTGAATCTTTGAATAATGAATGTCATTGGGGGAACTATCATTTTCGTGGCATTTTGGTTATTTAGAAAACAAATGTTGAAGTTTATTGACCCAAATGGAAGGAGTCGTTTGTGCATTAGTTTGTGATGTCCTTGTTGAACAACTCACATGGATGCTTTTGTTTCCTTTTGAAATCAAAATGTTAATATGACCTTAAAAATACCCCCTCCTTGCAAAATATGTTGGAAGGATAGCTCTTGTATGTTCAAGTCACTCTGTGCCAATGAAAGAGTGATCACATTTGATTCAAGATGCAGTGTCTTTAGTAAAAACAATTTATAAAAGATTGTAGATGGTGCAGTACAAAAGTAACATTACAAACTATTGCACAATCCACTATTTTAAATTGCATGAATAAAATACTTTATATCTCAGCATGGGAACATCCTGTGAAGCTGTGAAGATGGATGTTAGACCAATGGGGGATACATTTTCCAATCTTTGTCACAAACATTTTTGTAATTTTAGACTATTAAGCACACTTTAAAGATAAATTTAAGGACGGACGAAGTAAGATAACACATCATACAACCGAAATGGAACGAGATCACAATGAATTCCAGGGCCGTAGCCTGGGCCAAATCTCTAGGGGGCAGTTCACGACACTATCTAAGCGTAGCACCAAGTGTCTTGCCTATACAGATAGTTGACACCCGGGCAGACTCTTCCTTTTTCACCTGTGTATGAGTGTCATCCTGGGGAAGGGTGCTGATTAGAGAGGTACATATAAGGCCTGGATTAGGTGCAAAATTGTGCTATCGTTAGCAAAGCTTTGAACTGAGTATATCTTTACAAATTGTCATTACCTGATTATTTAGTGATGTTCTTTCTATTTTTGGCTGGACGTAAGTCACAGGTGAAGGGGATGGCACTCTAAACTCTTTGAGAAATTTTTGTCTTTGTGGGGTGGCTTGGATGTCAAATGGTGTTATCTTTGGTAACGCTTTGTAAAGAGTTAAATTGATTTTATGTTTAAAAATACTCATTATTTGGTGTTTCTCCTATTTTGGTAGGGTGTAATTGAAGGGGATGTGGCCTCAGGGGAGGGAAGACACCTCTACTCTTAGAGTAATTTTTCTTTTACTAAGTTGTCCTAGATCCATAATGGTGTTATCTTTGGTAAAACTTTGAACTGATAACATGATCTGAAATTTAATTATTAACTGAATTTTTCGGCTGTGTCAATGGCATCATCCTTACAAGATTGGTACCCCTTGGGGGCTTCTCCCTAGCGCTCCCAGTATGTCACTGAGGGAGCCACCATCGGATGGCGAGTAACCGATGCGTAGGCCTTGCAAGAAAATGTTCGGTCGAAATGTCTCCCAGATGAGGGAAAATAACACATTTTTGACCTCAAAATTGCATGTAAACATTCTTTACGTTTAAATTTCATGTTTACAGTCAGAAAAACTTTAGATTTCAAGAAGAAAACTTAGATTTCATTTAAAGGAAAATGCAGTCACCCAATTTGAATGAGTGTACCTGGGTATTCTATATCATGAATGGCTTTTATGAATCATGTTACAGTATGTTTCTCAGTGAGTTGTGAAAATTCACGCAAAGAGTTACTCCTTTATTTACTTTGAATATGCAATATTCATGTTCTAAAATGTCATGAAACATACTTGAAGTGAAATAAGATAATAGTTGTAAGTTTTGGCTGTACCCAACCAGGGTATATGCTGGTGTGTTCAAGCTTTGTATCTTGAATGAAGAAGATGGTCCATTCGTCAGGAAGAGAAACCTGCTTAAGAACGTTTTTCCGCGGGGGTCCGGGGCCTCCCCGGAGAAAATTTGGGGAATGGGGAGACCCTTACATGCCATTTCCAGATTTGGGGGCCTTCAAAAAAATTTCGACAGTGAAATTTTCAGCATTTCAGCTTTCTTCTCAAGTAGGCCAACTTCCATTTACGATTTGGAAATCTCAGGGGGCAGTGGCCCCCGTGCCCCCAGCATGCTACGGCCCTGAATTCCATCATTTGCATGGAACAACCTGATGTTTCACGGAAGTTAATGTCTTTCAGGGCCATACGTATTTGCTTAGTCATTACTTGGAAAGGCCAGTGCTTGCCAAGCCAACTATAAGGTACAATTCGTACTTGTGGAAAAACTTTTCATAATATGTAAGCCCCACTCAGCGTCCCTAAATCTTCGGTGTGAATTAGTTTCCACCTGTAAGCTTTCAGACCGATGATCTCTGGCCAAGTTTTTGTTCTGTGAGTGGTTATTTTGCAAATATAGTATACCAGATATGGTTAAGACTAAATCAATTCTATTCATTTCTGAAGCAAATCTGGTTGTGTGACATGAAAATAACATAGTTGGATATTTGATTTAAAAAGCATTAAAAATCCAGAAAATAGCCGCAATTTCCATTAAAATCCATCAAATATTGACCATTCTACAGGGAAATTTCTATTCCACACTTGTATCATGAATAAACACGAGCTAATTATGCAAACATGTGACATCGACAGAGGGACAACCATATATGGCACATGTTAGCCTTTGGTTTTTTAACCTCAATTTCAAGGACACTGGTAGAATTGTTATTCCCTAAGGGGTTTATAATAAAACTTAAATTTTTTTCCTTGAAAAATATTGATGTCACTCACCAAACTGTAATCTGTATGATCAGTAATTAAGAGATAATTTATATAGGGTTAACAAAAGAAATCATAACACTGTGCAACACTCCACATCATTAGTTTTGCATACGCAATTAGTTTCTTCAGAAACCATCAAACTTTGAAGACGTATATTTTGAGAACGGTAAAAGATATTGAAATAATTCCAACGGATCTTTGATTGGAGGACTTAATTCTTTAAGTGACAAGTGAAACAGCTCTTTTTGGTGGCATGTCACACAACCTTTAAGAGTATATCCTTGAAGCAGCAGAAAGCAGACTTTCACTCAGAATCACGACTAAAGTGAAAGTAAGAAGACAGTTTTGATAAAACTGAAAGATAAAAAGCATCAGCTTTGTATAGTAGTTACGTGCTCAAGTGATTTACAGCAACGCAATTGAGACAACATAATTAATGACTCATGTTAAATATTTAAATCCAACCAGGCGTCTAATGGATATGTCAAAAAATCAAAGAAAGAGAAAGAGGACGATGCTTGGAAGGCTGTCCTGCCGGAACTGGAGGATACAACACCATGGCATGGTAGGTTTATCAAGTTTTTAACAACTTGGAATTATGTATAGAAAAGACAACCAATGTACTAGGAATGGTAATTATATCGCAAATATGACGTTTTGAACACATAATATGCTTCCGCAAGGCGTTGACGGTAGCAAGAAACCGAATAATTGCCCTAACATTTCCAAAGAAATTTATGCAAGTAAAGTAGGTTGACTTCTTATCATGTTGTATAATCAATAAATCAATCAATCCAACTATAACTTTGATTATGATTAAATCTATTAAAATACCAATTGCAAACGGAGATATGTAAAGGAAAGGGTAGGCTGTGAAGAATTTCAATTGTAAATAAGTATGCGTTTGTGGCGGTTTTACTCAATTTTTAACCTTTTCAGAAAATAAAGTTATTGGAGATTTCGTCCTTTCGTTTACTCAAAATTTAGTTATTAGCAAAAATCTAATTCGATAGATGGATAAGATATTGATTAGATATCTGACCCATATCTGAATTTTTCGAAGTAATAACTTGATATAAATTAAGCTAGAGTGTCCTACCTAGGCCAGGGATATGGTGTACGATGCCTCCCTGCCTAGATATATACAGGCTAGTGTCGATTTTCGGCAGGTATTCAATATTTTTTATATAAGATGAAAATATAGCATTACCTTTATAAACATTGCCTCTGGTTAAATACTTCCACCACAATACTGGCCTTATAGACCTTAGACAGATGACGTCACAAAACAGAAAGTGGGAGGCAAGTGCGTTTTCTTGCAACTTACACCAACAATGCATTCAGCTGATTTGTGTACCGGTTGGATACAGCGCAAGCCTACTACACACACGTGCGAAGTCTACCTCGTGCGTGCCATGTGCTTCATTTTGCCCCTCAAAAATCGCGTGTCGTCATGTATAAGGTCTACAGATAGATTTGGTAGACATATTATACCTGTAAATGAAAAACGAAGGATATAAAAAGTCATGTGTTGAAATAAGCATGCACATAATACGGGGACGAACTTGGGCTTTTTTTCCCCGGGACATCGAAAGTAACACCAATTAAAACGTTGAAGATAGCGAAATATAGCACGTTTTGAAACTCGCCCTCCGATCTCCCCCACATCAGTACATATTCGATAAGAGCCAATGTGGACCCAAATGCCTCCCGTAAGACTGAAATGCAGTATTGGCTAGAAACAATTCTAGGTAACTCGACTTCTTACTTTTGACCTTTGACCTCAATCGTTTGCTGTGGACACAGATTCCATGGTCATTTACCTGCCCAGTAAGTTTGAACTCTATCAGACGTCAGATTTAGAAATTGTTTGAAACACTTTTTTCAAATAATTACCGCCAATTTAATCTACATTTGACCTTAACCCTATGCTACCAAAAGCACTATAATTTGAAAAGTTGACTCATCCTACTGTACATCAATATGAGGTTTAATGTCTTTCTCTAATATACCGACAGACAAATAATGACAAAAACCAAATTTTTGATACTTTGACCTTAAACATCTGGTCTTTGGCTTATGACCTCATTAATAACGTAGGCAAAAGTTTACTTGGTCAGGTACCCACCATTAAGTTTGACTTGATAGGACTAAGTTACTTTTAGGAGGAATTCGAGACACACTATTTCGCAAAATTCAGGCCAACTTGACTTTTGACCTACATTTGAACTTTGACATTGACCCTTAGCAACCAAAATAGGACTATTTTAAAGGAAAATATGTCTTCATCGTGCTGCACTATGCCATTAAATGAAAGTAGCTGCAATCATTATTAAGTCACTCAGTTTAACCAATGAACTCAAGCAATAGCTTTATTTTACGAAAATATAATGTAGAACAATAGTATGGCTGTTGTTGCATACTTGAAATTTTAAACGCTTGGGCCAACAAATTATACTTGAGCCAAAAATAAGTAAAATTCCTTCCGTGAGAACATTTTTCTTAAAAATAAAGTTACCATACTGCCTTATTTTAACCATTCTGTATCAATAAAGCACAGTTTTTAAGATATGAATATTTCTTCACCACAAACGTAGTATTTCTCTTTAAAATTTGTCTTATCTTCCTCTACATATTACATGTTTTTTTAAACATACTGACAAGTAAATAATGGAAAGAAAACAACTTTCAACTAATTTGACCTTGACCTATGATGTCATTAGTTATGCATGCAGAAGTTTTTACGGTCAGGTACTTAAGTAGTAATTAAGTACCCACCAGGTTTCAACTTGATTGGACTTACCGATTACGAGTTCACGACACACGTTTTGATAACACACACATACGCACACACCTCCACAGTCTGCGGATGGTAAGTGAAGTACTCATTACATTTATGGAAAGGAGATAAAATTTGAACGTACCGGATAACAAATGCAGACACCTCCACTTCAGCTTACATACGAAGGCATGCATGCTTCCTACACTTGACAAGATTTTGTTAATTGGCTATAAAATTAGGGTTCATACTCACTTGTCGATTTGAATTTTGTCCATAGAACTCTCGGTAACGGAACGAACTGTTAAGATCGTATGGGTCATCATTCGGCTACTAATCCTTCTGGGCAGTCTGTACCTTTTCGTCTGCGCACTGAGCTTCCTCAGTTCAGCATTTCGTCTTGTAGGAGGAATAACTGCTGGGCAGGTGTTAAACAACCATTCACTCCTTAAAAACCCTGTGGCTGGTCTGATGATTGGTGTTCTCGTCACGGTACTGGTTCAAAGTTCCAGTACATCGACTTCGATAGTCGTGGCCTTGGTTGGCAGTGGTCTCGGTAAGTACCTATATTAACCAGGGAGTTGTTATATTGGACACCTCCCTACATCACGCACGTAAAGCATTCGCATAAGCGGTGGGTATTGTACAAATAGCTGGACGGCTTCCTGAACTATGTGAGTGCATGCTTACAACGCTAATCCACTTGTCAATTAAACAACCATGAGTCTTGTTTAATTGCAGTTACATATAAATTGCTGTATAGGAATAAACCCTTAGCACTAAACAAGTACAAGAAAATTTAATCTAATACGAGGAAGAAATAATAAAAAAGCAAACCAGTAAAATTGTTGAAAACTAAGGGATGAAATACCACGCTTTCAACAACAAAAAGAAATCTAAAAGAAATGAAAGAAAGTAAAACAAAACCTAAACAAAAACACAACCATTTCATTAGGAGTTGGTTTCATCCTATAGAATGTACCACTTTATGCGTATTATTCTGTTTTTTTTTTAACTTCAAGTTGATATAAAGTAAAGCTCTTGGAAATATTTTAGCATGAGTTTATAAAGTAACTGCGCAGTAATTCATTGACAAACCATGTCATATTGTCTTATACCTAATATGCATACAATTTCATAAGGTGAAAGAAAGCACAACAAGAAATCCAACATGCAGTGCCTCTAACAATATGTTACTAATTGCTTCACCGAGTTACCAGTTCTCAAGGTCACTACTGCATGATCAGTCTGTTTTCACGTGAAACGACTTCTCGCAGGTCAACAACGGGATCTCAATCTATCTTTTATCTCATTGATTATTACCATAAACGTTGGATGTACATGTGATACAAAAACAGTTTCAGAAATGAACTCCTCGAGGACAAGAAATTTAATCTCATAAAGTTACTAATCAATTATGCAAGACTCCAAATACTACCTAGGCCTATAAGCGATAACAGGGAAAGAGATTTGTGAAATATTTGTCCCATAGATTGGTAAAGTACTGGTTGATGGTTCACATTAATATTTCAACCCGGCTTAAAAACACTGAAATTAACGGAAGGGTAGTGGTTTTCTGTTTATGCTTTTTCCAAAGTCTCTTCGACTCCTCGGAGAAGCGTCGAAGGGAGAAAAAACAAACGTTATACTCCCGAAGGAGTTCTGCTCTCCAAAGCAGCTACGTCTCAAAAGGACACCAAGACTTAAAGACAGACACTCATCACCCCAAAGTACATGTTTCGTTGGGGGATATCAAAATTATCAGTTGGTGACTGACCTTTGATTGACATCCAAGTTTGAAAATTCAAAACATTCAGAGTAGCTCACATTTTCACACAATGCAGAGAGAGAGTGTGTGTGTTCTGATTACACGTTATAGCCTTGTATGCTCACCAGAACATGGCCTTGAGCAGTAACCTAGGTTTTTGTCTAAACAAGGAAGCGCTTAAGAAGTTATGGGGGGGGGGGCTAGAAGTAACGTAGATGGGAGAACTGGAACTGTCTGGGATGACGATATTTGCTCTTTAAACGTGACCAACCTCTTGACCTCCAGACCTCTTCACCATGGCCGTTTATGCAGGGAGTTGCCACCCTGGTTTAAGCATGGAAGTACCATCGTCTATGCTACGTCTGTTCACACTCTTCTTATTCGTGGTAATGGTTATATGAATGTTTTGATTTCTTTCACCTTTTAACTTTTCATTTACGGAACGATGGAGGAGCCTCGCGGAAAGCGGTCTGATATCGGTGTCCTTGACTTGAATGTGTTTCTTTGACGGGCCTCTAATTTTCAAAACTTATCATTTTACAGATATTGTTTGTACTTTTTAACATCTCAAACCCAGTCTGAACAAACCCACTGTAGACTTAAAACGGAAATTAAATTGGCTATGGAGAGATTATTGCACCTTTATGGTTATTTGAATATTCATAAAGTTTTAAAAATGCCATTTCTTTACATTTTACTACTATACAGTTGGGGTCCATGTCGCTATTCCAGTGGTAATGGGGGCCAACATTGGAACATCTGTAACCAACACAATCGTTTCATTGGGTCAGCTTCAAGATAAAAACCAGTTTCGACGAGCTTTTGGTGGCGCTACCGTCCACGACATGTTTAACTGGCTCTCAGTTATTGTACTTCTGCCAATTGAGGTCATTACTGGTTACTTAGAGGCACTAAGCGGCGCTATTGTCCGTGGTGTCGACTCTGGGAATGAATTTGAAATTGAAATCCTGAAAGTAATTACAGATCCATTTACAAAATGGGTTATACAGGTAAGTAATTTCTACGAAGAAACAAAGATCGGCTAAAAGAAAAACATTCACTACTTTGAGAAGGAAACTACTTTCACTTGTCTTGACGTAACCATAAATTTACCAAAAAGGGCAACATGGGTACCTTTTTAAAAATTTGAGTGATTTTCTTGAAATCATTTCGTAAGAGGTAAAATGGACGTGTCAGGTTCCAAAGAAAGTTTCAGCACATTCGGTGGCATGCAGGCACCTAGCAAAGGGAGTGGTGGACATATGGAGTTCAATCCCCTATCATGACTCAGGATCGAAAATTAATGTCCACAATCATCTGTTTCGTAGAAGATATTCTGGTATGACTCCTTTTTAATGTATGGATGACTTTTCAATTTGTAAAATGAAGATTAAAGTGATATACTTAAAAAAAGTCATTTTAACAACTTGTTTTGTACATATACCCTTGGTCTCATTGTTCCTAATATCCCTCCCCCGGCCAAATCCCGGTTTTGCACTTGTTGCGTGGAACTGTTCAGTGATGATCATTTAAAAAATCCAAAAGAATGTTTGTTAGCTTATTTTGTAAATTGTGTAACAGTTTATTCCTTTTCTGTTTCAGATTGACAAAAAAGTGATCACACAGATTGCTGAGGGCGGTATTGGGGAAAATGACACTTTCAGAATATTGAAGACGTGTCATGAAAAAGCACCAGAAGATTGTGAGTTTCAAAAAAGAGACTTCTTGAATAATTTTGTAACTTATTCTAGCAGTTTTATTTTATTTTCATAATTTAGTCATGACATCAAAGTAAGTTATCTTTTAAATTATTTGGTTGAAGAAAAAGTGGCGAGCGTTACGCACCGTTAAATGTGGCCTCAATACCACTGCCACCGATTAGGGTGAGTGGGAACACACGATCCTGCATCAAGCTTAAGACACTGAAAATTGTCCTAATCTTTAATACTTTATATTACTTTTCATACCTGAAAATTTCAGATTTGGTTTTCAAAAATCGGGTTTTGTCTGAGTTTTTTATGTTACGAGAACCGTAAACAATCGTCGAATTAACATTTTACTCATACCTTTCAGAACACGTTAGGTAAAATAAATCAAGATGGGGGCATCAAATAGGAAAAGTGGAAGAGCATTGCATATTGCCTCAGTTCCACAGAAACTTATGACAATCATGGAAGAATCTAAACGGGGAGGAATGTCAGATTCAACCTGACGACTGATTTCTGCAGAAAACAGAACTATAGACCATTACCGTAACTCATTTATTACTTACACTAATGTGTTTACGCTATCTTTACAGGTAAATTTCACTGGTTTGCTTATTCCAACCTCTCTGACGCCGGTGCTGGCATCATTCTCCTCGTCGCCTCTATCGCTTTACTCCTCATCTGCCTCATCATCATTGTCAAGACTCTCCATTCTCTCCTCAAGGGCAGCATCGCTAGAATTGTTCACAAGGTTGTCAACTACGAATTCCCGGGTCATTTTGCCTATTTTACGGGATACCTCGCCATCATCACAGGAGCAATCTGTACCTTCTTGGTACAGAGTAGCTCAATTTTTACTTCAGCGATCACCCCTCTTGTCGGAATTGGAGTCATATCTCTGGAGCGTATGTACCCGCTGACTCTCGGAGCCAATATTGGCACTACCGCGACGGGTCTCATCGCTGCCTTAGCGGTGACTGGTGCGAATTTTAAAGACTCACTCCAAATTGCCCTTTGTCATCTCCTGTTTAACATAACAGGTATTCTTATCTGGTACCCTTTCCCCTGGATAAGATTTCCCATCCCGATGGCTCGTATTTTGGGTAATACCACCGCAAAGTACCGTTGGTTTGCGATTTTTTACCTAATAGTGGCATTCTTCTTACTGCCTGCCGCAGTTTTCGGTCTCTCTGCAGCTAACGAGAACGGCTACGTATTGATGGGAGTTGGCATTCCCTTCCTCGTGTTCGTCATAGTCATCGTCGCTATCAATGTGGCTCAAAGAAAATGTTCCTGTATGAAAAATACTCCTCTGGCCAACTGGAACTTCCTACCAAAACCACTCCATTCTCTTCGACCCTATCATAATGTTCTTCTTTTGTCGTGCAAACCGTGTGAGGGGTCTCGGGTCTGTAAGTATTGTCAGTGCAAAGACGAAGACGACGAAGACGAAGAAATGGGTGTGATAGATGGCGGCTACTACCACCAGAATGGAGCTTCAAATTACGGTTATGAGGAAGAGAAAAACTAACTCTATCCAGAAACCAGTAAAGACTTGAACAATGGGTATGTCAAACTACTCGCCATCTAAGCCAAAATAATTCAATATAATGGATAACATATTATGCTTTACCACGTGATACTTCAAAGAAGAATCCTCGCCTTCAGGTTGCAAGACACCGGTACTGTTTGCTATTTCTTACCACAACTTGAAGCAATAAACGTAGCACCTGGAATTCAATCTACTCGAAATAAAGGAGGACTTGCATTTCAGGGTGTTCAGCCTTACCCTCGCCTTAACATTTCTATAGTAGTTATCCAGACGCAAAATCTATCTTCTTGTAAAGTTATAAGGATATCAGGACTATGAAAGATTGCTTCTACTTCACTTTTCAAACGAACGAGCGTTATCCTATGGGGATAACGTTTTGGATAGTTGTTTCTATAATCGGAGGAACTTTGACACTCCGCAAACTAGAATGGTGTGTAATTTACGGGTTGAAAGCAAGAGCTAAGGCTACATAGGCCGAAAAAGGATTCAAGATTATTATGGGAATTGGGAGAGAGAGGCAGCCTTACCGTTTTGTCAATCAGACAATTTATTATTAATCAGTTTATCAACCACTTAACTAATGCTCTTGTCAATTGTACCAAGAAGCATAGTCCTACGAGGAGGAAGGGGGTGGAGGTCATATAGGGGATGCAGACCCAAACCCCAGTTAGGGAAAACTGTTGGCTACTTTTGGGAAAACTATGCTTAAGTGCAAAAGTTGCAGATATGCTTAAAATTTCCGGCAAAAGTGCTCAGCCCCCCCCCCCCAACTAAAAGTGGGCTCGTGCTATTGAACCGGGGAATAAAAAAGGCTGCTTTCGTAGCCTGAATAAATTTTTTTCGTACATACAGACAGTGGTTACGAGTATAAATGAAAAGGAGAGGTGAGATGACCAGCAGTCTACTGTGAAAATGCTACCCATGTAGCAAATTTCATTCAAGAAGAAGAGGAAAGAGAGTAACAAAAACTTATTTATGACCAAAAATGCAAATTCGAACGACAACCACTGTTTTGAAGTTATATATAGTATCTGCTTTTGATGCAAAGTATTATACCGTAGTATTTTGTAATCGTCGACGTAAAGCGAATCATTCTTTCTGTCGTTTCTGGGAATGGGTCTTTTGCAATAATTCAGATGTAAATAAGTCACTTTAATACCTTTAGATGGTGTTTACTGGTCACTTATTTTAAAAACTCAAATTTTGCTAACTTCTATGTATATACAAATAAACGCAGAATAATATTAAGCTTAAGTTGCAGGTTTAAGATTAAGTTTGACCTGTCTAAGGTACCATCCTGATCTGTCTAAGGTACCATAATGATTTTTAAAGACGTGAAGTATTACCACATATTTGCCATATAGGCGTTTTGTTTACCGAAAACACCGAATTTGGCGTGTTTGAAAGTTTTTTAGCTTTGAACATTTTAAAATAACCCTAAGGAACATTTTGGCATTTTTGGCATCTTCACATCACCCATTTTCCTTCAAAATGTTTGTTATTTCCACAATTTTTTTCAGAAGCTTGTGGTAAAATTTATCAGGCCCAGTAATCCTCACCAGCAGCCTATGAATGAATAAATAGTATAGAGTAAGTTGGTAGTAAATGCGTGGACAATTCAGAGCGCATTCATTATTTTCGCGCAATTGATACTTGTATGGAGTCGTAATACAAACGAATTTGTATTTGGCGATTTTCGACCACATTGGACGCCAAATTTGGAAGGTTGTCTCAGAAATACTGTCAACCCATCTCTGTTCACTTGAATGTTGAACTGTCGTGGATTGAACAGAACCAACCACATGCATACCAAAACGAAAATTGAAATGAAGAATGTATAAAAATGTTCTGGTTATTTAGTTTACAGTTTGGAGAAGGGAGTCGTATCAGTCAGTGTCTGATTGTAGTCAAGGTTTACCTTTATACCCATTCCACGTGAAGTCATGTTTTGTTACGATGCCATGTTGAGGAACACGTGGTAACAAAACCGACGTACACGTTATATGGTCCTTCCCTTGGCTTGTGGATCCTTCAACAGTTCAAGTTTTTAACACCTACAAGGTACTCCCCACATATAATTACTCACAAAAGTAGGTCTTTAACAATGGTTCATGACAGTTGAGCTGAGCTGAGCTGAGCTGAGAAAGCTTTAGAATATCGTGATGGCTCCCGCTTGACAATGTAACCAAGAAAAAAGGGAACAAAAATATCTCGGATTTTCTTTATGTGTACTTGAGGAGTATCTCAGTTCATTTGCTATAAAAGGGCATCGCAATTTGAGAACATCCATCCAGTAATATGGTCCACACTGTGCCCAAAAGTTTTGATTTTTGAATTACATTTAAGTCCAACATAGTCATGGTAGTTGGATCGAAGCAGAATAATTCTCAGTTGAGAGTGTTTCTTCCAAAACATTATTACTAGCCTAATTGTGCCTAAAAATGCCGAGAAGTTCATAGAAAATGTTGGCAAATGCAGAACGTTAATGGTTACAGCGACCAGCCAATTTAGAAGCCTTACGATGACCCTGCACAACGACAGTACTAAATTCGTTTCTTATAGAAACGTGACGTTCGTGCAATGTGTCTTTACTCTTCACTTTGTTCGATAAATTCTTGGGAAAGTTAAAGCCAGTTTCATTTATTGAACATAGATTTCTCTGATAAGAATACAATGTTCTTTTTACTATATTCTGGTACAGAATAAAAACGGCATTCATATATTCACTCTTTGGTTTATTTTTTCCTGTACTATGACGACATTTTGTTCTTTTGCGGATAATCACGCTGACAATTATCGTTACTGAAGGCTTTTGATTTTATGATAAAGACGTGAAATTGCGATCCCTGTGATTAAAATGATTATGTGACACGATTTACTCTTCCCCTGTTATCTCCTTTGGCATAAAAGAGAGATAACTTACCTGCTATGGAGTAACCGTTGTGGGTTTTGTGTGTGTGTGTGTGTGTGTGTGTTTGTAAAGAGGGATATCAAAGGATCAACAATCTTCCCTCCGAAAGCTCCCTGATTGGTTTACTTCCAACCCCTCCTCCAATTTCAGAACATCTGTCTAGTGCGCATGCATACAAAGCTCGAGTAGAGTACTGCACTGAATTTAAATTGGTCAGGTTCATATCGACACACTACCGGTACTTTGTGTGAATATGTACACCACTGACTAGAGAAGTCATCATTGACCAATGAGAGTCAATTAAGGTATTGTTTGAATTAATGTCAATCAAAGTAAGGTCACCAATTGTTAATAAAGATATGGGAAATTCCTGAATATGTTTGGGGTGATGCAGCCCCTTTAAGTGGAAAACATGGGTTGGAAAAGGTCGTTTGACAAAGTGTCCAACGTTTGAAGTTGTTGGTTCCTACAGATGTTTCTTCTTCTTTTCCAACAATCTCATCAGTTCATGAGGACTCGGAAATTACATGGAGAACGTTGGTGAGGATGTAGGCTATAGCACAGTAGGGAGTTGAGGCAACTCCCTGCTGTGACTTAAATTTAATTTATGTATGTATATATATATATATATATATATATATATATATATATATATATATATATATATATATATATATATATATATATATATATATTGAAATAATGCTGTTATTCGAGTTAATGGCAGCTTATATAAGAGAAATAACAGTGCAGGAATACAGGTTTACCTGTTGGGAAAAGTCACTTTGCTCAACAGCAATTTCGTGACAAATTCAGCCCTAATTACCCTTTTCACGTAAGAAACCACAATATGGCTAACTTCATTCACCCACTTTTTACTTTTGGTTGATGAAATAAACGATAAAAGTTAATGGAAAAGAAAAGACAAATTATGCAGGAAACTCAAGAAAACGATTAAACGGTTCATTACGAATAATTGCAAAATAACATTTTTACTCGTTGCAAAGAAATTTAGTTCAGCAATTTTAACTAATATAGAGATTATGTACGCCATTATTCTCCCCAATTGTTTCGTTCCCATTGTAGGTTCCTTTCTAGCAGTCTAGTATACGTCATCAAATCAAGGGGATGTTTCTAAAATTTCTGAGTGGACGATTAGATCAAGCTGGAGAACGATGATAGCGTTCTCATAAGCAATTGATCGATTGTTCGGTGCCCTCAGTGTCCTCTTATGCCCTCTTGATTGCCAAGTGGGAAAACTATGATTTCACTGAATAATTTCGTCGCAGGTAAAGGTTTCTTCTCTTCTACCGAGGGAGTATTTTGGTTCATCAGTAAAATGCAGTTTGTATATGAACTGGGTTCTAGTTTGTTCATGACCTTTGCATGCAAATAATGGAACAACTGTACAGCTTAGCTTAATGCTTTCTCACCACTCACGGATGTTGTCATTGATTAACAGGCTGAAAGTTTATGACACCACAGTCTTTGTGACGTTACAAAAAACCCCTTTTCAAAGAAGAATGATTTGATAGTTACAACCAACAACTCAATTTAATTTGTACAAATCAAAACCTTTATGGATTTACGACATATTTCTGAGGAAAGTTGAATGATTTGGTAATTAAGGCATATAACTGTAGGTTATGGTCAAGTGTTTACCTTAGTTGTTTTGGGAAACCTGGGTTCATAAGTTCGCGTTACGGTATGTGTATAAGGTGATTTAAAGCATATTTTCGTTGAATTTAAGTGGAGGGAGAAAATATGCAACAAATCTCTCCAGATGGTGGATCGTCTGTCTTCACGGGGTTTCGAAAGATTCTTCCATCACAGTACGGACTCGGGCAATCCGTTTTTAGTTTACGTAAAAGGAAAATATTACCATTCATCGACTTTTACTCAAATTGAAGCAAGGCCTTGTTGCCAACTGCGACGACGTGTGGAAATTTAAAGGGACGGGGTTTATGTCCTACAACTAGGGCCACTTGAGATATCTATTAATGGGTTTTGTTACTGAAACTTTTATAGCCAGACAAGTAGGGGACATAATCGAACTTGGAGAACATTCTATAAAACGAACCCTCCCTGTGTCTTTGGAACTGACTTTCTTTTTTGGTACCCGAATTTAGAAATGGTGAACCCTCAATTTGTCTCTGAAATTCATTACTACGTTCAGACATTCAATCGTGTTAAGTCGTCGCCGGGGTATTAAGGTGACATCTTTGATTCATAAGTTATCAGACTTGCTCACTAGTGGCTGAGACCAGATGTCCCAGATTCCATTACTGAAACTCAAATGCCAAGGGGAGCAGGGAGTCCGGCGCCTAGCAAAATGTCAGCCCCTGCCCCGAAAATTTTTAAGGACAAAAATTTCGTTTACCTTATCGTGTCTCGACATATATCACCCCTATCGCCTCCTTCAAAGCTGTCTCCCCCACAATGATCTTTCACTTCTTGTCTGGCTACGGTCCCTGATCACGCACAGATGGGAAATTAAAGGATATTTCACACCGTGAAACCTGTTCTTCCAAAATATTTTGACATGTTGAGTTAAGTGCGACAAACTTTTAGAGGATATTATGATGTAGGCCTACACAGCCAAGCGGGTTGCACAAGTGGTGACTGTTTTTTTGCTCCGACGTACCGTATCTATGTTCTGACAAATCTACATGAAGGTTCGTGTAAGGATAATGTTCAGGTTATAGGGTTAGATTAGGGTGAAAGTACACTCTAAAAAATGATTGCCAACCTGGCCAAAAATTTACCCAGCCGTTGGTTCTGTATGCCTCCTAACCAAAATTGGGTAAAATATTGCCCAACTTAGTTGGTTAAGGGTTTTACTCATTAGTTGGGCAAACAATTCGCCAAACCATTTTACCCAACTAATTGAGCAAATATTTTACACAACTTTTATGCAAAACATTTAACCAACCAAGTTGGATAATTTATTACCCAATTCCGGTTAGGAGGCATACGGAACCAACGGCTGGATAAAACAAGTTACCCAACGGGGGTTGGCATATCTCAGAGAAGTTACCTTCTACAAGTTTTAAAAGCTACCGGCATTGCTAATGCTAGCCACTACTTTTTACGTGCTAAAAATGGACACGGCCAGACCGGCGAAAGGATCACTACATATGGCCAACAACCAAAAAAAAAAAAAAAAAAAAACGAACACCAACAACACAAACCACCAAAATCGCCCAGAACACCGGACCGAATCCCTCGACCAGCGAGGACACTCCAGCTCCGGTACGGCTTCTTGGAGTCTTTGTTACCACCAACAGAAACCACCACCACACCCACCACCAGCGACCCAACAACACCACTTTTTACGTGCTAAAAACGGACACGGCCAGACCGGCGAAAGGATCACTACATATGGCCAACAACCAAAAAACCGAACACCAACAAAACAAACCACCAAAATCGCCTAGAACACCAGACCGAATCCCTCGACCAGCAAGGACACTCCAGCTCCAGCTCTAGCTCCTGTACGGCTTCTTGGAGTCTTTGTTACCACCACCAACACCACTTTTACAGGTGGCAGGTACTTAACTGGAAATTCAAATATAAATGGTTACTTTAGATTCAGCCATCTTGACTCTTGCAATGACAAACAAGGAACACAACAAGAGTTGTAGTTTCATCTTGACTGTATTCAAAAATTTTCGATCCACCTCTAGATCATCTTCAGTTAGACTAGCAGTCAGAAGTACATACATAGACATATAAAGCTTTTACAACACTACTTGAACTTATTTACAGTATCTTATCAAGATCCTGCCTAACTCTGTTTTTAATCCAGGATCTTGAGAGAAACTGGATTAAAAGTGAAAGTAGTAGAAAAGTCAGGGATTCGACTAAATGAAATTCTTTGTAAGTCAAACCCATTTAATTCTAAAAGAATATGCTTAGATGAGATTGTATGTTATGTAAATTCAGTCCAGGCGTATGCAAGAAGAGAGAGTTAGTTTACTGCATAGAATGTGCCGAATGCAAAGGTGAATTTAAATATGTAGGAGAGACATCTAGAAGTTTAGGAGAGAGGTTTTTGGAGCACTTTAAAAATTTAGACGATACCAATTCAACGTTCTATGACCATAAAGTAAATATTCATGAAGGACATAATTTAAACTTTAATGTTAATATAATTAATTCCCACACTGGGGACCATATGCGCCGCCAGGTTGCAGAAGGTGTCTGTATAGATGAACTTAAACCCTTGTTAAACAGAAAAGATGAATGGTCCACTGGAAGACTTATTATCAGAACCCAACAACCATGACTTACTTACCCTGCCAAACCCAGATGTGTCAACAAATAAATAGACCTCTATTGTGTAAGACCTGGTAATCTAAGGATTAGATTTGGTTGGTTAAACCTGTAGATACTGTAAATAAGTTCAAGTAGTGTTGTAAAAGCTTTATATGTCTATGTATGTACTTCTGACTGCCAGTCTAACTGAAGATGATCTAGAGGTGGATCGAAAATTTTTGAATACAAGATGAAACTACAACTCTTGCTGTGTTCCTTGTTTGTCATTTGCAAGAGTCAAGATGGCTGAATCTAAAGTAACTATTACCAGGACGACTCTGTCTTCTTTTTTTCCAAAAGTCCCCTGACTCTCTGGCGAAGAGCCAGGGGCGAAAACCAAACAATACTCCCGAAGGAGTTCTGCTCCTCGAAGGAGTTACAACGTCCCCAAGGGACAAACATTGACTTAACTGACACCACCCGACAGTGGTCCCGTTCTAGACTGGCTGAATAGAACAGGTCCCACCTGGGACTCTGTCTACAATTAATAAAATTTTGTGGAATTCTCAGATAGCAAATATAAATGAATGTTCTGGTTTGGCTGTTATATATATTCAGTGAGACTTGTTTGCTATTATTAACGATTGATAATACAATTTTCTTCACGATATTTCAATTTCTCCTTCTTTATGTTGTATTGTACAACTGAGAAACGTAATTTTCTGCAACAATTCACCATTGCTAGCTTCAATTTATTTCAATTAGACCTGCAATAAAGGATAAACACAAATTTCCTTTGAAAAATTCGGAATGCTCCATTCAAAGGATAGGTATAAAAACCTGGTATTCCAATAAAATTTCACACATTTTAAACATGCACTTTTCTCAAATTGTAGTAACAAAAATTCCCACAGTGTAAGTAAACGCTGAGCAAAATGTTAACTGTGAATGTAAAAATTTAGAAATAGGTGTTATTTAAAGAATTAATTGGCGGTGCGTTTATCCAGTGTTGGGTAAAGGAATTCACTTAAACCATTTCACCAAGAGTTGGTCAACAGGTTTTTCGGTTCTTTTGCCCAACATTGTGAAAAATTTAACCAAGTCTACATTGCCCAGAAAATTTTACCCGCCAACTTTTAAAGAGTGTATGACAGTTTCTTCGCATACGATAACAGGCTATTTTTTCAATCAGCCTCCTCAGAAAGCTCAGCCTTTTTCTGCAGCCTTTGAAAGAAAGTCTGTCGCCGTCTCGGTCGGCTGCGAGTACAAGTGTACGTAGGTACGAACGCACCTTCCGTACTGCAGTACAGTATAGTACCTTTTCATTAATTGTGTACGTACGTATGGCGCGCAAATCAGTTCACTTTAACCAACCTGGTTAATATTGCGAGGGAGATGGACTTTACCCAACCTGAAGGTTAACCAACCCACTTGGTTAATCTGTTTTGCCACTGTGTTGGTTACAAAACTACCCAGGTTGGGCACTTTGAATTTTACCCAACCTTAAACCAACTTTTTTTAGAGTGTATTAGGGTGCGGGGTGTCAGAACAGAGAAACGTCGGAACACAGAGGTGTAATAGCACAAAGTGGGATGTCGGGTATACTATCTTGAGGACCTAGTACATTCACGAAAAGGCATGCATAGAGTGGTATGAAGCCTGGCAGCGGCCTTTTCGTCTTCCGTGTATGATTACTTTTGTCTTGGTAATGAGCTGAACTAAAGACTATTTCTCTTTTCGATGAAAGTCCCTAACGTATGCGGCTGTAGATCGCACTTTGACTACCTGTGGGGTATACTGTATTTAATGATTCGCTCACGATGCTCTGTAAATCTCGCATGGTTATTCTCATGGTTATTCGAGAAGATTTGCAGTGCTCTCATAGTGGAGGATAGAAGGGGGACGCAAGAGGCGCCCCCCACTGGCACCTTACAAGTAAACAGAAAATCATAAAAGTAAACAATTTAAGAAAAAATCGTTATTTCTAGTACATGGTCATTCTTGGGGTAGTGGAAATGCCATTTGGCATCGAAGCCCTCTTCTGAGAGCCAGAATTATGGGTGTCAATCGTGAAATTGTTGACGTCAAAAGAAAGCATTTGTGCAGTGTCACCAGTACTGTAGGTTATAGGCTAGCATAGCTTGCGCCAGCGTAACTTTCGTAATAAAAATGAATTGAGCATTTTTACGTATAATATAGTGAACTATGCGTGAGGTTCATATCATTTAGAGCGGTAAAACCTCTCGAACCACTTGCTTTAATGGAAATATTGTGTGACTCCTTTTGAATTATCTATCATGCTGTATGTGTAAATATTGATTTTAAAGAATGAAAATTTTCTGGAAAAACACAATAGGCTTATTTCTCTTGAAACACAGCTACATTCTGGCTAGTAGCCAGGCAGGAACACGGACCCTAGTAGGCCTTCATTTGGAAAATAGATCGAAAAATAAAAACTTACTACGTAGGCCTATGGAAAATGACGCCGGCACCGGATGTGGGGGCGCATGCACCCAAGACATTGGCCGCGATTTGTTCTCAGTATTGCGGGGACATGACCCTTTTTTCAAATAACTGAGTGAAAATTCAAAGCCGACGGGCGAGTTCTCAGTCGAATAATGAGAAGGGGAGTATGTCCTCCTGTCCCCCGGGGATCGCTGCCCATTTCCCAAACTATTATGGACTAAAATTCAAAATGATCCCAAAAGTTACACAAATTCTGTTGGGGAGAACGGCTGAGGTGACTTTACGAACGATTGACGGACGTATTTTACTTGTTTTCTGCCAAAATCTTTCGTTACCTGCGAAAAACTGCGCGCTAAGCACGCTTTCACCTGCACTTCTATATTTCTTCAACATCACTTCAAACATGTTGGCTTTATTCAACTGTAAATTTCTCACAATTATTGTTCCAATGTGCAGACGATATTATGAGAAACACAGATTACATAAGTGCGAAGGAGATTTGTTTCCACTTTCCTACCTTTAGGAAGATTTTCAATTTAAAATGGATATGGTAGCAGACATATTTCAGTAGAAAATTGAGAATTATATCAGTGATGAACCTGTATGTTATTTTTACCATGGGCAAAGGTTCTAGTGTAGAATTTTGGCCCGCTTCAAGTTCGCAAAAAAATAATTAGCACAATAATGCACATCATGACTACTATGTCTCCAAACCTCCAAGCAAGTTAAGAGGCAGGGCATCGAGAGGTTTTCATGTCGCAAATTTAATATTTTGATTAAAATTCCTAGGGGGTGACTATAGGGAGTTTGAACCAAAGATCAAACGGTCAAATTCAGTGGACGCGGTAGTTCTTTTGGAGGACACTGCGTCACGCACCACATTGCTTTAGTACATGACCTAACGTCTGCGTGTGTTTGTTTGTCCTCCAGAACGTGGTTGCGTTAGTTGACTTTTAAACTCGTGAAACATCACTATATGATTTGAAGCTTTACTACTGCTACAAACTTTTTCGAAACATTTTGTTCCATGGTCTCTTTACATTAATTCAACACATCACAAAGAACAAACATTTTAAACCAGTATTTCTTTGTACTATGCCCATTTGGTTACACATACTCCCTTCTCTCTCCCCTCTTTGGCAAGCTGATCGTGCAGATTTTCGTTCAAAGTTAGTAAGATTGAACTGTGAAGAGCTTAGTGTGCTCTCAATGTCATGGAGGTCAGATCAAAGTTTACGTCGGCATTTGTCTCCATTTTGTTAATACTCAAGCTACCAGGGGACTTTTCTTCCTGGTCCCCACCATGGTGTTTCTTCTATAGACCACGACAGGGCCCCAACGCGCCCCATGGGCGTCTTGCTGTTCTCAGAGCACTCCAAGTCCTTGCTTCAAATTCAATCACCCTTGCGGAGTTGCTTTCTTTCGCTCACTTGTAGAAGACTTTGCATCTCTGTGGGGCATGAGAGCTGAAATTACCATTAGGGCAGAAGGAACGGGATCAATTTTAGCACGCATGTCGCATATTTCGACTTACTGAGACTACCTGGCGATGGCTAATATACGTGTCTATATATACAATACCTCAGTTTTTCTGTCAAGTACAAATTGACATATACACCAAACGATCGAGAACTGCATCGTAAATATATCCCCGGGGAAAATCCTCCCGGAGCATCTGAAACACAAAAACGCATCTCCCCATGGACCCCAACAGGGCCCCCACCAGGGCCCCTGGACCTCACCCGTTATGGGCTTTGCGCCTCACACTCGCCGTGCAAGCTAAGCGTGCTCTATTTGGCTCCCTCTTTTACAATCATTCCGCAGTCCCTACCTTGGCCGACCACTCGAATCTAGTCCAGACCGAATGGCGCGGCCAGTAGAATTAGGCCTACGCCTTCATATTCATATATAGGGTATGGTAAATTGGCAATGAAATGGAGGTCAACTGTTTAAATCCATGCAGTCGGTGTTAATACAAGGCTTATATGTTGTCCATAGGAGATAAAATTATCAGTCCTGTATACCAATGAAGGAGGGGAGGGTGTGTTTCAGCTTCAAGCAAATATGTCGTCTACGGACCCCCATCTCTAAAAGCCCCTTCCCCATATCCATAACCGTACATAGCAGGGGACTGAAGGGGATGTCCCCCCCCCCTCCGAAATTTTTCTATCACACCCATCTTTAAAATCTTTTATTATTAAAAGTGCGACAACGTTTACATGCAACTTGTAAGGCACGGAAAGTGCCATTTCAGGCAATACGGGAAGTATTTTGGCATTTTTCTTCTTTGGTACAATAAATGACAACTGGAAGTGACGTTCTGCGTAGCTTGTTGCCCCTCCCGAATTTTTCTGTGTACGCCCATGCCATGATCAAGTTGTTACAGAAGCGAACGCCTTGTTGAAACGACGGAAAGAACTGCGTGGCATGAAACACTGACTCGAAATGGCATAGGTCACTCACTGGTACGGACTGAAGGTCATGTATGGACAATGTATGAACTCCGTGTAGTCTCGATGGCTCGATCTTCTCATCTACTATTTTATGGGCCTTTATGTACTTTGGAAATTATAAAGGAATATAATATCAACACTCATTTCATTATTGTGACTAAAGGTTGCGGCTCCTAAAACTAAGACCGAACTTTTACTGACCTCACTTCTTTGAGTCAGCCTGCGATTGAAAAGAAATTCTGGCGATTTGTCCATAGAGCCATCTGAGAATGTAAATAATGTTGAGGCGAGCTCATATGTATTTTATATTGACGTTAAGAGATTTAACAACAGCAGGTTTTGGTGGTATTTGTTAGGGCTTGTGAATATTTACACACTTTCAGTCGTTCTTAGTAGAGGCATCAGTTAAATTCAAAAATCAGCTTTCCCAGAACTCAGAGGTTACCATTGGAGTCGCGAAAGGGCAGAGAGTGGTTCGCCTTCACAGGTTCGCAGCTAATAACTGCGGTATGCATATTTTTGGAAGGAGATACTATTGTAACATTAATTTCTGGTGATTCTGTGAGTTCAGCCAGATTCACTTTAGTGGGAGAGATGGATATTTTATGAATCTAATGAATGGCATTCAATTCTTTTGTCTGATACTAACAATTAATACAATATACCCATAAAATGTGCGACTTATGGAGCCTTGTTCTCTGCTACCGTACCATATGGATTTCAAGGACGATGATTAAATTTATTTAAGTTCAGAACAGGTAGATGTAGTAACTTCCTTGCATCTAGTCCTGAAGAAGTCAGAGCCACTTCTGACGAAAGCTTGACTATTTCAAGACCTTCGACGGCGTACTTATTGAAATCATCTTACTAGATGTAACTTCCTCGCCCCAAAGTCACCGAAAGCTTGGTAAAAGTCACTGTATGACTGTTTTTATTTAGAGCCATAGAAACAACTGAAATGTTGATTCTATAGTCATACCATAGAAATAAAAGTAAGGGAGAACGCTGACACAATGCATCCCTGCATGTTTAACCGGTGAAGCCACGAAAATGTGAGGGCGCTTTCGTTGTACGGCAAAAGACCTGTCTCCTTACGTACACTGTGCATTCTGCTGCAGAAGTTATAGCTTATTTTATCCGTTTTTCGAAAGATTAGGAGTAATTTTCACAACAGAAATAAGTCATGGTGCCTTAAGTATTTTGTTTTATACTCCTAACTTGAAAACTTGTAGTTTCTTTGCCAATACTTGGGGCAAAAACAATGACGTGATATTTGTATTACGCGCAGGTGTTCTGTTGCCGCATAGCCTAGCCAAAACAATGGCTTCAGTCCAGATCGACAGACACCATTCTCCCTTACTTTAATTTCTATGAGCCGTATTAATGGCTATGCAAGTGAGGCGCGATACTCCAGACGTAGAAACTCAAATTTTGCTTTTGCATTCTGAATCAATTCTGGTTTCGATGAAGGAGAAACGTATGCAGTTGAGATGACTTACGTCTGTATGTATGTATCGAGGCAACAGGCCTTCCTTCAAAGCGATCTGAGGAATCCCTGGAGCCCTAAGTTACTTTTGTACTACGCGGGGCTTGGCCCACACCTAAACACGATGTAAGGGTAACCTTAGGCTAATTTTATCATACGCCTATACTTTCCTTTGAGTCGTTCGTGGTTACACCATGTTATAGACGGATAGACCGGGGGGGGGGGGTGTTACCAAACTGCATCCGTGTAAAAGGGGGCTATTAGCTGAAAATTAAGGGTTGTAAATCACAGTTGTAGAACGTTGGCTTCAACTGCACTTCGGGGGGTTTGTCGAGATGGGAAGCTATGAAGTTACTTGCACATGATATTTACAAAATGAAATTAGCGTGTAGTTGGCGACTATTGTTAGTATGCACTTCCCCTTTCAGTAACATAACTTCACAGACATCGTGATGCCTTGTACACTTGACCCACATGGGGTCATTTTTCTAAAAGTTTGCTTGTTCTAACGTTAGTGTACGCAAACAATAATTGCAATCTTACCGTACCAAAGAAAAAACACGGTATCCCCAATTAGTGGTACAATGCAAATGACACACGTTCTTCACTGATACTAACCGACACAACCTAGACCGCATGGCAAGGACAGTCGTTAGATGTTGGTACAGAAACAGATCCATTGCTTGCTCATATCTTACTGAACACAGCCTAAGAAATCATTGAGTTAGGGACAGACCACATGTCAAGCTTTGCAGACTATGTACCTTCGGAAGCATTTGAAAATCTCCCACATGGGCTTTGATTCTTATAGGTGAGGGAACATTTACTGTGGTGTGAAGTAGGCCTACTACAGCACACTGCATTTTGTCAAATTTTGAACAACTACATTACCGCAATAAAAGAAAAGAAAATAGCAAGTTATATTCACGCAAATTCCGTTACCGACTTCCAAGTTTAAAATAAGTTGAATGCCCGAATTGTTTTGAGCCACCCGTCAATGTCCAATTAGAAACGTTGGTAGCTCAGTTGTAGGCAGCGGCGCCGCCAGGATTTCAAAGGTGGGGAAGGCGCGGCAAGTGGGGCAAGCAGGAATTTTGGGCAAAATTTCCTTGTGCGCCTTCAGTTGCTCTTGTACACTGTATACCTTTTTCAGGAGCGGACTTAGGGTAAGTGGGAGGGGCAGGCCTTGGCTGGGGGAAATCTTGGTTGTGCCGCTGTGTGAGGTGTCACTATAGTCACGGGCTTTGGTTGGAATGGCTTCCATCATACATTTCGGCACGCAATAAGCCGAGGAGATTCACTTTCAACTCCACGAACCATTCCCATCCGAATAATCCCTTCGGACAGGTTTGTTTCGAGGGACACAACGAGCCTTGGACACTTTACCTTAACGAGTTCCCTCGTCGGGAGCTTTGCTGGTCCACATGTCAACAGAAGTACAGAATTGTAAGTACATTAATTTTCAAGGGAGTTCAGTAGAGGCAGCTAGTATATCCACTATTAATACCCGGTAGATAACACCCGGAAATTTACTAATAACACACTACTTTGAGTCTGACGGTGCCGTCAGGAAGCTTTTTCAGTAAGGACGAACATAGCAATTAAAATGTCTTCGTTGTAAGACCCCATGCTTTTTCATTTTCGACCTGATTTTTTCATGGGTGTCTAGAAAAGTAAGACCTAGATGTTAGTTAGTTAGTTAGATGAGGTTTAACGTCCCAGTTTCCAACCAATTGGTTTAAGTCGAGCCGGCCACCGCCTTTTTTCCAGTTGTGGCTCACTGGCTTGTTTTCCCTACTCCATTGCTTACGTGGAGCATCACGCACAATGGCAGTAGGTTCCATTTTTAGTCTTTGGTATGACTCGACCTGGGAATCGAACCCGGGCCTTCCGCGTGAAAGGCGGATGCTCCACCGCTAGACCAAACACGCGGTCCAAGTAAGACCTAGAAACATAAGACCTAAGACCTACGACCTAAAAACATAAGACCCTGAGAAAAATTCATACTGCCGTTGTCAGGAACCATCAAAGATACTGTAATACATATTCCAGGCTATGATTAATGCAAAAATAAACCACAAACTGGGTGTGGGTGATTTCATCAGGGTTCTTGTGTTTCTAGATCCCTGTGTGGGTGTCTAGAAAAGTAAGACCTAGAAACATAAGACCCTGAGTAAAATTCATAATGCCGTTGTCAGGAACCCTCAAAGATACTGTAATATGTATTTCAGACTATAATTAATGCAAAAATAAACCACAAACTGGGTGTGGGTGATTTTTCATCAGGGTCTTATGTTTCTAGATCCTTCTGTGGGTGTCTAGAAAAGGAAAACCTAGAAACATAAGACCTCGAAAAGTAAGACCCTGAGAAAAATTCATAATGCATATTCAACAATAAACCACAAACTGCTGAATGCATTTATGCACTTGTGTACCGCTGCCCCCGGTACCCGGGGATAGCGGGCACTGAATGGGGGGGGTGTTATTTTAGAAATTGTCACTTAGGTGTTGCTTCTCCCGCTGCACCCCGGCTACAGTCCCGGCAGGGCAGGGCAGCATTTTCTTGAAGATCCCCGCTACGAGTAACGTAGCTGGGTCTGTGTTTTGGACTGAAAAACCCTGAAAACCCCAACGACCTACCAGTATTAATAAAGCCAATTAAGGGCTATTGTGACCATGTTTCGATCCATATTGGAAAAGCTGTTTAGTAGCATTTTTTTATGAACTCATAAAATGGGCCCCCATGCTCAGTTGTGTAAGCCAATTTGTTTCTGTTGTGAATAGGTAACAGAATAAATTACCTCCATGGATAATATCATATAACATACTATGTCTAAGTTTATGTACCAAAAAACAGAATTAATAGCCTAAACACCATGTGTGCACTATACATGTGGGCTTCAGGCTTTGTTGGCATCAGGGAAAAGTAGATCATGTATCAGCAGAGAGTTGCCACAGAGGAAGCTTCCAAGGTCAAATCCAACCCATTGGTCAGCCTAATTCCATAAATTAAGTACTGTCAGTGGATGGAGCAGAGTGCCTTATAAACAAGGACACGCTTTTCCCTGGAGCTAATTTTGTAGGCCCCTAGGCTATCCCAACGGCTTTGAAGCTACATTCTCCCACATAATTGGTTGGGACACCCATGATGGTTTCATACACTGATGCCACCGAAGCACAACTGCAACATGGCATTACTCAGCCATCTTTTGGGGCAGCCACTTAGTTGAATGTGAACTGAGAATTTTGAACTCAATGCTAGTATAAACTAATCTAAATTATTGCATTATGCCCCAAACCATCGTCCCAGCCCTCCACAAACCCCCTACCTCCCAAATTGGTGTTTTGACCCCCCACATTCAACCCCTTCCCCCAACACCACCAAACAATGTTGGTCCGAAATGGTAAGTCAATACATCTATTCAACAGGTCTCAAAACAACATTGAACAACGGGGGGGGGGGGGGAGTGGTGGGTAGTCTTGCATCAAGACGGTTGTATTTGCTGCTCGTCACTACAGTACACCGTGATCAAACTTCGCGATATCTAGTGTATATATGTAACAGTGGTACCGCTTGGTAGTTGGTGCACAGATCAGAGGTGGGGAAGATCAGCGGTTTAACAAATCATAAGTCAGGCAAAAAGAGAGATGTGACCAGAATCCGAGGGTTTACAGAAAAAATGCACTGAAATTAGAAAGGCAAACCCTAGAGCCTTTGGCCAAGGCTAGGGGTGGGGACCGTGGGGAGCGGGGAGGATTCAATCATGCACTCAAGGTCAGTTGCCTGTCAGAGACCACTCAGTAAGTCACTTTTTACACTAAGTGTCCCAACCATTTTGTTCATAATTGTAGGTAACTGGAACAGGACAAGGGTACTGGGAAACTGTGTTATGGCCTCAATAAACATGCGACCAAATCTACTATCCTTCTAGACTCTTTTCACGAACATATACTTTACCAGGTTCTGTCATCATAGCTTGTATGGAACATGAGTTATGCATTGTTTTGTAATTTGATTACAAACGACATCCAGTAACCTCGAAATAACCCTTCAAATGTTTGCAATCGAACATTTACGGCGTATACGTGGTTTTGTCACCATAGCTCGTACAGAATGTGAGTTTTGCATTGCCTGATAACTTGACCCCAAAACTGCAACGGGAGTTTAAAACTCTTGAAAGGGCAAGTACCACTCTAAGATGCCAAGACACCTCTCTTTGAGGCGACAGCCTCCTAGACTCCCTGGCCTCCTCTCCTACTCGGAGGAGTTCCAAACCGCTAAGAAAGGACTTTCTCCCGTATGGAAAGCCGTTTTAATATTTAATCAGGAATTTCAGATATCTTGAATTAATTTTACATATCTCAAATTATGCCCTATTTCAGATATCTGAAACAAAATTTAAGATATGTAAAATTCACTTCGAGATATCTGAAATAGAATTAGAGTAGTAAATTGAATTCGAGATATCTGAATTGGAATTTTAGATATCTGAAATTCGTGATTATTTCGAGATATCTGATATTATTTTAAGATATCTACAATTGTTTTAAGATATCTGCAATTATTTTAAGATATCTAAAATTTATTTCGCGATATCTGAAATAGAATTTGAGATATCTAAAATTAATTCGAGATATCTGAAATTCCTGATTAAATGTTAAAACGGCTTCCATACTCCCGGGTGGAGGCGAGGCTTCTGGAGATCTGGAAAGATGAGATTACCAAGCAGAAAAGGAGGCAAGAGAAAACATCGCCCGCTGTCCGGACGGTCAGAAGGCAACCGGCTGCTGACCAAGCTGCTTAAGGCCGCCACTTCAAAGGAGGGTTCGAGGGGGGAGGAAGAGACGACGCCACCCCTACAAAACAGGGGTCACGCGCTGAAAAAGCGCCACCAAAACGGCTCTTTTAAGGGCACCAAACAGACCAGAAAGAGTGGCTTTTCTCCTTGTCAAACATGCTAAAGTGTCATCTTTTATTCTTAAAAAAATAAGGTGTATAGATAGGTTGTACGCCCACCGGTTCTCTTACTCCCTGACTTACTCATGGTTGTCTTTTTTACTTTTTCTAAAAGAATACATTCTCTCGCCTTAACTTGGGTTTATTTTTGGGTATTGATGACCCTTAAAGGGTCCCACTGTACGTGCCCCAAGAGGCTTAGCTACGTACAACTTAACGGTTAGTCAATCTTTCAAAAGAATGAAGCCCCTCCGACGAAAACAAAGCGGGTAAAACTCCGACACCACTAAGTACCATCCGTCCCATCCCTACAAAGGGACCTCTGATCACACATCAGAAAGCCCCACTTACGGGATGATACTCTTGCCAAGTCGTTTCCACAGAACTTGTGGACATCCGGCGAGGCCCAACTCGGATGAAGCGAGGCCCAACTCGGATAACACCTTTTGTTTACACAGGACAGATAAGCATGGTTGGCTAGAACTGGAAGAAAATTTAGCCCTGCATATCTCATCCAGCTTTAATTTTTGTCTTTTTCTTGTTTCAGTACGATACGTTACTTGCTTATAGTAGTCCTAAAATGATGTTTTAAACGTAAAAATTGAAGCAGTATCTGCTGAAATAGTAAACATGGGGTGCTTTCAACAGCCATGGACTTCCTCCCCGTTTCAACCGTTTCTCAATAAACATTCCGCTAATCAGGGCCGTAGCTAGGGTCATATTGTTTGGAGGGGGGTGTGAAGGTCCCAAATTCCGACTGGATGGATATTTTTTCCAACTGAATGGTGGCGCGTAAATTGCACCATTTTTTATGGGTCCTGCGTTTACATACAGCAGTGGGGATCCTTCCTTTGTCACTACATAAAGGTGCCGTCGTGGGGGAGGGGTCTAAAGGGAGGGGTTGACCCCTCACCTTTGAGAATTTTTTTTAATTAAAGGTTGCTTAGATGCAAAATGGAGCTATCTTTGGGATATTTTTGGAGCTGATCATATATGGCTAGAAAATGTCCATAATTAACAGATTAAATGAATTCTAACTTTTCCGACTGGTTTGATTCTTTTTCCAAATGAGTGGTGGCCCGTAAATTGCATTTTCGTTTTTATGGGCGTTACTTTTGTATGATACAGCAGTGGGGATCGTTCCTTTGTCACTTCATAAAGGTGCCGTCCTGGGGGAGAGGCCTAAGGGGAGGGGGATCCCCTTTGAGAAATTTTTGTTAAGGTAAGGTTGCTTAGATGCAAAATTGTGCTATCTTGGGATACTTTTGGAACTGATCATATATGGCTGGAAAATGTCCATAATTTAGTGAATGCTAAGATTTGGTTAGGTAAAAGTAGAAAGTATGTTGTCTAAGAGAAGAATACGTTGTCAACAAACCTCCTGAAGCCCCCCCCCCCTTTGACTAATTCCTTCTATTCTGGCATCTAATGCTAGCATATACCTGTATGGGCCTCCTGGAAGCTCTGGATCAATGATATAAAATGGGGCAATGACACAATGCTTATTACCTGGCATCTAAATAATAATATAGAGTATGACGCCAAGCACTTTACATCTATCGTATTTTTACTAATTTCGAACGAAAATCCAGACGAACAGCTTCCAGCAATGGGGAATGGGCGGGAGGGAGAGAATAGGTGCAGAAAAATGATACTAGACCTCTTAGACAGGTATAGCAAAAGGGGTTTAGGACTAACAAGCGCGTTTTCAGAATGTACACCTAGTTTATGCTATAAAAGTTCACTGGTATGTTGTGCTTATAATGTTCATAAGTGATGCAACGTGGATTGTGAGGATTGCGCGCGAAGCGCGCCGAAATTTGGGGGTATACTTCAATGCCAAAATGAAAAACCTGCACGCAGGCTCAGCCAGGGGTGGTGCTTTGATTTGCCGACATGGGGGGAAGCGTCCTGACTGGGGGCCAGCTACTCTAAGTCCCGACAGATGCAATGGGTTGCCGAACTCAAAATATAAGGCGCGAGAAGCGCGCCGAAAAAATTGGAGTTATATTGAATTTTCATTAAGGAAAGTTGAAAAAGTTTGGGCTTTTATTGAAGAATCTGGACAGAAACAAGAAATTTGTTCGGGTGACTGCATGGTCGTCGTCGGGGATTACATTCTTCATCTTACCCATTAAGGATCTCCTACGAAACTGAAAGATCTTTTTCTTACAAAATATGTTTGCCACGATGGCGAGGCTAAAGAAAGAATCTTCCAAAAGTTAAGAAAAAGAGGAAAGAACTTCGCAACGATGTATTTCGTGTTTCTCTAGAATCATGCCTACACGGAAGAACAAAATTTGTGGAAACGTTGAAATCCAATATGTTTGAAACAAGGGCGTTACCACTACACAGAACTACAAATGAAAGCGCGCGTAGTGCGCGAATTTGAAGTTATAGAAAGAATTGTTACAGAACTTATTGGCTACGGGCCTGATAAATAGACGTTTGGAATATTTTCTGAGTATATCTATGTCCTCACCAATATTAGTCTATATAAAATTTTGCGCAATTTTGTGGGGCTCGGAAAAATTTGGGGAGGGAGGCTAAAGCGCCCTATTAGCTCCCATAGAACTGTGTCTGGTATAATTACCTTGATAATGTTCATGAGATTGATTGTAAATCGTGACGCATGCGCGCGAAGCGCGCCCAAGTTTTCATTAAATAAGATTTCCATAATAAAACCTGCATTCAGAATCTGCATCGAGATACTTTCAATTGCCCAACAAACCAACATGCCACTCAAAAAGCCAGTCTTTTACCTGGTAATTTGTAAACAGCTTTCAACTTCTGCTGTTGTGCTTCTCCGAAAGTTGCTATCGGAAGATATTGATAATAAGAACAACACTGAGGTAAGGTTTGAAACGCGCGGAGCGCGCGAAAATTTTGAGAGTTTGAGAAGAATTTGCGAAAAAAAGGACAGCTTTGATTTGATTTTACGTGAGCAAAATAACGTTTGGTACTATTCTCACTTGGTCTAGTTGGAAAATATATACAAAGTTGACATAGGCTCAGTCGGAAAAATGTGTTAGACTGAGCCTATCAGAAATTCCAACTGGCATTTCAGATTTTCCGACTATCGTCGCTCTGACGAACTTTGGGGGGGGGAGGGGTGAGACACCCCCACACACCCCGGTAGCGACGGCCCTGTGGCTAATCCTTCTGCACGTGTTTGTTTCCACAAAAAGGGCACTAGGTCGAGGCCCATTCGGATATTGGCTCTGCCTGTAATTAGGTCTGTTGGTAGTTTATGTTAAACATAAACGTTTTTTTCTCAGCTGCATAAAAATGCAGAATAATTGAAACTCATCGTTTTATGTAACATACTCAAGCTTTTTCAATGCTAACATTAAAAAATCTGAGAGAACTCAATTAACTACGTATAGGTATAGCAGCAAGCACAATGTTTTTATCTGGCAACAAAGTCACCGTTCACTCGCACAGGTGAAACGGCCAGTCTCAAGTCAAAAGAGTGAGACATTATTATTTCAACTTGAACGCATACACATTGAACGGGTTTAAATAATTAAGGATAGTTTTAAAGATATTTGGATTCACGCAAGTGTTTAGGGGTGTTTTTTCTGTATTTTTTTTTACCTAAACTAACTTTTTTTTCTGACAACGATGATTTTCGGTCCCGGATTGTTTTCTTTTTATGTAAATCTGACGTTATTTGTACTAATAGAAAACATTGGAAGGTACAGTAATTCCTACGTAAAACGGCTTGAAAATTTTTAAGTGGTCTGCAACGTGTAAAACTTTTGGGATGGTTGCAAGACTTTGTAATCAATCTGGAACCCCAGTGCCGAGTCCCCGTTGCGCTATTGTAAATAAATGCCTTTGAAAATTATGATTGCTACTAGAGGCATACTTCAATACAGTCATTATGATGAAAGGGCACGGTGGACTGGCTCTTTGAGAGGCTTCGGAAACAGTAAAGGGGCAGATATTACCAAGCCCGTAGCCAGGTAGCAGTGGTGGATGCCTTATACAAAAACATTGTCGCCTCCTCTATAAATACAGTTACCATTATCTAAATGCGTTTTAGTAAACTCGCACCCCTTATAAATATTTCACCCTCGCCTCCAATTTCAGTACCTCGTCTAACTACCGGCCTGGACATTTCACAGGCGGAACTGCCGAGGGCTAGGGGGATATCCTCCCCCACCCTTTTTTAGCAATGCTCCCATTGACTTTCAAGTTTTCCCTCAGTAAATTTTATTCTTATCCTCCCAGTTTTTCGCTGAAAAACCAGGGTACCGTGGGATAAAGGACAGAGGAGCGTTACACGTGCCTTAATTATTGTAGTGCGCGTGCGCGCTACAATCTTGGCGTTGCACGACAGGCTAGGGGTACCTACATGACTGAACGTTGAAACTGGAAGTTCCACACGGTTTCGGTCCGTTTTTACTATCGGTACTGTCACTGTGCAGGCAGCTAATGTTAAGCTTGTCCATGATTTTTTACCGCTTTCTTGCACACATTCTAAATTAGTCCCAACAAAGCTTGGACTCGTTAATAAACAGAAACAGCTTGTAATGTAGAGTGAAATGTTACTGACTGATGAAATGCCGAGTCTTTATTTCAGAAAAAATCAGTTAAATTTGCGCTTGCTTTCTCATTAACACAACTTGCCTACATAACTTGAAATTCGCAAACGAAGTAATCAGCGGATGAATTTATCGTAAAGTTTAATGTGATGGGAGGTGGATAGTATGTACGGGCGGCGTCACCTTCAATGTGCACAGTATATGGTATACTGTATGCGTCACCTTTAATGTGCCACAGTATAGGGCACAACCGAAATTCCTCTCAATAGCAGTGTTACAGGTATAGGACGAAAACCCCAAAATTCAAGATATTTACTTCAAATCGGAATCAAATCAGAAATAGTTACAATGTGTTCTACCTTTTCACAAAACTAGCAAGATTATACAAAAACATCACAAAATAACACTACCTAGCTTGAAAATAAGATGATTTTCTGCAACGTCTGAGCGGCTCGGAAGTTCGTTAGAAAAACACGATTGCACAATAAAATCACCTTGTTGGCCTTGTGCCAGTCGTTTCTTATGTCTTGAATGTACTATGTATGCAAAGATTTTTGCAAACCTCTCTGAAGGTAGTGAAAAATATTTGATTAAATAAACGCCGAATCAAACACACATTAAATCTGGCCTACTCCAAACTGCAAGGACTTGTCTAACATGCACTACAATTCTGCGTATTTGCAAGCAAATGCAGTTCTAGTTAACCTTAGATTTACGAAACACTCCTTTCATGTCAGATGACTGCCTTAACAACTGTAATCATAGATTAAAGATCCCGGGCTATTTTATGTAATGTTTCATATTTTTTCACTCTATTTACGTTGACATTTAAATCACAACTTTTAAATCGCAACTTTTGCCGCACCAAAGTTAGGGAAGTAACAGCCCAATAGGTCACAATGCTGGTGAGCTAGGCTGGCAACACCCATTTAGATATCGCTGTAAACGGGACTGAAAGTATGGGGTAGCTGATAGCTTGAAATTGTCTTCCGTCTTGTCAGGCTTACCTGGTTATATTCGGACGCGTAACATGAAAGGGTGTTTCTACGGTTCATAAATGCAGCGCAGGAAAGGACCGTACAACTTGAAGGATACAATTAAACACTGTTTGTTATCCTACTATTTAGTAGGTCTATTTGAACCTAAGTCGTTCAATTCAACGAACAAGTTGTAATTGATAGAACGCGAAAGGTAAGCTAGCACAAAACAGGGACTTAAAATACAACTTGTACTTTACTTTCAGGGGACTTGGACTACAATCGTTGTCATAATAACAAAAGCTTGCATTCAAAAGTAAGCAGCTTATCAACCTGACAACCTCACGTTCGAACAAACGGGGTTAGTGTAGGGAGTACGCTCAAGCGCTACACAGCCTGTGTTTGAAGACTTGCGGTTAGTCAGGCTCGAATTGATTCAACTTGAATAAGCATCCAGTGAGGAAGATAAACAATTTAGCCATGTCCACAGGTTCTGTGGGCTCAACCTGTCATGTTTTTTAATCAAAAGTGAAACCCTAAAACATTCACGGAAGGAATGATTAAAAGCAGAGGCACAAAGCCTATCAATTAGGAACAAATACGTCAGATCAAAATATGTCAAGTCAAACTTAATGCCTTTTATAGCAACAGCGTCATCTATGGGCTGCTTTTGGACGTTTTCGGGTTGACATTCTTCCCAACAGGGCTCAAAGGCCTTGCTATCTTTGTTCCTCAGCCTCAAAAGGTCCAACACTGCTTTTATTGTTCTTTCTCCGTCTCTGCCTGTCTGTGGAGGTCTCTACAAAAACGTATCTCGATAATTAAAAATCGAAAATAAGGATTCTTTTATCACGGAAAGATGGGGGTCACCTTCATGTTAGGATCTTTGAAAAACCCAACTTAGCGATACACTAAAAATGTATTGCGGTCTATTCAGTTTCTACACCCATAGTACTAAGATACTTGACCTAATTGTACCCTTTAGATACGGGACTTCACTCAGCCTCACTTCCATCACTTTTCCAAAAGAGTAAAAGGAGAATGTCCTTAGCGGCCTACAGGTACTACTTCCGCAACTAAAAAAGAATACCTCTCCGCCTAAGTCTTTTCGCTGCACTAAAAGTGTAAAATTACTTTGCAACCCCCCCCCCCCCCGAGTTCCTTGTACACTGATTCCCGTCCAGGCTCATAAATGTAACCTCCGCCCTGTGTAACACTGCTCCGTTCTGATTGGTCGCTTTCCACCGACCTTCTAAGTTCAAAATTTTCAAATTAAAAATCAGAATGTGTGGCACCACGCACCGGCTGCACCCATTGCCTTTCTCCGATTGGCTCACCCGGGAATATCGTCTTCACTCTGGCCGCGAAGGCTTTATTAGAGCCTGACTATGTTGTTACCTCTCGAGTCAGTTCTGAGTTAGCCTTCCAAAGGGAAGGATCCTCAAGAACTCCCTAAGAGCTACTCTTGAAACAGCACTCGTATTAAAAGAGACAAATCAGTAGTAACATATTACTTGGGTAGAAGTTTCTATGCAATCATCCTGTTCGACTTGCTTAAAGCATCATCCACCTCAAGAGGTTTAAAATGAAAGAACAGGATATTAAATCAAGAATTTCTGCTTCCACAAAAAGGAGGAAATTTTCCCGAACTTTAACTGGAGAAAGGAGAAACCCAAGATCCAAGAGCAAAAACCCCTTATTTGTCTCTTCTGTAATAAATGTCAAAAATTTGCAGTAATTTTCCTTAATGTTTGTCAAAAATGTTGCACCAAATTGCATCTAAAGACCCTCAAATACTCAAAAATTTTCCAAAGGAGAGGGGGACATCCCTCTCCTCAGACCCCTCCCCCAGCACGGCCATCCGAAACAAGGTTCACCCCCCCCCCCGTCTCGAAAAGCTTCCTACGCCCTTTGGTGCTTTTTATGGAAAGTTGTAAGCAAGTTGAAATATTCATTTAAGATTTTTCATTATTTAGTGAAAGTTTCAGGAGAGGACTGGGGGAAGGGGTAAATATAGGGGAACACTTTCTAGTGGAACTTTTTTATTTTATGGGAAGGCCTAGGCATGGGCGTCAATCTTTACTCGAGTGTGTTTACATGGCCACTTCTGTCAAAAATTTACTGTGTAAAAATCTTTAGTCAATGGGTGTATTTCCAAAATATGGGGGGGGGGACGTCTCCCCTGTCCCCCCAGGATTGACGCCCATGGGCCCACGCCTAGCTATAAAATTGCGACTGACCAGGGTGTACTCCATGTAAAAAACTACATCAAAGTCAAAGGTGTCCAAATGTTTCAGTTTTCTCATGTTACTAATAGATCCAGGAGCCATCTTTGATCTGTGTCCCCCTCCCGTAGAAAATTTTTGAAAAAATGGGTGTCCTTACATGCAATCTTGTGCCATACCGGTATAGGCTACATTTGAAGTAAGTTTTGGTTTAAAAAATTGACGTATTTTTAGGAACAAAAACAAATACATCGGCATCAATGAGGGGGAACCATGGCCCAATGGGTGCCCCCTCCCCTTTGAAAATTTTTGAAAAATTAGGTGTCCTTACACGCAATCTGGTGCCACATATGCTACCATTTGTAGTAAAATTTGTGTAAAAAATTTACGTATCTTTAGGAAGTAAAAAAAAATTGGCATCAGTGAGGGGGTGGGACCGGCATGGCTCAGTGCCCCCAAAATACGCCACTGCTCCTACACCTATGACTGGGGACTGCAGCTCTGGTATTCCAGCGTCTCTATGGGGATGTTCTGACAACTCTCCAATAGGGTTAGTATTTAGGATTAGGGTTAGCCGGTTAGGCCAAGGCTTAAGAATTGTATTTGGGTTTATGTGTTAGAATATCAAGCAGTCGGAATATAAAGATGGAACCGCCGTATACGGTATAGGCTAGGCCTTGTACAGAACGTCGTAATCTAACTCTAAGGCTAAGCCTACTCTAACGTTTGGCCTACATGTATTATGTATTACTAAGCTGTATACTGTAAAGTTACATCGCATAAGCGATCGCTATTTGATGGATTCCAATTGAACCTTCTAACTCTTACAGCCCACCGAAGCCTTCTTTTTGTACAGGATGGGAATCTATACAACTTGCAACCCTTTTCTGATCTGTTCGTGCATCCGTCCAAATGCAGCACAACCCGGCCGCAAGTTTGGAAATAAAACATGTCTACCTTACATAGGATGCGTAGGCCTATGTCCGTACGTACAACCTGCACAACTTCTCGAATGTACATGGGCTAAACGTACATGATCTTGCAAGGTCGTACTTTGGCTCCAAAATGGTGCCCATACATTTCGTCCAATCAGAATGCGTATCTGAGAACAATGGTTGGCCAACCTCTCCCACTATAGGGTCTCGAAGCTTTGGCAAAGCCGTATTTATCCGGCTCGGGGATTTGGTAACACAGCATGTCAGCTTTTCTGTGTTACCAATTTTGTCCCCAAATATCACGAAATTCGAGAGACCAGTGATTATGTTTTAATTTGTAATGTGCCATAAATTAAACGTTTGTAAAAGGAATACTTTGAAACAGGAAATATATATATATATATATATATATATATATATATATATATATATATATATATATATATACCACACACCATATATATATTGTTGTCTAAAAGAAATTGTAGTACAGCAAATTTTTAATTCGTGACAAAAAAGAAAAACAATTTACAGGAGCAAAAGGGCGGCCTGATAATTACAATCCTGGTGCGTTCGACAGAAATGAACTTGCATTCACTTTAGTTATTACACATGTGTTGCTTATGAACTGCTCCTTACAGCAATTAGGCTTCATTAGCAATAGTGTTTTCGTATAGACGTCAAGGAGCGGGCTTCACTTTACTACGGTTGATTCGCTGGTATGTATACCATGATGTGGTCAACTCTATGCACAGAGCCGCCTGACCACTTTTCAAAATGGTATAGTGACAGCCACGGCTTTACTTGGTTGATATCCTTTATTATTTTAGAGTTTGGTCTTTCTCCCATGTGGTGATCACGAGCCAAACAGGAGGATGCAACTCTTATTGACTGCGTACAGTGACGTTGTATTTGGTAACACCTCTCATGGGAAGCAACCGTGTACAATACAACTCATGCAAAACAATCAATGATCTTTTAAGTTATAACAAATTCCATGAAAGTGTTATTCCTTGAAAGCGGATACGTGTTTCATTTTTAAACCTAAGCTTTCCTGAGTTTATCTCCACACCCATATTGAAACTCAAGCGGGAACAAGTTGAACCGTATGTGGCTTGAAGATGGGCGTGAAATTTCCCATCTCTTTTTCGAGTATCTTTCATTTGACAGAAGACTAATTCTTCAACAAAAGACTGTGAATACTGTACCTCGCCTTTGTGATGAATGGTAATAAAGCTCGACTCTACCTAAACAACTATTTCTCTGCTAAGGCTACTTGAGAAAAGCTTTATCATTGGACAACATTCAATGACGTCAGAGTAAATAGCTCCGAAGTCGAAAAGTTGCATTAGTCTCCACCTCGCTTAGTTCGACCGGTTTTCTAAATCGAGCCACCAGTACTGTGCCTCTGCACTTGAGCTTTACGTACCCAACGATCAAAAGTCGTTTGATCGTTCAACCAAATTCTTTGATTTTCTTGTGGAGGATACGAACTAACATGGGGGTAAGTGTTCATGTCGATCATAACTTAGTCACCGGTATTTGAGTGACAATTTTTATCGCACATGTATGTGTGTACCTTGCTGTGAATGCTGTCTAAACCAAGAGACAGATGGTAGCATTGCTTTTCGATTGGCGTTTATTCCATGTCTCATGAACTCAGGGACCGCGGAAACGGGAGGCTAGGGGGGCTTTAGCCCCCGCACTTTTTCTGTCGTGGGCATTCTGGGCCGCCTTAAACTGGCTTTTATTTTCTTGAAACATATTGGGCGGCTTCGATGATAAGTCCCCCCAATTCAAAATTAGCTCCGCGGTCCCTGGAGCACAGATCTGATTGTCATTTCTTAACCATATACAACTTTGTACAACACCGACTTGCCCCCGCCGTTGGCCATCAAATGACAAAAGTTGAAGTATACTCACTTCTCCAGGCTCCAATTATTACGCACTCTGGATCACATAGGCGTAAATAGTGATACTTAGCAGAGGGTCTGAACTGCTTATGCGCAAGAAAAACCAGTGCTTTTCAAAAATCTCCCCGAGAAATACGGTAGTTTATGCTCCGAACTCTGGGGAGGGGGATGCAGCCGTCAGTCAAAGGCTCGTACGCCTAGGCTGGTTCCATGGACGGCGATCGTTGGGGACATGTTCTTCCAATATTTTTAGTGGGGGACATAATATCGAATGTCCCCCTTCCCAATATTTAGACGTATGCAGAAAAAAATAAATGTTGTGACACACATTTTCGATATGAATAATTGTGATATTATGGCAGCGTGGGAGAACTATAGATCAGAAATATGTGATCTGTGTCCTCTAGAATGCACCAAATCGCTTGGCTTCCTATGACGGTCCCCTGTACCCCTGGCCGAAGGCTCAAAACGTTTACGTTAGCAGATCGCCCCAATAACTTTAACAGAAAGCCGCCCTTGGCTTGCTCTGTATGTAAGGCAATATGCACATCTGTAAAACTGGTTAAAAGTTAAACGCCTGTCGTCTCGGAATCCAGAGATACCGTTCGCAGGGGTGGGAGGGGGCGAGTGGGAGGGGGCGATGGGAAGAGTTGTTTGCAAATTGTTGAAGTTCCCACTTGTGGGAAAGGGGAGCTTAAAGCCTCCATACTGCTTTGATGCATCCCTTAAAAGCATTTAGCTGATGTGTTACTACAGACTACAAGGGAACTAATTCCTTTTCTCTTAACCTAAGAGCAGAAGAACGACTTATCATATTATGGGGGAATGGATGTACACCTCTGTTGTAAAAAGAGTTGTCGTAGATACAAGGCTTTCTTGTCTGATAGCCGGAAAGCAGCCATGTCACTATGACTCACAGTAAAAGTGTTTAGTATGTGGGATTGTTTAAATATTTTGTGTCATACAGGATATAGTACCCTTAACTGTGAAAGAGTCATCAAATTTTAATCAATTGATACAGGTGTTAAGGCATTTACAGTTAAAGACTTGAGGCTACCGTAACCGCGATGACAATAGGCCTAATTGGACGTCGTGTGACTTTTTTATAACTTTTATTTAGTTAAGGTCATTTCAGATGTTGCTCATTTAACATATAACGCGTATGCTATGGGCATACTTTTACAAGGGGAGAGCTAGTTGTTCATCCTGAACTTTTTCTCATTGGGAAATATAGTCATGAAATGCATTTTGCCCTAAAATGGAATTTTCTTGATGAGGGGGTGGGAGGGGTTCGATCCTTAGAACTCAGCCTCATACGTATATGCGACCCACAATAATTATGAAAAACATTTCATTTGAAGGTATACCTATCTATCCTCTAAACTGCTTGTACGTTCTAGAGCACTTTCATAAAAGGCGTTGCCGCTGGGATTAGGTATTACCATTACAATATTCCTTAAAATGTCCTGTTGTTTCTTGCAGGGTTTTGGGGATTTTTTTTTTCATTTTATTCCCTATCATTTAGTCAACTGGACCGATGCTTTGCGTGAGAATTGCCTGCAAAATGTAGGAGTTTGCCCGTTGGGACTAGGGTCATTTAGATAGACGTTTGTGATGGCCAATGGGGAGTTGGTAAACTTTAACGATTTTTATGAAAAAAGCGTTGCAGTTGATAATCACGTATATAGCTTTATTACTATATGGGACAAATTGACCACAAAGTAAAAACTGACCGAAATTTAGTGGGTCCATACTGGGCAACGAACTGTATGATTGAGGCCCAACTACATGGGACCCCTTTGCCAGGAAGCCAAATGGTTAGCATAATCCGCAAAACTCAGTAAGCGTCTAAATGGGGTAGACTGACAAAGCCAGTTGAGATCTGTCTAGTGGCCTAAATGGCTGAGCCAAGTGGTCAGCTCAGTTTGGGCCTGGGCTCAGTTGGGTGTGCTGGTTGGCTGGTTGAGATGAGGCTATAGCGCTTACCATGACTAAATCCCAGAAAAATGACTGCCCAAATGTCACTGAGCGGTTGAGTTTTGTTTTGCTCGCCAAGTTTGCACCCCACATGCAACCGCCCCAAACTCCCTACACGGCCATCGTCATCGTCTGAGGAGGGGGCCTCAGGAAGCATCGTAAGGCTCTTGCATTTTTATACCCCATTGACTTTGAACGTAAAAGGCATCTCGAAAATGACTAAGTCCAAAAGTTACTGAGCGGTTGAGTTTTGTTTTGCTCGCCAAATTAAACAGATTCATCGCTTAGCTATAGGTCCCCCATATATTAAATAATTCTTACTTGCAGAATTACATTATATACGTATTATCCAGCGTGTGGGAAGTATCCCCAAACAATGAGGGGATATACCCTCAAGTGGGATTGTAAAAAATTCCGTCCAGTATGTACACTGGGGCTGTTGGGGACGGTTGCACGTGGGGCACGACCTTGGCGGGAAAAACAGTACTCAACCGCTCAGTGATATTCGGACTTAGTCGTTTTTCGAGATGCCTTTCACGTGCAAAGTCAACAGGGGGGAAAAACAAACAAATTTTGGTAATGCTCAACGTGAAGCGTCAATGGACGGATTATGCATGGACTTAGTTCGGATTTGAGTGTATGGGAGTGAGATATAACCTGTTAAGTGCTATAGCCCTTCCTGGGATGGTCGGAAACCAGCACTGCAGAATAGGAAACTTCACCGGCACTCTTTAAATGTAAAGTAAAAACCGTTTCAATTCGATCCCGTGAATCTGAATGAAACGACTTATCTGAAGTTTTTTTCGCTTAAGGCCTCTATATTATAGATAGACCAGGGCCCTGTTTCGTAAAGGGTTACGCTCGATCCTAAGTCTGATTTCAATAGGACTATCGCATGATGGATCAAACTTTCGGTCGATCGTAACTCTTTATGAAACGGCCCAATACTAACAGACGTCTAGGCAAGGGCATTTGAAGCTATGTATTAGCCTACCAGCCTGAGGAGAAGGCCATTTCACAAATACCAGAATAAGTCTTTTGTTTAAGAATATGTACCGTTCGGCATGCAGTTGAAAAAAGCAGTAGCCTATTGTCAACTTTTTTCGGAGGCGGAGCTTGGTGTAGGCGGTATTTGTAGGGGTCGCTATTTCAGGGAGCGGAAATATCCACTCGGGCGGGCCGCCCCTAAAACCCCTCGTGGAGAACACTGAAGACATGCTACCAGATACCAGCAACCTCAACTCTCTCACCTCATTTCCACAAAAGACAGACACATATACACACTTACACACATAAAAGAGTCAGCAAGAATACAGTTTTCTGAGCCTACCAATGTATTATCATAATGGTATGCACATGCATGCAATTTCTTCCTGATGCCGCCCCTGAATACTGTATCACAGACCAAATTAAGTGGTTTTAAAGGTGCTGTTAAGGAACCGAGAAATTTCCTAAAACTAACATCTTTTCATGGTACAAGTACCCATAACCTACAGTACAGTGGACCTACTACATCAAAGAAAACTATTGGCTTTATTTCAGGCACATACCATTTCTTTTGGGAGAATTATGAAATTAAAAATAATAGGATGAAGAAAAGGCTGGACTTGATGGACTCGACTTCAAGTCCAAGCCAAAGTCCGAGTCCAGAGTGCCCGAGTCCGAGTCCAAGTCCAAGTCCAGACAGTGCGAGTCCAAGTCAAAGTTCGAGTCCAAAAAAGGGGGACTCAAGTCCGGACTTAAGGTCGAGTCCGGACTCGAGTCCTCCAGCCCTGGTAGTCTTGAGTGAGCCTCCTTTTTTGTTTGCTCAAGTCAAGTAGTCACCCTGAGCTGATTAAACTCCTCACAATACTGGTATTTATTACTCTGCAACCTTCTAGCCTTTTCTGTTTTGAGTACAAATGAACTATGTAAAGTAACGCAGCCACGACGCCTATTTACTACATGCCCCAGTAACTAAAGCCGTCTTCCAAGTTGTTTGGATCAAAAAATAGACAACTAAATAAAACAGTAACATTGGTCGTCTAAAAGAGACGGGAAAGTTTTCTGACGACTGAACAAGCTAGCATAAAGTTGCATCACTTTAAAAGAAAACTGGTGTATTTTGAGAACACTTGTGGTAGACCCTTTTACCATAACTGGCAGTTATTTGGTGTATAATGATACATAATTGTTTTGAGAAGCAAACTTCTGGAAATTTGCTGGACACAATGAAACAACAATCTATTGTCCCTTGTTACTGTGAAATGTAGGCCCTGAGACTTGAAGACCTGTTAGCATATTCTATACCTCATTGATGCGTCTTCGATGGACATTGTGCAGTGAGACAAGAAAGGCCAGCATAACCCGAGTGAGAAGTGCCCAAACATTTCCCTGCTTTACTGAGTACATAGAGTGAGGCAAACATAAGTGGAGACAGCCATGTGGCTGGTCGTAAACATGTGCCTTAGGTTAGGGTGGTTCTGACTCCTCTCTAATGATCGCAGTCTTGGATGTTTTTAAGGAGTTGGTGGGGGAAATATGCTTGAAAAGAGGACATCCAGATTTCATGCTTTCCACAAGCGAGCGAAGAATAAGACGAGGGAGTACCCCAGTGATCTGTAAACTATTTTCCCAACCCCCCCCCAATCAATTTTTTCGTTTCGTTTCGTTTTTTTTTTTTCTTTTCTGGGAGATGCAGGCGGTCAGAAGAAAAGAGTGCGCCTTGCATGCTCGTCAAAATGACGTAGAAATCGATTTATACTTCTAACAAACCCATGAGCCGTAGGAAACTGTTCTCGACTGGGGGGGGGGGGGGGTGGAACGTTGTTTCGCAAGGTCGTCGTAGGGGAGGGGACATATGTAGGACCTTATATGCAATTTGGTGTAACATATTGGGCAATTTCTAAGGAAAATTACTGCAAATCTGTGATATTTTTACAAATGGAACAAATAAGGGATTTTCGTCCTTGAACTGAAGGGCGGAAGCATACTAACTTTCACCTCACCTTATTTTACTAGGGGCTTATCCCCCAGCCCCCTTTTCCTACGCTTAAGAACCATAACAATGTGTACAACAATGTACCCTGCACTTAGCAAACATTTTCAGGGGGAGGGCTGGATTTTGCTAAATCCATGTTCGTTCTTCCCAACTGAAGGCGACGCAAATGCAAATGCAAAGTCGGCTAGTTAACTGGTCCACCCGAAGGCGACGCGACTTAAAACTGGTTTTAATCTGCCAGTCGCGGTCGTTAACTCACGCACACTACACGACTGTTGGAGACCCGACGATCGAGTTGAGTTGCGGTGTGCAAAGTCGTGTTGAATAGCGCAGTTTGTCTAAACTCTTGACCAAAATCTCTCTTCTAAGGTTTTATTGATATTTTTAGTTGAAATGTTTGGTTCGGGAGGATCAGGAAAATTTCTCTTTCATTTTACTACCCGGCGATCTCAACTGCAAGCTTTCGGAAAATTTTAATTTCTATAGTGCAGTTTGAATGCCAAGGTGTAGTTATCAGTGATGCCTTGAACGGTCAGTTTAAAGGCCGGATGTGGCATTGATGAAACAGAAAAGTAAGTTCGCTGATGAGATGTGCACACAGTCTAAAATGGCTTTACTTTTTAAACTCTTGTGAATTTATCCCTACACTGGAAATTTGCATACTGGAGAAAACGAGGACCTTTTTATTTCAGCTTTAAAGAATTAAAGTGCTTAGCAAAGAAACAATACATCGATGGTTTATCGGAAGAAGGTAGGCTTCACTGAACAGCTAAATTTTTATTCAGTTCAATGCATTTAGGAAACAAGTTCAGCTCATTATTTGTTCAGGAGATTGATCTCTGACACGTACATTGATTGTGGATGGACCCTGGCTGTGTTGATGTCGAGCTTTCCTGACCTGAGTGTTTAGAGGGGAATTTATCAGGAAAGAGCCATCAACTCACAGTTTTGTTCCATGTACCCAACTTCCATATCCTGGCTATAATCTGACAATATTTTGAGATACAGTGTTCTTCATTAGCTTGAAGCAGAGAGCTCTCTGCAATTGCACTTTTATTAAAAACTGAGACCCAGACCAGTACTCAAAGTACTGAAGGAAGAGGAGTTCGGGGGATATCTTTATATAGGGACTAAATATGACACCTTGACCTATTATGGGAATAGTCTTAGTAATTCTTAATTTTTAGAGACGATTTTTTTCTAGGGGCTCCCCGTCCTCTCTTGGCCACTGGCCACTGGCCAGATGCCACAGAGGAAACCTAAAACGGTTTGGTCAAAACGTCATTCATAGCCTAACACAATTTTTTGACGAAACGGAAACCGTTTTATTGCCTAAACAACTCCTTCGTAAAGTTCATGAGGGGGTGCCAGGTGAAACTGTGTGCACTCATCTTTTAGACAATCTTTATCGACGCAACCGTAAGTGCGGATTCCTTTGTTCTTGTAAGTTCTTCACCTTTGTCACCATGAGCGTTAGCAGGTTCTCAAAAGTGGGGCACATGACCTTGAGCTGAGCTAATACAAACGCGAACCCAAGTGGCCTGGGTGGGGGATGTTGGATCCTATATGATCTGTCGTGCTATTCGAGTTTATTTCCAATGTGAAGTTCCCACTTAGTAGGAATAAAGGAAGCAATTCAATCGCCTTCAATGTCAAATGTAAATGGATGAAAATGGATTTTTTTTTTTACAAAATTTTTGATAAACCATTGTGGGTTATAAAATCGAGAATATGCCTAACATGGCTTTAGGGCTTAAGAAAAAGTGGGGTCGGGGCAAACGATATGATATTCCCCACTTTCAGAAGTGGGAACCTGTTGACGCTCAAGTTTGCCACAATGTCATTTCCAACATATAAATTACTTGCAAAACCTTGTGATAACTTTGTAGTTCTGAGAAAATTTCTTGGTGTGTTCACTGACTCATGGCAGTTGTTTCCTTCACTACAATTTCAGTTTTTTTTTCCTAGAAGGCACTTTGATGAAAATTATATAGTCGTCATTTTCCAGCCGTGGTGCTAGTACGAGGTAAAATTTTGGATAGCAATTCTAAATTTATCGATGTGTGAAAAATGATGATTTTCAGTCCAAACTCACAATCATTTATATTTCCATTACTTTGAAAGGCGTAGGCTGCATAGTTCCTGCACCGTCCTTCCTCTTGGACGTTTGTGCGATAATTGTTAATGATGAAAAATGATGATCTGTGAAACTTATGTCTTAGTTGGAAGTTTGGCTTTTACCAGTAATGACAAAATTGTCCTTTACTTTACAAGTAATTTGAGTTCATTCGTTGCAAAACTGAATATAACTTAACATATGCAAAAATTCTTTGTAATTTTGCAAGTGCATTAGTGGGCTATTAATATCGGAATAAGTGGTGTTCTTGGTTACCCCTCCGCGACACAAAGCACTATATGACATTTGTTACAGCCTGAAGGTCACTGTACTATTGGACACTTCGTTGTTCCTGTGTCTATGTCGGTTTTACCGTAAAGCTGTCACCAATCCAACACTGTTTGAAATGCTGGCTGCAGCACGGCAGGCGACCAACCACATTAACAATTCATGTAAAAGATCGTTTTAAGTACCACTCATCTTACAGTATTCATTAGTTTCTATGCATGCACATAAGGAAACTTTCAAAATGGTCAAGTTCGGTACCCCCGCTGTGAAAACATAAGGCTCAACGTGTAAAGGCCGGTTCATACTTCATTATAGCGCTATAAAGCTGTGTTTAAGGACGTTAGCTGGGTCTCGATATACCGATGTAAAATTGATTCATACTTCAGTTTTCTCGCATAGCTCAACTTTCGCAGTACTGCCATGCAATGCACAGTCTCCCAATACCTGCCTATGCAAAGGTCAAGTACAGTACATATGTGTATGCGGCTTGATCGGCTCTACGACAAAGTACGGTACACTATTGATTGCCGTGATAATTTTAGGGAATACAAGAAAATCCTGCCTTACTAACCTTTATGTCTTAATTCGTGGGAAGCAATAACTGTTTCCCTCCATTCCGACAACTCTCACTGTCACAATCAGGCCGCCCATAGTCGCACGGAACCCGAATACATGTAATGAGCCGGTATCTGAAAAGGTCCGCCATTGTTGTCGAGTAGGATCGTGAACTCGTTTCAAAAGGTCGTTCACCTACCAAGCAGCCAATCAGAAGCCGTTTCCTTTGCGATATCTCGAGAGCTTGCGAGAAAAGTTGAACAATGTTCAACTCCAAGCGATGACCGTGAATCGAACTGGCGGCAAAGATGTGTATAATTATAACGGCAATCAATAGTGTACTTTGGCGTAGAGCCGATCAAACCGCATACACATATGTACTGTACTTGGCCTTTGCATAGGCAGGTATTGGGAGACTGTGCATTGCATGGCAGTACTGCGAAAGTTGAGCTATGCGAGAAAACTGAAGTATGAATCAATCTTACATCGGCATATCGAGACCCAGCTAACATCCTTAAAAACAGCTTTATAGCGCTATAATGAAGTATGAACCGGCCTTTACTTTTGGTAATTTAGTTACAAAGATGGATGGAATACCTGTTGTCTCTTTCCTATATGAACTTCTTGCGTATGGTGCCAGACATGTCACGTCCATCACCACGTTCTTTTTGTAGACTAAATCCATTCCAGGTGTTTCTTGTAATGTTACTGCATTTATATAAAGATATAACTCATGTTAAACAACCCATTTCCTCCTCTGTCTTCCTGTGGATTAGAGCATGAACATTCTTTTCGCTCCTCCCATTGTATTTCGACGGCAGATTATGTTCGGGACAAGTTTGTACCAGCATCTAAACTTGTTTCTCTTGTTCTCGGTAAAAAAACTGCGGTATGTAAGAGGAGTATCTTTGCATGGGAGGGGACGGGGTTGGAAGGGTGTCGAGGACCACCAGCGATTTTTTATTTTCATAGACCTGTAGACTGAGAGAGGGATCTCCTTGATACATGACTTACACACTCCAAAACCATCCTAAATTCGAAAAGAATCTAATCAAAGGGGCACCTTCCGGAATCCCATTTGTCCAATATTTGACTCAAAAATGAGCCGAATTGGTTCCTTTATTATTAGGAACCAAATTTAGTCAAACATATTCGACAAGGCTCTGGTTGATCGGTAGTCGTGTCCCTGTTGACTACTGTAGATTGTTCTAAGAGTTCACAGTCCTTGCACATGGCTAATGTGGGGTAAGTTTGGTAACTTTGGTAAGTTTCTACGTACCTGTATAGCCTAGTACTAAGTACCATAAGCAACTAAAACGAATGGCATTTTAAAGGGTGTTATGACTTCAGTGACGAGTTAAAGCGGTATAGGCCGCCTATATCTGATCCATATAGTTAATCCAGAGCTTCCAAGAGGCCATATTCCGGTTTCTACCAGCCTTTAGATACGATTTTATAATGCACAAATGAAGCAAGGCAAATTTTCTTAATAGTTCGAGAATATTTCTGTGAACTCCACGCACGTATTTTTGCGTGAAACTTTCCCCGACTAGAAGGCAGTAATGTGTCCAAAAGGGGACTTCAGGAGGTTTGCTGATACATACCCTTAGAAAAAAGGCTCCTCTTTCACCTAACTAAAAATATTAAGAATGTTTTGAACCCATATGATCGGGTCCAAAAATATCCCAAAGACAACACCATTTCTGTATCTAAAGCAACCTTAAAGTAACCAAAATTTCTCAAAAGGGGGAGGGGGACCCCTCCCCTTAGACCTATCCCCTAGAACAGCTCTCTTTTACCCAACCAAAAATTAGAATTCACGAAGTTATGAACATTTTCCAGCCATATATCAGTCAAAACTGTCCCGAAGACCGCACCATTTTGCATCTTAGCAACCTTAAAGTAACCAAAATTTCTCACAGGAGAGGGGACCACCCTTCCCCTTAGACCTCTCCCCTAAGAAGGCCCTCTTTCCCCAACCAAAAATTAGAATTCACAAAGTTATGAACATTTTCCAGTCATATAGTCAAAAAATTACCCAAAGAACGCACCATTTTGCATCTTAGCAACCTTAAATTAGCAAACATTTCTCAGATAAAGGGGATACCCCTCTCCTTAGACCCCTCCTCCACGACGGCGATCACTCAACCCATGTCCCCTATCAAAATAACCTTGCGCCGTCCCTGGTTATGGTACTGTTGTTTATTATTATTGGTTTCAGCGTGTGCGTGGCCGATTTACATATTTGAGAGAAAATTTTATGATTCTTCCGTTTCAAGCCCCCCTAAGCCCCCCCCCCCAAAAGTCTCGATCTAGAACCGCTCCTGAAAGCGGGTGAGATGAAAAAATTTGGTGGGGTGTGCAGTTGGAAGCGGCAGTAGCAATCTAGTACGCTAAATGACAAAGATAAGTATTTGTGTGCTTACAGTCTTGGGTTATTACAACGTGAATTCTCTGAAAGATCACCTACCGAGTCTCAAAGCCTGTAGTTGCTAGGCCCTTTATTAGGCTAAAATGCCGGGCGTAACTTAGCCACTTCTAATTATAACATGACTTTTTACAGTCGGTGCACGAGGGACAGGAGGCATGTTTTGTGCCAGTGTAATCTGTATGGACATTTGGTAAAAAGTACAAAGATTCATTCGCCCCTCGACATATCTTGCCCCCTGACAGCGACCATCCCCCTTTCAAATGTTCAACACCTTGTCTGGCCGTAGGCCGATGCTCAGGTTTGGAGGGGCCAAGTTCATGTTTGGCGGCACACTTGTATGAATACATTATTAGCACCTACAAATGAAATATAGCTGTGGTTTTTTGTTCTGTTGGGGGTTGATAGTCATTTTGGGGAGGAGTTGTGGCAACTGATCCGTCTAATCTCTGACTACTAGCTAATGTATTGAACAGACTTATCCACGTGTTCATCGCGTGGAAGTATGAAATTCCGTTGTTAAAAGATGAATGCCAGATCGGAAGAAGACTTTGGCCTGAACTTTCTGGTCGAAGTAGGTTAGATTTTAGTTTTATTTGTTTGTAGTCGGGGCTCTTTTCATGATGAGTACATCTGCTAGCAAAAGACTCGATTTTATTGCATGAGTAAGGAGGTTATAAAACTTTTGAATAATTGTACTGATATATATGTTCATCAAACAAAAGGCACGCATAAAACTGTCATTATTGTAATAGTTTTCAATACTGAAAGTTTAGCGGGAAAATCGAAGGCCTCCTATCACATGCTGTGCATGTGTTCAAAACATGTAAGTCTGTACTAAGTGATGGATATATGTGATTAAGTCGTGTAAGGGCGATGATGGTGCTTGCGGATCCTTGTGGAAAGCAAAAACTCAATCCATCTACACATGATGAACGGGCGTCCCTAAATAAGGTCAGCTTTTTCTTTCCTATTTTTGCCTATAGACGAATCCGGAGAGCAAGTGATGGTCTGATTTCAGTCGGCCATACCTGAGGTCTATCACCTTTAATCTTTCAATTTCCTTGCTTACCTGTATGATGGATGGTTGGACATTAAATTGTATCTTGATTCTTTCAATTTCACTGAATATGTGGGTTTGAAATTCATGTAGAAAATAAATGAAGACGATTTAAGGCTGGTGGACCCCATTAATGGCTGCCTACAGTCACTAAACACAAGCGCTGATCGGATTCGTCTATAGGTGTACAGTTTAAGTGAAACGGTATTCAAAACAATTGATTGACACAAACATCTCATACAGAAATATATTTCAGAGCCCCGTACATTTACAACAAGACAGACGCGGATGGGAGTTGTAATATCATTTACGTCGCTTAGTCAATAGAATGGTGGGGTTTAAATAAAAGTTTTTTATTACATTGTCCAACATGATAACCGTCACAATGCGAAATGTCGCCAAAGGTTGTCGCCAAGGGCGAAAATGTTTGCCTTTTACCTCCTACTGCAGATTGCCGTTTATACCACCCCCAAAAGTCTCCAAGCTGCAGATATCTAAAGCACGGTAAAAGTTGAGAAGTTCGCCAATAGTTCATTTCAGTTAGCCTGAGTTAGCGATGATGGTCCCCCTGCTGTACTGTAAGTAGCCTACTGTACTTCTGTGATTCAATTCGATGATGTTGGTGGGTCTTTGTTGTCTGAGTCTCCGTCATGTTTACTTTCAGTTCTAGCCCTAAGATGCAAACTTATTTGTCTCTGTCCTTTTTTTACTTTTTTTGCCGGCGGATTCCCCTAATTTCCCCTAACCACGAACATGCGTCAATCCTCAGATGTGCATCCGCCTCAGGATATCTGATGGGGAAAGGGAAGTGTATGGATGATCCAGTAGACAGATATCATCTTAAGGGGAGGGGTAGAAATTCCTCGTGCAGAATTTGCAGAGTACGGTGCCTGTCAAAAGGTCAGCACATGTGTAAAGAAAATTACCATAAATATATTCAGTTAGATAAGTTTAGCCCCGGAGAGTGGTCTGGGCCCTTAAGCCCACGAGGAAAAAAATTCTACCTTGCAAAATGCCGTTAACAGAGCACTAGACTTCATTTGTAAGACAAACCAGGCCCGTATATTTAAGAGAACCAGAAGGCGAGACTTTAGAAAACAATTTCCCCCAAGAAAATTTTTGAGAACAATAACTTCCAGTGCCTTAATGCTTACTAAATCTCGCCCCCTTACTTTAGATAGTATTTCTCCCAGAAAGTTATCTGGCCCTTTTCAACACCTTGTCTGGATTCGAGCCTTGGACAAGCATCTTCCAGGCCTGGGACAAACTCCTTTCCCTCTTCTTGCAAAATGGCGTCCGTACCTAACACCTGTGATCAATAAAGAGTAACAACATGTAGGTTAATGCCTTGGTTAAGTAATGAAGTGGTTACCCATACGTATTGCATGATTAAATGCAAACGCTTGCAAAATATAGCCTGTATGGCATTTTAACCATGCACAAAATAACAGTGACTATTTTAATACGGTAACAAGATCGCGGTGAACAGAGAACGGGTTTCAAAAATTTCGTAGGCGTTTTCTAACTTAATAATTGGTGCACATTTCACGATAGGAAATGCAAGGACACGACAACCCAGTCGACCTGTAATAAGACTTTGTAACAGGCCGATGCAACGGCATATCACCTTGACATAACGACAAGCCTTTTTCTTGTTTTTATATTTTCTTCAGAAAGCACCTAGACCGGATAGGACGTCACTGGTTGACGCTGAAGACCCTTGGAAAGTGGTCCTCCCAGAATTGGAAGATGGTCCGAAATTTTGGGGTAATGCATATACTAAAAGGAGTAAAAAAATACAGGTTATAGTTTGAAATCAAGGCAAGAAGGCAAAATTTTAAACCCTAATGTAAAAAAGCATTCCCATATCTTTCCTAGATATCACCATTCTCATCATTCACAAGGGCTCCGCCGATTCCTACTTGTGATAAGTCTATTTTGACATCACAAAGTCAATTCCTTGCAAGTTGTCAGCTTGCAATTCTCATGTCCTATTCATTTACACGTAAAATGTATGGAATTTTCTCTTATTCCATTTTGATACGGGAATGGAAGCATTTCATCATTACTTTTCTCTATCTTACTCTGTATAACCAAAACACCGGTTTCTAATTTTGTTCTTTGAAGTTTACCATATATTAGATGGTCAGATCTCTCACCAAAGTTTTCATTCATCGTGCCAAATAAAGATGGGAGAATATTTTAAACTTTGTGCCTTAAATTTTCAGCCATTCTTTGCATTCCCGATCGATGCAAGAAATATCATCATTCTAAACTGACAGCCGCATTTTAAATTTCAAACTTAGTCCCAGTTTTTATGAATATATTTCGTGTTCCACTGAATTGGCGGTTCACGCCTTTGTCATTAATGTTGGGAAACTTTGGAATTTCCATCCTAAAGCCAATCTTTAAGGAAAGGAAACATGACATTCAAAAAGGAAAACAAACTCCCGGATTTGAAAGACATAACGCAAGATTCATCATAACCAAGTGACATGTATGTAGACAATATGAACGTGTCATTACAGAGAGGGGAAGTGAAACATTCTTGCACGAATTCCAAGTGCCACAAATCGAATCGTGAAATGTGGTTTTGTTGAGACAGATCAGGTATTATTATGAAAATTTTCTGGGATGTTCAATTCTTTTTGTGAACACATATAGGGTAATTTATCGTATTCCGTAAGCGCAAGAGACTCCTTCCAAAGAGATGAGGGAGGGGAGTGCTCTGAAGTTTAAGCACACATACTTTCCATAAATGGCCGATTAAAGGAAGGTTTCAGCCTTTCGCTTTTGTAGGTGTTGACGTCTTTGTATTTTTAATTAAGAAAGCAAAAGAAGATTCCAACAAACACAAGCAACAGTATCTTTGTTATCAGCATCGTGAACGTAATCGTCATCCTTCAACATACAAGTTAACACTAAAAATTTAAGCACCGAGGCCATCAACATGTCATGTGATACACAAAGCTACGCACGATTAACAAAAGAGAAGGGTGATTTCCAACCACAAAAACAATGGTAACGGTATACGTATGCATAACAATAACAACAACAACATTTAAACCCAACAGATGATCCACACTTTCGGGCACAACAGAAACAATGAATTAAGCTTTCCAATTACTGCAACGGTATCCAGGCGACATAACAAAACAATAAATACTACAACAACCAGTAACATGTTGATTAATTACAACGACAGATAGACAAAGATGCACAAGAGCATTGAAACGAGTTAAACGTTTAAAATTACAGCAACGGCATTAGGAATGATCAGAAACGTGACAAAATTAGCAATAAAGTACTTTTATAGATTTCTGGACACTTAACATCACAGTTTCCATCCTTCAGTTTTGGGAAGCTCTCGGGATAGGTAACCTTCAAGAAGCTTCTAATACAACTTAAAATAGTGACGAAGTTTCTGTTGAAGCTATAATGATGATGGACACACGACAAAAAGTTGAATACTATTAAATATTTCTATACTATGGTTAAAAGTGTATTTGCAAGTGGCTTGGAAATCGTCGTCGTGTACCTATCCAGTATAGCTGCAGGGAGGGTCGAAAACACAGGAGATAAAAGACAAACTCGACTTGAATAAAGTGTAAAAACTAAGTAGAGGGAGGTGTGACACTTCTTGCCTATTGGTACACCTGTTTAATATATTACCACACACCCCTCTGTCGACTGGTTCACAGGATCTATTAATTTATTTATTTCAGATCTCACTGCACTGGAAAAATTTAAGAAAATTGCTTGGTTCATCTTACGAATTCTCATCCTATTAGCGGCCTTATACTTTTTCGTTTGCGCCCTAAGTTTCCTCAGTGCAGCGTTCCGACTTGTGGGAGGAGTGACAGCGGGAAAGGTTTTGAATAATCATGCAATCCTGTCCAATCCTATAGCCGGGTTGATGATTGGCGTATTAGTGACGGTCTTGGTACAGAGTTCCAGTACTTCAACATCTATTGTGGTTGCCATGGTAGGCAGCGGAATCAGTAAGTACTTTCAATATATTGCCTTTCATTCGTCAGTCTGTAGTGCTTTTTCAGGGGTTCCATCAACTGATATAAAAGGATGAAAGCCAAACGAACTAACGACGTACTCTTAAATAAAGTTACATCCCAAGAATGGACACAAAACTAAATATGTGACCAACCGGCCCTAAGCCGTCACAACGGTGACAAACTGTAGAAAGCGCAGGTCACACGAGCGATTTTAGTTAGGATTACTGTCTGATTTTTGTGAGTTTTAGTTAAATCTTCTCCATCCCTGATAGGAAAGAGCCAAAAATATGCCAACCTGTGTAAATATATGATTTGCATCAGAGGACTACGAAAATGAAATGTAAACTAATTATTTCATGACGTCACATCGGCAGACAGCGTTTATCGAACACGCGTGCAAAATCGGATTGATTTTCGAACAAATACCGCTCTGTTGAGCGGTATAAGTTATATAATGGTAGCAGAACAGTTTATCGTGAGAAAAACAAGGATCAGTTATCGATATAGCGTGACCATCCTTAGAGCAAAGTCTGAATAAAAAAAATATTGGTCCGATTTAGAAAAATTCACATTGGATTTCGGATTAAAAATCTCTGTGCAGTGTGACCCGCCCTTAACTGTTGCGTCCACCGAGGCTCACGTGATATATATATGAAGTAGAAAGAAGTATACTATAATAAAATAGCAAAAGACCCGGTGACATGTGAAATCTGTTTAAATATGATTATTCTCAAGAAACATCGCGTGCACACTGTCTTACCGATGGGACAAGAGTCCACTCCCCTTTTCTGAAAGGAATGACAAGGTAAATCTAATTGAACAAACATATCCAATTCTGCAAGGGGGGGGGGGAGACTCTTGATCAAAGCTCAGAGAAGTCAAGTTTAATGAGGCGTGAATAACCTAAAATGGTCTTACATATTGTTACATAATAAACACGAGCTAAGGACATAGATATTACATGATGTTTGAAACAGTAGAATAACGATAGTATTTGACTCGGCCAGTCATGAGCGTTTACAGGAGTTCAAGAGTCTTAACCCGACTTTTCCAAAATATAACTCGGGTGCAGTGTGTGCTGTAAAGTGGTAAGGAAAATGTACACACTATGGTACTAGTACCAATTCATTGTTGAGAACAGAATTCACATCACAGTCAATGCCCACTTTTAAATCATCAGTACCTCTCAAGTTTTGCATGGTGGGTCAAAGTGACTTAAGTTTTCCTCTCTGGCAGTCTGGGTAACCATATTGAGTCGCCAGGCGCGTAGCCAGGACTGTGTTCTAGAGGGGGTTCTAGAGGGGGTTTCAGACCACACTAACCCACTGACACAAGAGGGACCACCGGACAGCAAAGGTATTCCCATGGGAGGGAGCCAGGGGCCCACCCAAGGACCGGCAGGTAGTTCAGGGACAACGCCCCGTTGGAGTACTGATAATAAACCCCGAAAAGTGACTTTTGGGCATTACATTTGTTTTTAACCCCAACCCTCCCCTTGACTATGCGGCTAGGGGTCGCATAAAATAATCAGTTTTTGTGTGCCCCTTTGGAGTCGTTCATTTGTTCTTCACGGAGGAAAGTACTGTAGTTTTCTTTGCACTTGAAAAAACTTTGAAGTAAAGGTAGGCCAATGATGATTACCCGACATGAGTTATGAATATTCAGAGGGTAAAATGAAAGTAAAGCTTTAACTCAGACAGAGTTCGAAAATTATCTTCTTAGTTCTTGTCTGCTCCTTCAGTCATTATAGTGTGACCAAAAAGGTTTCCTAGATATCATTTACGGCTGAAATTTGAGTCTCATTTCCGACTACCGAATCTACGTGCGATGGTCCATTACCAAGTCACACGGTAGTTTGTTAAAGTAAATAATCTCCTTTTCATCGATTATATAGGAGACAGTGAGAAGTTGTCAAATATGTATGGATGATACGTTACAGCCATTGAAATTTGGAAGTGCAGAAAAAAGGAGTACCGCTTATCGACCATTTCACAGGGTTTGGAGATTGTTCTTAGCTGAAGTGTTGAATGTTTTATACCGCCGTCGGGGGGGGGGGGGGGAGTCTAAGGGGAGGGAGTTGCCTCAATTTTGAACAAAAAATGAATATTTGAGCTCCCTTAGATGGTGTTATTCTAGAAGCTGTATGGTTCTTGAAGTTCATTTATTGAAATTAAGTTTGATAAACTTTACAGATGGGACAAATAAGAGGTTTCGTTTTGGAAAATGGGTGGGGGCTGAAGCATACTCTAGCCCCCACATAGCCCCCTCTTTCTACCCCTATGGACCACACGTTGTACTTCTCGGATATTGTTACTATTGCTGTTGCTTTCGCCCTTCGGTCGTTGCTGTTGGGGACCTTTGTTGAAAGGAAGAAAAGTTCATTTCAGCCAGTCTAGATCAGAGGCATGACAGACTCGTGATGAGGAGACATGAGGACCGAGCGGTTGGTCACGTGTTTATTTTGGTGTCTCTTCTGGTGACGTAGCTCTACCAGAGGAGAAGCTGATTAGATTAGTTTTTGGCCTTCTGTTTGGTCGTTGGGAGTTTTTGAAATGAACATGACGACCGATATATATATATATATATATATATATATATATATATATATATATGTTTATATATATGTGTGTGTATATATATATATATATATATATATATATACATAATAGACTGGAAGAAAAATTTATTCTCATCGTCCTTAAGAACACCCACAGGAATATATGTAAACTTATGATTGGTCACCGTAATTTGATTGACATTAACAGAAAGCAAGTTCTATTTCTTATTGGAGGAGTGGCGTCAGGGGGCATAGCCCCCCCCCCCCCACCGGGGAAGATTTTCCCTTCCTTTTCTAGGAAATTTTTCATTTTCGTCGGGGAGTCTTAATGGGTACGACAAAATAAGTAATTCCCGACGACGAATCAGTACCACGACGGTTCACTTCAGTTTGCTCTTAAGAGGGACAGATTCTTCAATGAAAACTCCAAATGTTCAAATTTCCGAAAAAGACCCAAATGTTTAAAGTTTTCTTCCTTAAAACCCCCATTTTTAAGTTTTCTGTTGTCCGCTAAGAAGCCTGAAATCTTCAGCGCTCTTCCCTCGCAGAATATCTTACGTTTGGCATCTTTCGGCCACCCGTCACCTTTATCGGGGCTTTGGGTTACTGCCATCCCCGTCCCTGTCGGGGAGCTTGACCCCATGTCAGGCAAATCTTGGCGCAACCCCTTTATAATTCCTAAAATTACACAATCCGTTTTGATTAATCAGTGACATGTGTAGATTAGTACGTAGATGCCCGTTGCTCAGCAGGATAGCCTCTCATATAAACAACACCGATTCTCAAACGTTATAAGGTTATGGGTAAAGGGTTACATTGTTTGGAAAGAACCAGTAAAACAGTGTCTTCAGCTCACTGAGATTCATTAGACACGATGCTGCTTGGTTGGAGGTTCTCAGATAATCACGGAGATTGAAGAAGGGACTAAAAGTAAACTTTTTGAGAGAATTCTAACCATTTGGGACCAGAAAGTCTGAAAGTGGACCATTTAATCTAAGAGAGTTTAATGAGTAGGACGTGTGTGCTTTTTACGTGCTTGAAAAAGGACGGCTATCAAACCGAGTAGAAAAGTTCCTGGTGCTGAAAAACGAAATAACAAAAAGCAAAACAAACACGTTTTTTTTTCTTTTTTCGAGCTTACTGCAACTTTTCCTCAAGAGGTACGATCATTCAAAGGGGCAATTGGGAAACGGATGACCAACTATAATGTGGAACATGTTGCAGAAAATCACAGATTTAGTGAAACGCTAAGCGGACTAAAAATCGTGGGGATAAAGGAGGGAGTAGGAAGGGGTGTGGATAAGTACCCAGGAGGTAATACCTACAACTCTTTTTCACCACTTATCGTGGGGGTGAAACCGAAATAATGTTGTTCAGTGGTCAATTACTGATTGGATTTGGTTTTAGTAGGAAGCTCTGTCTTCAAAGAAAGAACTTTTTAATCATTTTATATCTTTGTTTTAGTCGAGGTTAAGACTGCCATCCCTGTAGTAATGGGCGCAAACATCGGCACGTCAGTCACCAATACAATCGTCGCCTTAGGCCAAATCAAGGAGAAAAATGAGTTTAGGAGGGCGTTCGGGGGCGCAACGGTCCATGACATGTTTAACTGGCTCTCGGTGTTAATACTACTCCCACTTGAGGTAGTCTCTGGTTATTTGTTCTGGCTCAGCAACATTGTGATCGGCGACCTGGAAACTGGAAATGATTTTGAAGTTGAAATCCTGTCTTTTATTACGGATCCATTCACCAAATGGGTGATTCAGGTGGGTAATCCTTGTTCATCCGATCTGTATGTGTGTGTAATGTGTGTACGATGTGATTGTTTTACTTTTCTCCAACAAGGTATGGTGATTGACATGGTCAGCGTTTGAGGGGGGTTAGGGTGATGGAGCCATGTTGCCCACATGTCACATGTTTGCGGTTTGCCCGAACATGGCATTTTGGGCCCCAAACGCAGAAAATATTCTGCCCATTTAAGGGTTAGCACCCCGGGCGCCTATGATGCACCCAAGGCGCCTATGGTTGGGCTGCATGTGCGGTCAACTGCATAGTTTTCTAACCTTTCTTAAACTGGAGATTAATCTTAACTGCTGTTGAATTGATAGTGGTGTAGAAACAATGCCCAGGGATTAAAGGTCTACACTGAGGCAAATATTAGAGTAAATTAGCAGTGTTGTAATGACTCGAGTCACTGATTCGACTCGAGTCGGACTCGAGTCACGATTTTTGATGACTCGACTCGACTCGAGTCAGTTATGTCAAAAGACTCGACTCGAGTCAGAAGTTTGAGGAAGTGCAAAGGACTCGACTCGACTCGAGTCAGTATGTGGAAAAGACTCGACTAGACTCGAGTCACTATGCTCGATGACTCGACTCGACTCGAGTCTTTTCTGCCAATGACTCGAGTCAAACATATTGGCAGCCAAAAATTAAAAATATCCGACTTTTCGCACTAGCCGATAATGACACTACAGTTGTATACAGACAAAATGAAAACACGTTACCTCGCGGCAGGTGCTACCCGATTGAATTTGTAAAAATTTAGTGTGAAAGTCAATGTAACTGTCGACCTAAGGTGACTGTAGTCGTTCTTGGGTGTAGAATACAGTACATTTGTTGTCATTATGATTCATTTGGTTATTCCCACTCTTGAATTTTAATTATTAGATGCTTAGTCTTCTAGTCTATCCAATGAACAAGGGTACATTTTGAATAGTGATTAATTTGTTTTTGTTTCTGTGAGTGGCACTCGTTTTTGTAAACTGATTAAGGGTACAAACACAATTGGAGAAACATGAGGGGTATTTTATGTGCTTGATAGTTTTCTTGAATCTTTAGTAAGATAAATAAATAATAAACAGATCACCTGAAGTGGAGCGTAATTTTTCTTTTTTTGTAATATTTTCTAATTGAAGAAAAGGTTTGCTTCATGAATATTTTTATTGAAACCTGGTGGTATCAACATGAGCTTCTGATAGATTCCTGGATGCAAAAATAGAAACGACCTGTGATCCTTAAAAAAGGAAAGTAAAAACTTGATGACTAATTTAAGTGAACTGGAGAGTGAAAGTAAGCCGTACAAAGTAAAAGAGTAAACAAGTCTGTAATGGTAGAATTCATCATAACCTGACACTTGATATATAGAAAGGAGGAGGCACAATCCCCCCCTCCCCCGCCCACCGGTTAATTCCCCCCCCCCCCCGGCCACCGGTTTCAGGATCCGGAGTGACCAAGACAGCATGTTTAGCAGTTGCGTAAATAAATTGCTTGTCTGATCTAGTATTGTAGGTCAATTGTAGGTCAATATGCTGAACTGACTCGAGATGACTCCAGTAAACAGAGTGACTTGACTCGACTCGAGTGTGGTTGTATGGGGACTCGACTCGAGTTCAGTTGATGACTCGGCTCGACTTGACTCGACATGACAAGTGAAAGACTCTGACTCAACGAGTGGAAGACTCGACTCGACTCGAGCCTCGAACTTCAGTGACTCGATTACAACACTGTAAATTAGCCATTAGTGTCTGCACGATATACAGTATTCAACAGTGCCGTCAGAAGGTATTTGGGGCAGAACCATTCATATCCAAAGTTTTGGCATTTTTAAGGAAGATGCGGACGTTTTTAAACTATAAATTATATTGAAAGGGGATGGGTCTGCAGTCCACGGCACTGGCGGCAGTGACCTTATAGAGTGATTTGCGTGTAAGGGTACGGGTGTGCCGATGAAGGAAATATTTAAGTACAAAGTGGAAGGACGAGATTTTGACACACGTCCTTGATCACATGATACATCGCATAGCAATTTTCTTGTCCATGTTCTCATGCTTTTGTAATGTGAATGCATTGGAGTATAACAACTATCATATTCGCTTGGGGTAAATTCACATGGTTCCCGGAAACCTCCACCCCAGACAAGCCACACCAAAACAATTGCCCCGGACAACTCCCCCACGGAACAACTCGCCTACGGACAGTTCCCACCCGGAAAATTCCCCCGGACAATTCCCATCCATGCCAAAATATTGTGGTGGGGAAGTTGTCTGAAGGGTAAACGTCATGGGTGGGAATTATCCGGGGTGGGAACTGTCGAGTCTTGGGGGAAAATTGTCCGAGGAAAATCGTCCCGATGGGATTTGTCCGGGGGGGGGGTGGAGAGTTGTCCAGTCAAAAATTCACATGCCTATTTCAAGGTAAAAACATGTATTGGAAACAAAGGAAACAAAGCATTGTCCATCTTATGTGAGGAAATGAAATCACTAAAATACAGCAACTTTATCTTGCTAATATCTCCAGAACTGTACAAAGCATTTGAATGAAGATTTCATAATTACTCTTAGATTTAGTTACACTCAGTGGTTAGGCCAGGTGGGGGCAGGGGGGCATGGTCAAGACTGCCCCAACCCCGTGGGAGAAATTTTCCAATTTCTCCGGGAAGCCTTAATGGGTACGATAAACTGCATATTATCTCCGACGGCGAAAAGTCACCCAAAAGGTTTACTTCATTTTGCTCTCAAGAAAGGTAGCCTCTTTAATAAAACTCCAACATTTTTAAATTTTCTTTAATAAAATCCCAAAATCTTCAACTTTTCTTCAAGAAATCCCAAATGTTCACATTATTCTCAATAAAAACCCATATTTGTCAGTTAATGAAAACTCAAAATTTTCGCCAAGATTGTCGGGGTTCCGGTTTGCTTGTCACCCCCGTCAGGGAGCTTGACCCCGTCGGGGAGCTTGGTCCCATGTCCGGCAAATCTTGGCTCCAGACCTGGTTACACTTCTATATATGTACGTCTAGTTTTGTCGAAACCCTTCCTGTAAATACTAATATCTCGATACGCAAACGATATTTTTGTTTGGTGTTTTAGGACCTTGTTTATCCGTAAAACTGCCATCAGTAGATGAAAATTTTAGCCTATTATTTACCCTCTTAATTGAAAAAGGTAAACTTGTTTGCTTACAGATTGATAAGCAAGTAATCACTGCAATTGCTGAAGGCGGAATCAGCGAGAACGACACCGTACGGATATTGAAGACTTGTCACGACAAGGCACCTGAAGCTTGTAAGTAATGTAATTCGTCGCACTTTTCTGGACGTAATTCGCCATACTCTCTACCACTTATTATTCACTCTTATGTTTGGTAAATATTTGACTAACACTGTTTACGTATATGTGAAAATACTAAAATTGGGTAAAGTGTGCTCAACGTTGTCCGAGTCTGTAAGAAAACCTATTGGACAACACACTTTGCCACTTTATTGGGTAACCACATAAAGGTATCGGACAACTTCAGATTGGGGTAGGCAGGAGTGGTGCACCACCTTTGCCCAAAATTTTTAGTACATTTTTGTCTGAAAATATGATACGTTTTTTTCCCCAAAACTGTTTATTTTCTACTAAAACTGGAGCGGCAGTCCCCACCCCCTTCCGCCTCTTATATGCCTATGGGTAACCAAGCCCTCAAACTACAGGTGGTAACTAATTACCTCTCATCTATTAATCAATAGCTGATGGGCCATTTTACACAACTGTTGTTAGATTGCACCTGCAAACACATTATTAATAGTACAGTATTACTGTGTGGACCAACTGAAGTATCACACATTACCCAGATTTAGATCCCATGTCTTATAACTCACATATTCAAATCCTATTTTAATTATAAATCACCTAGGGTGTAGATTTAGCAAACTGTAAATGTAGCCATATCGACAAGACGTAAACACCAAAAACGATTGGCCAATTTCTGTGGTGGCTTAGCGTCTGAATATCATCAACAAAAACCGTATGACAATTACCCTGCTGCATGTGATCTCATCATGTTAAAGTTTCGTGCGAATGCTAAGTATTTTCTATCCTTCATTATAGGTAAATTCCACTGGTTTGCTTACTCCAACCTCTCCGATACGGCTGCTGGTCTCATCCTCCTCGTCGCCTCCATTGCTTTGCTTCTCCTTGGTCTCGTTGTCATCGTCAAGACTCTCCATTCTCTCCTCAAGGGTAGCATCGCTAGAATCGTTCATAAAGTTGTCAATTACGAATTCCCTGGTCGTTTTGCCTACTTCACTGGATACCTCGCTATCATCACTGGCGCAATTTGTACCTTTTTGGTCCAAAGTAGCTCCATCTTTACATCAGCAATCACCCCTCTTGTCGGAATTGGAATCATATCTCTGGAGCGTATGTACCCGCTAACCCTCGGGGCTAACATTGGTACTACCGCTACCGGTCTAATCGCTGCCCTCGCGGTAACTGGAAACAATTTCAGAGACTCTCTGCAAATTGCTGTATGTCATCTCCTATTCAACATAACCGGTATTCTTATTTGGTACCCCTTTCCCTGGATACGATTCCCTATCCCGATGGCTCGTATCTTGGGTAATACCACCGCAAAGTACCGTTGGTTTGCGATTTTTTACCTAATAGTGGCATTCTTCTTACTGCCTGCCGCAGTTTTCGGTCTCTCTGCAGCTAACGAGAACGGCTACGTATTGATGGGAGTCGGTATCCCATTTCTCGTCTTCCTCGCGATTATTATTATCATTAATGTACTCCAACGAAAGACTACACTGCTGAAGAACACGTTTCTGAAGGACTGGGAATTTCTACCTAAGCCGCTACATTCTCTGCGACCTTATCACAATGCTTGCATGGTATGCTGTAGTGAACGGTGCAGTAATGAGGAGACTGAGGGCGAAGCTATTGACCACGAAATGGGTAATGTGAAGACTAATGGGACCACAAACCCTGTATATGTTACTGAGGAAAAGGTACCGATTGAATAGGCCGCACTACATCACATTGGTTAGTAGTGATCTAAAAACCATTCCAAGTATACCCCTAGTTGCTTTACTCGCCGCTTGGTGCTTGGTTAAACGCATGGGTAACGCGAAAATAAACATCGCACTTAACAAAACCCCTCTACTCGAAACAGCTTATAGATGATCACTTGAATTCCGAGTTGCGAGACAGAAACGTGGACAGGGGCACAGGGATCCTTCACTCACACCCCCTACGTGTATACTATTGACCCCCACCACCATTTGCTAAATCGAGTCGGAGGAGAAAACAAGTTACCAGTACATAGAATAATCCTTGTCGGTGCTCTTGTCCGCACTGTCGGTGGCCCCTGTCACAATTTTTGGCAACAGACCTGTCTATCGGCAAGTGTCACCAACATTTTTGCAGTATGCCTTCAGTCAGATTAAGTTTGTTTTCTTACGATGTATTGGTCACGTGGTTTATTTCGTCGACTCCTGTATGTCCTCATTCAAGGGAAATCCAGAAATTTCGAATGAGTACCCCTGAAGGAGTGCCCAAGTCCTACTTAGTTGTTCATTGCAAGTGTTAGGGTACAAGCATAAGTGTACATAATACATTTCGAACACCAGTTTTTGCAGCTGAGGATTTTTGTTTGTAGAATATACGCCTTGTAAGATTGAAAAGGGCCCTCGTCTTATCAGACCGTGTGATAATTGCAACTTTACTAAAAGATTTACTCTGAGTGGAAAATACCCGCTACATTCTTTACACTCACACTGTTTTTTTTTTTTTGGGGGGGGGGGGGGTCCTTTCAATTGGTGACACGTGATGTCAAAATGTGTAAATTGTGTTCTTCCTCTCTTGTGACTGACCCGATGGATAGAAAGATATTGTCGCAATACCTGTTACGAGACTACAAAACAAAGGCAAATTAATAAGCAAGCAAAGAAACGAAAAAAAAAAAGACAAGCAAAAGAGGGGAGAGATTGCAGAGAGGGTTTAAATGCTCAAATATTTTCTTTATTTATTTTTTTGGAAATAGTATTCAGAGCCAAAGCCTGCAGCACACTTCACTTGCGTGGTTGAAATTTGTTTATACAGAACCGCAATAGTATTAAAACGTATGAACCAATAAGTTGCTATGAGAAGGAGAAAAACGGCATTTGTTTCCTTTGTACCAGGGAGGGGATGTATAATACCTGTTTGTACCCACCTAGTTGCCGCCAAGGTCACTTCTTTTGTCCAGCACTTGAAGATACAATGTTATTAAAAGCCATTATTAGTATTTAAGAAGAGGCTTATGTCGTCTGCGACGTTGGAAAGTAAGGTCGACAAATTTTTGTCCATTGTTATAACATTACCACTCGCTTTCCTTGAAAATTAATTTGCATCTCCCAACACGATCCAACGCTTACCGCAGCAGACACGTTGAATTTTATGTAACATGTTGAACATGTATACAACTTTCGCAATTGCGAAAGTCTGCGGGAAAAGAATATAATACTACAACAAATTATACAAATTGCACCGTTTTTCCAATCATTTACGTATTGTGTTTGTGTTAGACCTTCTTACTGTTAGTCTACCTACAGTCCTTGCACATTGTTAGTCGTTTTGATCAGGGAGGTGTTATTAGATACCTCCCTGTTCTGATTTATTAGACAGTGTTCCTCCCTTGACTATCTGTAACAAGGCTTAGATCAAAGCATTGTTCATCCTAATCCTATTTATGTGATGTAAGTATGTGTAAATAAGGTTCACGTCGTTATCATGGTGTAAACAGAAAAGGATCAGATACCGGTACAAGAAGTTGGTGCTCTGAGCTATATGTATATATGTATATATGTATATATATATATAAATATATATATATATATATATATATATATATATATATATATAGATATATATATATATATATATATATATATATATATATACGAGCAAAATCCGGAAAAACGACAAACAGGACATGTCCGAATGAGGGTAGGATCAATAAAGATGATACCGTGCTACATTAAATGTATTAAGAAAGAAGCATTAATAACACAAACTACCCTGCCAAGCTTTCGGGCCCTCCACGGGTCCTTCATCAAGGCTGTACAAAACAAAAATTACGACAAATAGAGAGAGGGCAGCAGAGGACGAACAAAATCACCTACTCGGAATATTGAGACCAGAAGGGCGGTCAGTACACAGGGTTTCTATCCAGAAACGCTCCTTATACAGGCGGCGAAACTTGGACCCAGAACCCAGATGATCAATGACAATAAGTCTGAGGTCGTCAACCGTGTGGTCATTGGTGGAGAAGTGAACCGCCACAGGTTTATCCCCATGTCTCACCGAGTGCTTGATATTAGAACGGTGGTTGTTCATCCTCTGCCTAATCTTAAACGATTTTGTTCGTCCTCTGCTGCCCTCTCTCTATTTGTCGTCATTTTTGTTTTGTACAGCCTTGATGAAGGACCCGTGGAGGGCCCGAAAGCTTGGCAGGGTAGTTTGTGTTATTAATGCTTCTTTCTATATATATATATATATATATATATATATATATATATATATATATATATATATATATATATATATATATATATATATATATATATATATATATGTAGCAACTCCCTGTATGAACTAATTGCAATGGGTCGATTCATGGCGATGATGACGATTTTACAGGCAGATTTTACTTCTTTGGTGTTGATATTATGTTTCTAATTGATGGTCAATAAAAACATCGATTGAGAATTTAACAGCAGGTCAATCACAATTTGCTTTTTCGGATTCCAGTCCATAAAAGCAGCTGACATTTTGAAACCAAACAGGAGGGGCGAGTCCGAAAAAACGCTGTATATAGGCCTATAGTATTAGAGTCGGAATGGCTAACTATACCACTCCATCTGCAATCTCGACGATGATTCTATCGCAGGTCAACAGAATTGTTTGGAATTCTAAACTCAAAAAAGAAAAAAAAAAGAAAAAAACATATTTCCTTTTACGAAGAGCTCTTTTCAATCTACAGAGGCACATGGCTCCTGCCTCGGGGATTTGAACCAAGCTTAACAACTCCGACAAGTAAAGAAAAGTTAAAGATGCAATACTTGAATACATAGCAAGCGTTCCTAGATCTCGTAACAACATAACAATAACTTATCAATGCATAAAAGTTAGATCATTAGGTGCAACGAATGGAATGCATTTTCGAAAAGTTGATTACTAAGCTATCGAAGTACTTTGTTCCGTCAGGGAGTTGGAAGACACCAGCTCCGTGGTAACGGTATGATTATAACTACTAGTTTCATCTTCATGAGAACGTGGGGACGTATGTTGTCTGTAAGAAGTGTGGTCATAGATATTGTAAGCTAAAGCTATAAAATGACTGCTTTTGGATTTATCTAAGTACATTAACATACCTGTTGATTGTGAATAAAAGGAATAGTATAGCAGCAGACAATAGCTGACATGTTACTTTCGGTGGTTTTTATTTCTTATGAATGCCCCTTACAGAAATCTCGTGTATGTAGACAAGATCATTTCATGCCAGGTAAGAAAAATAGGCTGATATTTGTATTACATATACCGGTAGGCAATGTATGAAATATATGCATGTTCTACTTACATCGTCACCTTATTTTGTGCTTTAAAGTTTGATTTGATGCCAGTGTAGTCAAACAACGTTAGTTAGGCACACAGAAGGCAAAACAGTGTTCTCGGGGAAGTGGAAAGGGAGGGGTGAACGTTGCAGACCGCCGTCCTGGGTAATGGTCTACGGAAAGGGGCATACCCTCCCTTTTAGACTAAAATTTGAACATCTGAGTGTCCTTAAATGCAATTTGAGTGTACATTAGTGCAGTTTTGAAGTATATTTATTGTTAAAGTGTTATATTTTATTGAACAGTACAGCACAGAGTGGACAAATAAGTGGTTCTTGTCATTGAAAAGAAAGGAAAGAAAGCATACTTTATCCCCTCTTATTATTGGCTGGGTTTTTTGCCTCCTCCCTTCTTACACCTTTGATTAATCATATATGAGATAATTTTGACTAACATAATGTTTCGAAAGACTAACTCACATTGATTGGTTAATTAACTAGTGCATTAGCTATTTTATGTATTATGCAGGACTATGTGAAACGTTATTGACATCAACTCACGGTTGGGAATATACAAAGTTTACATGGCAAGAAGAAATACTATAAACAGATAAATATACTGACAAAGCTGCAATAAAACGGTGATGAGATTTCAGTAAGGGGCATTTAATTGTAATTATGGAAAGATTTTTATTTTTTAAAATGGTAATAAATTTCAAATGAAAGGAAAACTCTATATTGATAAAATCTTTTGTCTTAATTTGCAAGTCCATATTCAACTTTGATTACTTATATACTAAGACCTATTGTTGATGCCAGTGGGTAGCACAAGTTTGTAACAAGCTTTTTGATAGTTGGCCAGAATCACAGAAGAAAATATACATGAAAATACTGGGATGCTCGCTTAGAATTCTGCGCTTTAAGCAGTCCGTAGTTACATTTATGGTCACCATATCGACTCTTCATTAATCTCCAAACTTAAAAATAGTTCAAATCCAAATTCAAAATTTGCATGTTTCCAGACGGAATTACTGTAAGCAGTATATTGGAACTTTCATTCCTTTCTTATGTTTGGTCCTGGAAACGATAGCAGCCGAAGACATAACATTCAGTAACATTCACATATGCTTGAAAATTGCATATCAGCGTTTTTCTTTCTTCAAATTTCCCTGTGGAGAAACCAGAACCCCACCGAAGACCCAGCTTAGGGGCTCTGATATATAAGGTCCGCTTTGCCCTCACGAATGAGCTCCCTTCTTCAAACCTCCATCTTTATTAAATATTTCAGAAGTTTGCAAATTATAACACCTGTCACCATCCTGGATCTAAGCAGACATAACTACAAGAAAAGTTAGCTCTTCACCTCAAACTGTTTTAGAATCCCCCCCCCCCCATGGTCCACCTGATGCCAATCACAAAAGCACAATATGACCCAGCGATCAAAACTGTTATAAAGCGCATGGACTAAATCCAGCAAATGAGAAAGCGGACGTACATACCTATGAGCACAAACTCTGACATGAAGTCGAATGAACACCACTGACAGCGAAACACTGGTCTCATGCCCACAGGGGCATATCGAAGGTGTAATGTGGGGGGGGGGGTGAACTTGTGCATACAGCTTCTTCTATTCAGTGCCGGATTAACCCCATGGCAGAACCGGCATATGCTGGGGGCCCCGCGCTGTTGGGGCCCCGCGGGAATTGAGACCCACATTATTTTGATTTACTGGTTGTCGGACTTACGTTTTCATTTTTGTGCACTTTTGCCATGTCACACTATCTGGCATATAATGTATACTGTCATGTATCACTGTATAATGTGTAAAAGCAGCTATTAGTTATTAGCGGTTAAAAGCTAAAATTTAATCTGTTGAGTGTTATTAATTTTGTGTAAGCGGGTGGGCGAGGTGGAAGGAGGTTAAACTTGTAAAAGGGGCCCCGCTATAGAAAGTGCCGGGGCCCCACACAACGCTAATCCGGCCCTGCTTCCATTCTCCCACCCTTAAATTGATATCTTTCTTGCCCGCAATCAGTCTATTGTTTCAACGCCGAAATATTCTCTGATATTGATGTACGGTACTCCTCGACATTGCTTTACGACAATGTGGCGCTTACCTCCCAGTGGAAATTTGGTGGTGGACTCGGGGTGTAGAGATTATGTTTTGCCGACAGATCTGGTAATCATCTGTGGCGCGAAAACGAGAGCTTTACCGGGTGGGGTCCAGGGGCAAAGCCCCGGTGGGGGCCCAGGAGGCGAAGCCCCTGGAAGCCCTGAGGTTTTAGCATATCTCTGGGTGAAAAATTAAGTCTCAGGATGAATATATTTTTTTTCATAATACATCATCAAATGCTAAGATTCTCAATAATTTTAATGTATTAATTAGGCAGTTCCTCTCGTCAGTCCACTATACTTTAAAGCGGTTGGGGTCCAGGGGCGAAGCCCCCGGAAGCTATGAGGTTTTAGCATATCTGTGGTAAAAAGTTAAGTCTCAGGATAGATCAAAGTACATTATCCAATGCAAAGATTCCTAATAATTTTAATGTGTTAGGGCTATTCCTCCCGTCATGCCACTATATACTTCAGGAGCTGAACCTGACGTTCAGAATTTGAACACTATACGTCCAGCAACTATGCGTTCAGCATTCGAACACTAGACGCGTTGAGCGTTCAAATACGATAAGTGCATGTTCAAATATGCATCCGGCCTTCAGAAAAGGAGAAAAAGTTTTCAATATCTTAACACAAGCGTTCAAAATACGCTTTGAACGCTAGGATGCGTTCTGTATCTGTTACATTTTGGTGTTCAAAAGTTGAATGCCTGAGATTGCAGTGAAGAGAAGAATTAAACGCGCGGCACGCATCATTTTTCCCAGGATGTTTGTGGGTAAACCGGATCCTCAGGAATTTGCAAAATGTTTTTGAAGTCAAGGTTACGGTTTAGAAAACGGGCCAGATATTCTCTCAATGGTAATCGGGGTGATGCTCCCCATGGGGGATTCGATGATAAAGTGAGGAATAATGTCCAGAAAGTGGTTTTCCAAGAATGTCATATGACCCGAAATAGTGTGCCTATACGGAAGCCTTTAATTCCATTTCTTTCCCGAGTTGCCGATGGACTCGGTCACTCATCCAATTACACCGACGGCCGTTGAAACGGCCGTATACGGCAGTCACATACATAATCAATTTGCCGACGGGCCTTCACCTTGAATGGGCCAATTAGTTGAAGAGCCGAACTTCGAAATAGCCGATAACAGACTGGCTGCACTCTCCCGTTCTCTCTTTCTCTTTTTTCTTTCATTTTCCGTCTTCACTCTCACTCACTTCCTTCCTTTTTGCTTTCCATTCTTCTCTCTTCTTTTCCTCTTTTCCTTCCCCTCTCTCCCCATTTGCCGACAGACCGAAAATTTGCCTTTGGCAACCAAATATTGGGGGCTGTGACACCCCCACAACCCCCGTTTGCTACGGCCCTGCATGCGCACATCGTTGTTCTAAATTCAACTGGCTGACTGGGATAAAATGTATTAAAAACGTTGACATGAACTTCGATTGGTTTAAGAAACTTTGCTATGTACGTCCTGAATATCTTAATTACCCGCTGTTTTATCGGTCAATCGTGATATAAAGTATGCAAGAGATGTCACGTTTTTTCACTTTTTGCTCGAGACATATTTTTGCATTACAGAGTGAGAAAAACTCAAAATGCGTGAGTCTCACGCTCAATGAGTTGGCAACCCTGACTTAACCAATAGGTCACCACGTTCAGAATTAAAACCAGAAGAATGAAGCATGTGCCTTCATCTTAAAAATCATCGGATGTGCACTAAACAGACCACAAGTATCACATTTTCACCTTTTTAATAATAGCCTTACTCAGAATAACAGGCCATTTTTATGAAGCTTGTGAGTCGATGCAATAAAACTCAATGAGCTTGTAAGAAGCTAGGGAACACACAAGGCGCTCTACAGGAAGTTATCACGAAACAATACTTTAAAAACGGTGTCGCGCAAAGCGCACCAAAGAAAACGGCGGTTTTTATTGTAGCCTTCTTGTTTTTCTGTATTTTTTGAAATGCAATTATCCCTTACATGAAAGATTCCCCCACTTTCCCCAGCCACCTGCTCTTCCTTTTATGTTTCTCGTTTGTCGTTGGTCTGGGACAAGGGACCGCTGAAGTTTAAAAAATAAGATAGTTTCGAAAATAGGTCAAAGTATATAGCCTAATTTTGAAAGGACGATGAAAGTTGAGGGTTATAGGTAAATAATGCTTTACAAATTAATGCATCACGGGTAGTTCTAACAGAGAAGTAAAAATGCCTGGTGAGCAATTTTCATTAGGGTCTGCATCTTTGTAAGGCGTGGCCAGGGAAGCCTTTGGCAGCTATCGCCGAAGGTGCTACTAGGCAGGAGGCAGGGGACCGAGGGTCCTTCTGAGGAATTTTCTTAAATTTGAGGGCTTTTGCAGCTATTCTTGACCATTTCTAGAGAAAATCCTGTGCCCCGAGGTGTACTTTAAAATGCTTATAAAAGATTTTCCTTCGGACTGCAAATTTGATGAGGATGTTGGTAATTGCATGGGGAAGTGAACAGCGGGAGGGATTGCAAGGGTTTGGGATATAATTTACTCAAGCTATTCTACATGAAGTAATAACGAAGCACTTGTACAAGTTTTCCTACCGTAGCAGTACTAACGAGACCCTACTTGTACCGACTCACTCGAAGCACGCCGACAAATTTATTGAGAATTGCGGGTTTGTGACTTATGTATGGAAGGAACATAGTGCGTATAATGGTGTAACCTACATTTAGTACTGTCAGCGACCCTTAGTTCAGGGCTTCAAGTCACGACTGTGTGGAGGGGAGCCAACGTCCATGCTTTGGACAAAATTCCAAACAAATTTGTTAACAACAATTGCCTCTTATCTCCCACCTTTGAGCTTCCGGCTTCACATTGTATTAGTTAGCTGTCAGTGCAGGTGCGCGCGATGCCCCCGAGAAAAACCCCAGCCTGCTTTTTTATGGTAGTATGATATTGTTTTACTACATTTTACATTGCAAAATTTACCATAATATGAAAAATTCCCTCATAATTTCTTGCTTCGTTTTATTCATTTTTGTACATACTAATTATCTTTTAAGGTCAAGAATTCCCTCCTCCACATCCGCCCACTGTAAACACAATTACGTACTACACGAGGATGCAGCATCCGTTGAAAATTATTGCCTCTCTGATCTCTCTACCACGGAAAGCCCATGGGCGCCCAGGTGGTATTATGTATAATATTGGCTGTACGGCTTCACGTTAGAAATATTCCGAGAAATTCTGCCACCACAGCTATTTCTCTCACAATTTCTCCAAAGCAGCATTACAAAACCTAACATTAGGACCAAAAAAGAATGTTAGAACATTGAAGGCACCACCCGGATTCGAACCGGGGATCTCCTGTTTACTAGACAGGCGCTTTAACCGACTAAGCCATGGCGCCGTTGCGTAATGTCGGGGTTAAAAAAGTATATATATTACATTCCTCAAAATGTGAACATATTATTTAGAATTTACCCTTGTTTCAGCCTAAGAATCCACCTCCAAGGTGGTATCTCTATTCTGGGTGAATCCTGCAAGAAAATTTGGGAGGTTGATATCCTCTGGATATCCTACAACGAGATATTTTTTGGGTAATTGCTGAATGCTATTTTCGTATATTACGTAGACAAGAGATTCAACAGGAAAAACTTAGCTGCGTAGCAGCTGACGTGCAAAAACAGTTATAGTCTTTAGCTGAGTAGAGCATGAAAACCCACGTCCACTTAGCAGTGTAGATTTCAATGTTGCTGTTTGTTAGACGGATTGGGAAATTAGATTTTGCTGTACCATTGTACTACCACAGATCAAGGCCAAGGATAACTGCGCGCGGACACGAAGGCTATGAGAAACTGTTTTTTGTCTTTCACAAGTTTCCGTCATACTGTCCAACCCTTTTGGTCCTAATTAAGGAGATTTACTTTGAAAAGAACTTTTCCTGTAAAGAAAATTCTCTTCGAACCGTGATTGATGTCTAGAGAACCATAGTTTAACACTGGAAAATTTTGCGTGATTACAAAAAATATCTGTCTTGCACATGCAGTCTCTGTTGTGGTACACTTTCCTCCCCAGCATGCATTGTAGCCCGAAGTTTCCCAACTCGTCTATTGTGTGGATGTCGTATAACGTTAGCCTATGGTTAATTGTTGGCTGCCGTTCATAATGTAATCTAACTGGCTAACTCACTAATTCAACTGTTACCTTGCCGGAGCCCAGACCAGAGGGTACCAATGAAAATGTTCCGGACATTCTGGTTGGTAACGCTGGTCTTACTTCAACGCGTTGCAGATAAACTGGGTTCTATTTCTGTTACTAATACTAGTAATAGGCCAAGGCCTAGGCTACTATTTATTACTGCTAGTAGGCTGAACGTTATATTATTAGGCGTAACGTTAGGCTTAGCCTGGGTCTAGGCCTAGCCTAGATACCTACTGTACGCCTCTAGTTCTCACGTACACTCGTACACTTTGCTCCCCTACTAGTATGGGAAGGTTCATCTTTAACAACTACAGTCGCCAATCAAGTGTTTCTGAGATGATTAAAGATCTTAAATGGGACAGCCTTGAAACTCGACGATTTAGGGCTCGTCTTGTTGTTACGTATGTAGCCTAGCCTAGGCCTATAAAGAAACGCATGGATTACTTCCAAGTAATGTAAGGAATCATCTTATTGACCCTTCAAATCTTAATCGATGGACTACCCGTCGTACTAGTGGAAGGTATCTATACCATTATCCCTCCACTAACAAGCTTTGCTATCAGAAATCTCTCTCTCCAAGAACTATCCCTAGCTGCAACCTATTACCGGAACAGGCTCGCTGTGCCCCATCAGTGGACAGCTTCAAAAACCAGCTCTTAGCCCTTGATCAAAATCATTGTAGCTAGTTTATTCATCTGACTCCCATAGCCCTAGTTCAACAGCACGGGATAGCCTTGTCTGGTGTTTGTGCTGCATTTGAAAGAAGAAGAAGAAGCTCTAAAGCGACCCAAATAGGCCTACTAGTTCAGCAAACTGCAGACTAGTCTAGGCCTAAGCTAGCCTAGGGTACCTAGGCCAAGTTCTGACGTACACTTTGTTCCCTGAACTAGGCCTAGGCTATTGCAACACAAACTTTTGACCGCATATTACTGTGAGAGTAATATCGTCTGCGTGCGTTGCTGCAGTGATTGTTGCTATATACGCGTATGCACGTTTATGAACGTAACTATAGCTATGGACTATGTCACAATTAAACAGCAGTGCGTGCTGTTTAGCATACAATAGTGTGAGCGTCCTAGTTACACGATTTGGCAGTTTCATAGAATGTTAAAAAAACAAAACAGGATCGTTTGTGTAAATCAAAATTTTTGGTCTTTTTTTGGACACTAAGTGCTAATAATCTTAGAATGAAGGGTCTTAAACATATAAGGCCCCACAGAGGTCAATTATGTAGGAGTATACGTGAATTTGAGAAAGATCGAGACCATTCAAAATTTTTGAAGTTGAGGTAGCCCAATTTTGACAATGGGTATATTGCTGACCTAGTATGGGAAGCCCCAAAGCTTCCCAAATACTAGGTCAGCAGACTACGGACTAGGCCTAGGCTAGCCCATGTGACTTATGCTGCGTTCCATTCAGGTTGTAAAGTGGGGCAATTCCACGCAAAAGTGGACATGACCACCAAATTTTAAAAATTCTCCAATATCAGTAAACTTGGTATCAGATTGAAGCTAAAAGTTTGAATTTTCCAATAAAATTAATTGTTCTAAAAAAAAAAACAAAATTCACTCTTTTTCATGCATAATTAATTAGCAGAAATCAAAGTGTCAATATTTTCAAAAAATATGGCATAATAAAAAGCTTTCTAGCAACAACTGCAATGAGATTTTTATTTTAATTCATACTCTGTGATGGAGTTATTTTCATATATTTACCACAAATGAAATTAAATTATGATTTCAGCAGTCTTCAACACTAACGAGCAACTAATTAAAGTTGTCTCATTATGTCACGGCGTTACCCTAAATATGACAATTTTTAATTTTGTGTAAGATACACAAGTTGGAGTGGAATATTTTTTACAATGCAAATCACACCCTCTCATGCCTACAACTTCCATTCACTAAAGTTATAATATCTCTCATTGTTAATTAATTATACCAATTAGAAATATGTCATGGCGTTACTTTTTTGGTAACGCCGTGACAGTAACGCCATGACCGGCATTTATTTACTGTATAGTGACTGACAATTGTAGTCACTGTGGTTGCTGGTACTTAAGCAACAGCATCCTACTGTATGATAATGACTTTTTGTCAACTTTCTGGGCCCTCTTCTATGATGGTACAAGCAGGGCCGGATTAGCGTTGTGTGGGGCCCCCGGCACTTTCTATAGCGGGGCCCCTTTTACAAGTTTAACCTCCTTCCCCCTTGCGCACCCGCTTACACAAAATTAACAACACTCAACAGATTAAATTTTAGCTTTTAACTTCTAATAACTAATAGTTACTTTTACACATCATACAGTGATACATGACAGTTATTATACATTATATGCCAGAGGCAGGGGTCCCCAAAAGCGCGGGGCCCCCGGCATATGCTGGTTCTGCCATGGGGTTAATCTGGCACTGGGTACAAGCAGAAAATGCACCACTGTCCCCTTTCTTTTGTTATGGTAATCCGCCTATTATGCTTAGAAGCTATGATGATCTGCTAGATTGTTTCAGTTAGCTCTGATGTGACTAGCAACAGTACTTCCTGTTTATATAGCATAAAGTCAATCCATGGTACACTTCACCCTGTACACTATTGAGTATGAGAAGCATTTATAGGCCTAAAGATTTGGATGGAAGAAAGTCTGCAACTAGCATAGCAGCAGGTCAATCAACCACACATACAATACACTTCAGTATAGTATACACCACCATTACAATCCAAAATGGTCAAGCAGTCTAATGCAAAGAAGCAGCATTAATACAGAGAAAGACTAAATTCGTATGCAAATATTTCTTAAAATATCTAAATTACTCATATCTAGGTGAATTACAAACATTCTGAATTTCTGACTATCAACATCACCATTTCCTATCAGCCTATTAACTTAATTTTTTTTAACATGTGTTTCCCATATAGTAAGGCTTTGGTCACGGCGTTACCGTCACGGCGTTACCAGGTTTTTTTTTTATTTTTTTTATATCTTATCATATCAACCATAATCATCATTTTTTATTTTATATTTCACCATACTGTTGTAGATAACTGTCTACAGAATATATTTCATGTGAAGAAACTGTAAAAAGTCCTTTAACTTCACAGGGTTTTAACAGTTTGCGAGTGGCCAGAAAATGCATGTCCTTTTCAGCGTCACGGCGTTACCACAGTCATTAATATTCATATTTTCATACTTAGTGCCCTTTTTGAAGAAAAATAATTTTCCAGATTAACTTTGTGATAGTCAGTAGTAGAAATGTAATAAAAGTTTGTTCCCAACATTAAAGGTCTCCCTGTTATTTACACTTGAAATGTGAATTTTGCTTCCAAAGCGTCACGGCGTTACCGTGGAATTGCCCAGTGGTGAATTCACCACGTCTTTTTCTTCTGCAATGCAGATATGAGATAGGGGCCTAGCAGGTAAAAAGAAAAAAAAAAAACCACGGTGAATTCACCACTGTACCACCTGAATGGAATACGGCATTATATGTCTAACTTAGGCCTAGGCCTAGGTCTATGTATGGTAGGCCTACAGTAGAATTGTCCATGGATGCAGTCAGGCAGTCAGTAGGATGATACTGTATAGTATAGGCCTAGCCTAGTGTATTTTACTGTAGCCTGTCGGCTACAAATACAGTGGTCATAGAATTAGAAATGTACAGTAGTTTACATTATTTATGTAGCCTACAGGCTACTGTCTGGGTCCTAGTATTACGAATAACATGCAAATAACCATTGACGTAGTGTAAGCCCTGTCAGGAAAACATTTATGTTATGCCGAAGATCTTCGGCGTGCAGTAAAGACCTTTTACACCAATTTGATGGTGTGATTTTCTTGTCTTTTACATACACACTGTACTTAAAACACAGTACAACAATTTTGCGCGGCGTAAAAATTGAGAAAAGAGGTGTCTGGTGTAAAAATTTGGTGTAGGAGGTACAAACTTTCCAGACTGGGTTTAAATGGCACTTAAGCTATGGAGTGGCTAAAGTGCCATACACATAGTACATCTCGTATACTGGCAGGGCTCTAAAAAAAGGGTAGTGCATATAAGCCAGAGGTGTGTTGAGAGGGGGGTGTATATTAATCAAAATGCAAGTTAACTTTAAACATGCTAATACTGGTTGCACTGACAGACCCTTCTGGTAAATTTGTTCCGCTCCTTTATAATTCTAGGGAAAAAGGAGTACTTGTAGACATTAGTAAGGCACGCAGGTTGATGGAAATTTTACGTGCTTGTTCTTCGATGACCTTGCCATGTCACTGGTTTTAGCAAGTGTTCTCTCCTAGGTGTGTCAACTAGGCCTAGGTTTTAATTGATTTTATAAAGAAGGGTTAATCTAAAGGCAGATCTCCTATTTACAGTACATTCTGTTTGCACTGCTTTTTACAATGTAGGATACCCACAAGATACTAAGTCACACAGGCAGCTGATTGACAAGTAAATCAAACACAAACTGTGTGGACTGCCAGAATGGAACAATGCAATTTTTATGGGGCCAGTCATGACCAACACGCCCCACAACAAAGTCACCCACATCCAACAAACTGACCTCCTATCTGGGCAAAGTCGCCCAAATAAAAGTAGCCAGCATAAGAAAGTTGTCCCGAGGTGCAACAAACTCGCCCCAAAACAAACTTCTCAAAGGTTTGCCCATTGACCCTACACCATCAGAGGAGTGCCCTTCCCTCCCGTGGTGCCTTTGGCACCATTCGGTCAGTTCACCGTGCATTGGTGTGTCCCCTAGACAGAATCTTGGACCAGCCACTGAAGCTAAGCCTTTTGTTTACAAACTGAACATGTCCACAGTTTCAGCGCCAATGGTTCAAGCAGAAGTATGAACAAGTAACTTTCCCCTCGCTATGTTATGAAGAAAAATTTGCAAACAACACATGTGTCTCTCCCTAGTCTCATGAGGGAGAACAACAGAAACAACTTTTTTATGGTTCCTCCCCCCCCCCCTCCAGGTGATTACAATTCTAACATTACTCATATAGTTACTACTAAAGCATGGATCTTAAATGCCTTTTTCCATGCCTTTGCAGCAGGGTTGGGTTTTTGCCGGAAAAAAAAACCTGTTTCAGGAACAGCCTGAAAATTAAAGTTGGTTTGCAAAATGATTAGAATATCAAGCAAAGTTTACAAAGTGAGGAGTATAAAAATTGTGTTTTTATGAAAGTTTCAAATTATATGAAAGTTCAATCACCAAGTTGGTAGAGCATATCTGTTACACATAAGAAAGAGCAGGAGAATGGAGTGGACAAGCAACTTCCTTTATCATGTCAGACACTTCAGTCTGGCACAGCAGAGAAGCAAATTACAGTGCCATAATGAAAAATGCTGAGTTACTGTAGCAGCAACATGAAGTAAACAAGTTTCATCAAGGGAGCTTCTCTGAATATTTCAAGTCAACTGTTCCCAGAAATACTGTAAGTAAGAAGTTATATAGATGGCCAGCCAAGTACTGTACAAAGAGACTATTTATCTTCCTTTTGAAAAATTTGGTAAACCACAAAGAGTAATGTACAGTATGCTTTTTGAGCTATTGCAATCAGCCACTGTCACTCTGTCTGTCTATCTTGACCGTCAGCAATTGCTGAAGCTCCCTTCATTTCTGGATGGATTTTGATGAAACTTGGACACAGTGAACAATGCATGTGGGGCAACTTTTGACCAAGAGGAAGTAGTGGTCAAAGGTCATTAAGGGGTCATTATAGGCTACTCTGTGAAAATCTCAAAAATCTGTCTTCTCTCACACCAACATGTTATGTTCTTTGTAATAATGTTCCCCAAGTTGTGCTTCTTTCAGGGTGAAGACTGATACAAAATCATTGGAGGTCAAAAAAGTGAAAATCTTTGATTTGGAATTTCTTTGTAACAGCAAGTAGGATGGAATCCAAATGTAGTGTGTGTTATCACCATTTGGTGGCAAAAATGTGGAGGTCATTTGGAGGTTATCAGGGGTCACATGAGGTCATAACCTCATGAAGTAAGGATTGAACCCAAACTTAGTAGATTTAATAATTGCGCAGCTGCAAAAAATTTCAAGTTGTCAGGGGTTCATTTGAGGTCAAATTTGCAATTATTGCTTGAACTGAATGAAACTTGAGAGATGCAGTCAACATCAAGTGTCAGAAATTTAGAGGTTATGCTGGGGTGATCAGGGGTCATTTGAGGTCAAACCTGGAAACGTAATTGGATATTAAACATGAAACTTAGTGAATGTACAGTAGTCGATATTTTGTGCCAAAACTTATGGAAGTACTGTGGGGGTCATTTGGTTATTCAAAGTGGCAAAGATTCATAGGTGATTCATAAAATTTGGTGCCAGAAATTGTGATGGTAGTGATCATTTTAAGTTTCCAAATTTTCATAGGTCACTCAGGGTCCATCAGCAAAACTAACCTTAGTGCTCTTGTTCATGATTTCTTGTATGTAAGTATAAAGCAAGGTGGCATTTAGAAAGGTCTCAAAATTGAGCGGGTTCCATGTTTGCTTGGGAATCATTGAATAATACATACCAAAATGCCACTAAAGATACCTTCTTATAGCAAATTTTGGCTTGGCTTGAAATTTGACAGGTTTGAGCTTCTGCAAAGTGCAACATTGGTGCTCTAGTTTGTAAATTGTAAGATTTTTCATTTTGACCTCCCGGACCTTCAAAAAGAGGACAAATCAACCTCTAACATCAAGTTGGATAATACAGTGAAAAATGGGACTGAATGGCCACTTTGCTGTGATGTATTGTATTGGACCAATGAAATGCCATGAATAGGCTGTATAAATACCATTTCTAGCCTAGTGTACATCCATACCATGTGTATGCTTCAACAAATCCTTCTTTTGCTACTTACCCGGGAGAAAAAGTCGGAATCTCTTCCATAGAGAAGTACAGTATATTAAGTGCATGTTTTCTTCTTTTTTTTTTTTTTTTTTGCAGTTCCTTGATGACAACCTGATCTGAAAAGAAATATGGAAGTCTGTTTGCCATCCTCCCCAGATGACTGGGTTGCTATCAAAGTGTCCCCTTTTGAGGAGGAACCATTGAAAACCAAATTTCGATTTTTGGTCGACTGGAATGAAGCTATGCGTCAAGTTGTAATCACATGTCATGAAGAAAAGCCACGTGGCACTAGGCGTCTGGATCAAAAGGTGCAGTACCGGAGCATTACAATACTTTCCAAGCAGGACACCAAGGGGCAGTTGCCACCCCAGATAGACAAGAATTCCAAGAGCAGTTGGACAGGGATGTTTTCTATTCAAGATTTAGAGTATAAACATCACCAGCTTTGCCTTGTCAGGCCTGCCTTGCAGGATCACCCATTACATTTGCCATATGATCCTAGAGGATTCTGGAGTCTGCTGTATTCAGTAGACATTCCACCAAACTTTACTTCAGATGTGGAAAGGTACTTGTATACAGCACTGGATATTTGTGGCAAGTCACTCCTCATAGATGCACTTTTCCAATCAGAAATGGGCATCGAACAATACTTGGAAAATTACAGTGAGTTGAGGCAACGTGCATTTGAAGAGGATCTTGCAACAAAGGAGTCTGCCTTGAAGGAGATTTTGAAACAACATAGGGGTGCACTGACTATGGTTGTATTGTCAGATATATTCTCTAAAGAAGAGAATATTCTCTCTGAGGTTGTGGTGGCCAGGGCAGAGCTTTTTAACATTCTTTTGCAACCATTTTTAGATATGAGAGAAATGGCTTACAGTGAGCTTCTTAAGCTTCATGATGCCCTACAGGATGAACACATGAGCAATGAGAGGCGCACAAAATCCACCATAGCATACACAGACTGGCAGGAGAACTATATCAATGCAATTGAATCTATTCTTCAAATCAAAATTAAATATTTTAACCAGTGCTTGGATACCACTAAAGGTAAACATTATTTCTTTAAAGTCCATTTGACATGAAAAACATGGAAAATACAAAGTATAGCCACAATTCCTATCAAAGCCATTGAATAGTAACCATTCATATTGTTTTACATGTAAATACTATTCAGGAAGTGTGCAAATCTTTGATGTGGAAGAGGGACTCACAAAGAAATATTTTCATATTGGTACAGTATGCCTTGAGAGATTTATTGGTACATAGTTACTGTAGATGCCATCATCAAACACCCAGATTTATATGTAGTGGTATTACCACTGTGCAACACCAACACTGCACATTATTTTTTCCCAGCCAATGAGTTACTGTACAGTGTTTTAGAATAATGTAACTTTGATGATTAACATCAAAGAGATACAAACTAAATCTTCCATGAGAACCTTTATTTATGAGTTTTAATCTTGGACTGTTGAGTAAGGAAACTCTTTTTTCTTTGCATATTCCCATACTCTTAGGGGCATCTACAGTATAGGCATTATTTCCTGCAAACTGCCGAAGTAAAGAAATAAATAAATGCAAGTTATCCAAACATCCTGCTTTGCATTCCAATTGATCTACTGTACAAAGCTTATTACAAAGTGTTAAAGTCAATGGGGTATCAGAAAAGTGTGTTTGTATGAATTCATCAACCTCCCCCATCCCGTTGTGCACCTGGCATTTTATAGTTTAGGCAGTTTGCCGCCTAGAATCATCGATATTTACACACACAGTGTTTCATTTGTTTTATATTTGCAGCTATTGTGAAGCAGCTTGAGGAAGACTCATTGCGTTTTGGAAGAGCTACATGGGCCCAGATGGGCGAACCAAGGTTGCAAGATTTAAAGGAGTTATTGTCCAAAGAAAAAATTCAACTTCTTCAAGCCAAAAGAGAGTCTTTCAGACATGGGCTGGGTAAAAAACAGCAAGAGGTACTGTTTGCTGCTTTTCAGTTGTTAAAAGTTGACTGTGAAAGAAGTTTTATACACTACAGTATGATTAAATGCATTTACAGTATTTGAAGTATACAGTAGGTCCATGACCAGGATGTTTCGGGTTTGGGGGTGGTTAGTGGCACTGTTTGGCTAGGATTTTACCTTGGTGCCTTGTTATTTCAGTAGTTACAGTAGGGCATGCAAGTCCATTTGAGGGTGAGCAAGACAGGAGGGGGAAGGGGACGGGGAGGGGTGAGAAGCAGGCATGGTCCTTGCTGCCAGTAAAGCTACAGCCAGGTTTAAGGTCATTTTAATGGTCAAAGACAAAAATATTAATTAAACTTCATACTGTTTGCTACAGGGGTAAGAGTGTACAGTATAAAGGATGTATGCAGCTACTATCATTACAGTAGGTTTGTTTTATACTGTAAGTGTGTAAAAGTAAGTTGGACAGCATTACTATGATATCATTAATACTCAGAGACACACTGACAGCATTGTAGAGCGGTGTTCACCGTACAGTATGTACCATATGGTTATAAGCTGTGAAGGAAACAAGCACATGCTAGTGATACTGTATGAAGTATGTAGCTGTGCTGTCCAGTGTACAGTCACATGTTTCCATGATATCATTTGCATCAGGGTTGTAGCAATGGTAGGCTGTGCTGGGCTGTGCCATCTGTGAATGCTCTTCAGCACTTGGGACCAATGGTTATTATAAGCCTGTTGCCTTCCAGTACTAATGTAAGCCCTTAAACTGTCATTGTGAAGATGATGTCCTTTAATAAAAAGATTGCAGTGTAAAGTGGTTTTCATTTTGGATTACAAAAGGTGATTACACCAGTTCATGTATGTTGTAATGGTAACCCACCCCGTTCCCCTTGACACTTATCAACTGTACATGTGCTTGTATTAAGCTCTCAATGTTTAGGTGTCTGCTTCAAATAGAACAGTATTGTGTTCTGTGTTGCACACTATATTATATGTGGATGGAGTTTAATACTTTTTTATTCAAATTGAAGAAACAGTAAATATTTTTGCTTTTCAGTTGGCTTGTTTAGAAGATGACCATTTAGTTCAGAAGCATCTTCAAGAATTGCAGCAGGATGTCTTTGATCTGCAGATCAAACTGTATGAGACACAATTAGGTATTTTACAGGAACAAGAGAAAAATCTGAAGTTGAAGTTAAACATTGTGAAGGAAGAAATTGCAGGTGAGACATGAGGTACTGTGACCAGGGGTGGAATTTTGGTACTTTTTGGTTTCGATGAAAAGAGAAACCTATGCTGTCATGATGGCGTGTGTGTGTGCATGGGTGTGTGTGTGTGTATATGTGTGTTTGTGACACTTTTCTTGTTTACACCATATCTCAAAAAGGAAAACTCTGACAGTTCTCAAACTTGGTAGGTAGATGCCGCATATTGAGAGGAAGAACCCTATTGTTTTTGGTGGAGGTCAAAGGTCATTTGGGTCACCAGGGGTCAAACTCTGAAAACATTGTTTACATGATATCTCAAGTTAGGAAGCTTGGATAGATTTCATACGCAGTATGTATATGCATTATGGCGAGAGGAAGAATCCTAGTGTTTTTGGTGGAGGTCAAAGGTCATGTGGGGTCACCGAGGGTCAAAATCTGAAAACCTTGTTTACACGATATCTCAAGGTAGGAAACTTTGATAGATTTCATACTTAGGATGTGTATGATTTATGGTGAGAGGAAGTACCCTAGTGTTTTTAGTGGAGGTCAAAGGTCATTTGGGGTCACCGAGGGTTAAAATCTGAAAACCTTGTTTACACGATATCTCAAGATAGGAAGCTTTGATAGATTTCATTTTTAGGATGTATATGCATTATAGTGAGAGGAAGAAGCCTATTGGTTTTGGTGGAGGTCAAAGGTCATTTGGGGTCACCGAGGGTCAAAATCTGAAAACCTTGTTAACACAATATCTCGAGGTAGGAAGCTTGGATAGATTTTATATGTAGTATGTGGATGCATTATGGTGAGAAGAAGAACTCTGTTGTTTTTGGTGGCGGTCAAAGGTCATTTGGGGTCACCAGGGGTCAAACCCTGAAAACCTTGTTTACACGATATCTCAAGGTAGGAAGCTTGGATAGATTTCATACGTAGTATGTGGATGACTTATGGTGAGAGGAAGTTGTTTATGGAGGAGGTCAAAGGTCATTTGGGGTCACTGGGGTCAAATTCGGAAAACCTTGTTTATAAGATATGTCAATTTATGAAGCTTACATACTTTACATGGTATTGCACTTAATCCATCCAAAAACCCCTGTGAGTTTGTCAGATGTCAAAGGTCAGCTGAAATCACCAGAGGCCAAAAAGCAAAAATTCCCTCGAATTCCCTAGGTCAAATAATAACACAATTCTGTAGTTTTCCAGCACATCAAAATCACATTCAACCAATGACTGAAAAAAACGGGACATCTTGGCATTATTTGGGATTACACATGTAAGTGGTGTTCATCGAAACCACAATGCATTTTTGCATTCTGGTTTCATGGTGGGGGTTAGTTGTTTGACTGCAAGAACTGTCCTTGTCAGTAATAAGTGATGGATCTAGGGGATTTTGATTGTTTTTTGAAATCTTTTTGCATATTTAGGGGATAAATCACCCATCACCCCTGTCAATTTCTAGTGCTATTTGTGACCACAAGAATATTCTTCATCCTCCCTTTTTCATGTTAAAAGGAAGTATTACTTGGATTGTGCAACAGAAATGATGCCAAGTTCCTCTGTAAACCACTAACTCTAAGCTCTGAAACTTTTTTAATTTTTGCTCCCTGTTACTTGTAAGGAAGTGTCAAAGTTTGATAGGACTTGTAGTTTTAATGAATAGGAAATTATGTCCATAAGATGAAGATTTGATGAGGGAATTCAGCCTTAAGTGTTGGTCACATATTTTGAACTTGTAGACATCAAAACTTTTAAAAAGTAGCTACTGGTTGACTCCAAGTAACTCCTGGTTAATCTCAAGTAGATCCTGGTCCACTCAACATTTGCAGTTACTGTTTCATTACATTCAGCTCCAGGTAGAGATCATTGAGAAATTCTCATCCATGGTGATGGTATTCTGTTCATGTAATATACTTTTGCAAACAGATTTAGAGGAAGATGAGGAGTTTTATGATGCAGTTGAGAGTGTTGATGAGATGGAAGGAGAAGAATTTGGAGAGATGGAGAGTGACATACCAATAGAAGAAGTAGAAAAGAAGAAACGAATGAAGGAATTGTCTGGAAAACTGTCGAGGTTGAACAGAAAAAAGGCTCTTTTGAGAAGCAAAAAGGTGTTTTTCTACAGGGGTTTAAACCAGAGTACAATTTTTTTTTTTTTTGGGTGGGGGGGGGGGGGCTCTTTTTCCATTTTGAGCAAAAATTACCACCAGTTCTTAAGAGACTTTATGGGTGCTGATTTGGAGGCTTCAGGTGCTATTTTGTTGTATTATTTGACTAACTAGTTAGAGCAGGATGAGGTGAATTTTTTTCACCATTCTCGGCACTTTCATGGGGGACTGGTGGGGGGAGGGGAGTTTAGCTGCTGCAAGGTGGAATTGCCCATCATAAGGACATGTATTTTATACACAGGTCCAGACTGTCAACCAAGCATTGCAGGATGGACAGATTACAACAGATTACATGCCATGTACACATCTTAGCTTGTGTAACTTTTGTTGCAAATGTTGGCAGATATTTTTATGTTGATGATTAGAAAAAGAGGGTTTATGTGATTCTAGAATTTTATCTTAATAAAACTGCAGTAATATTAATAATAAAAAAGAAACAGTCATCGCTATATGAATGTGAAAGTTCAAACTCACCATCAGTTGATATGTGGTGTCTCAACTCAGTCTCAACTGTATGTTGTCATATCATACTAAAACAGTCCAAACTTGTAAATTTATTATCTTTGATTTTCAGCAACTCTGCACTGAACATCATTATGCAGAGATAGCATCAAAGACAAAACAAGAACAAGAACAGCAAAATCATCGCAAAGTTCAACAGGTATTAAAACTGTTCTCATCTTAAATGGTTTAAGGATTATTTTGTAGCAATGATTAGCTTAGATACAAAGTATCATTTCTTAACACTACATGTAAATATATGATAGTCTTTGTATCTTCAAACATAAGTTAGAAAAATAAAAGTTTCTTCAAGTGACATAATATCACCTTAAGTAAACAAGCCTGTGTTTTGTGAAATGCCCTGCTTGCTATATCCCATTGGAGGTGAGAACCTGAAGCTGTGGCCTGGAAGGGGTACAAAACTTAAGAAAAAATTCTTTGGGTGTAGATTTTTGTATGTTCTCAAACATAATCTTGAACAACTTGAAGCAAGCATGTATTGTCATGAAAAAGTCATTGTTAAATGAAATGTCTGTATTTCATTAGTTTCTTGATGTTTCTCAGCAGATGTAAAAATTTGTGAATTATTCATGATTTTGCAAAATTTTATTCTTTAAATATATCATTTGGAAGGCTATTTTGGTGTTTAATACTACTTTGCACTGTGAAAGAAACTGATTGAAACAGGTCAGGGAGAACAGGCTGAAATAAAATTAATTGTCCTTTGATGTTTGTTCTTCAAATAATATGGCTGTTCTGTCAGATTTTTTTTTATTTTCATATTTTATCGGTGTGTTTTCACATGGTAAGTTAAAGTATGTCCCAGTATGAAAGAATTAACTTTTAAAAACATACTATTGACATGTTCTTATAAGTGTTAGACCGATCATCAGCATTGGGTGTCGGCCGATATTACCCATTTTCGTCCAGTATTGGTATCGGCAAAATTTACCTAATGTGCTGATACTGCCTTACCGATATTTCTCATCTTATTCTTCATAAAAAGGTTGCATTATATAAGTTAGCTTGACTGTAAATTCATATCTTTTGACCCAAGAAAAAGATGTATTTGCATGGGTACAAAAAACGGGAACCTGTATGCTACATGTTGGAGATCTTCAGTACCTTGAAAAGCTCAGTGTATTGCACACAGAGCCACGAATATACGGCTATGCACCTTTGCCTGCATGTAACAAAGTCCCCAGGAGGGGGAGGGGAGGGGGCTTTATGAAATAATCAGACTTTTTCCTAAAGATTTGAATGACTGAACTGATTCAAAGTTTTAGAAACACGCACAGCTATTTTAAAGTAATTAGCATAGGGGTTTCGGCTTCATTTATTCATGAGCCGATGCTTCAAGAGCCAGTGACTGATTAGAATCTAGTAAACAAACTTACTTCCCAATGATGACCTTGTGATGTTTTTGACGGACAACCATATGTTTCGCTTTGGGAATGGGCCGTAACGTTAGGCTGTTAGCTAATTTAGTTTATGCATCGACCATTAATGTGGTAATGTGATATTCACTGTGCATGCTGCTGGCAGAAGGAGGCCAGTTTTGTAGGAATGACGAAACAGGATCACAGAGCGACTATACGGGAGGATTTAATTCCTCACGGCACGACAAAGAAGTTAGAAAAACTCTAGTCTAAACTGATTAACTTTGTGATTCTGTTCTTTCTCGCTTGGCATTGCACAAAAAGCGTGAATGGTTTTATTTACCAATTTAGCTGGGTAAATGATAAGCAGGGAATAATGTTTTTCTCCTACAACATTTTAAGAATCGTAGTAGTAGGCTAAATCTGGAACGGGGTAACAGAACTTTGGGCGGGGTACATGGTGCTCCGTGCAAACACTTAAGTATAAAAAAAGACACAACACCTAGTGATAGTAGCTAATAGCCTATGGTGTAGTGTGTATTCTGCTCATTCCTCAAGTATCGGTACCAGATCGGCATCGACCAATAGTGAGAACTGAAATATTGGTATTGGTACCATTGATCAGCTACTTGGCATACTGGTACAACACTAGTCCTTGTACATTAACAACATTTTGCAAGAGATGCATGGCATCTCTTGCAAAATGTTGAGCCAAGTGCAAAATGTTGAGCCAAAATCTTAGAGAATAGTGAATTGGTTTAACATTATATAGAGTGCTATGAAGTATTGTGACCCCATTCGTAAGGATGAGATCTTTTGAAGATTGGCTCTTTGCCTACATTTAGGAATGCCTTGCACATGGGCAGAACAGTCAGTATTATCAAATTGAAACATGAAAACATTACTATGAAAGTTAATCTGTGTTAGTATTACACATATAGAAATGTTTATACTCTTAATCTGAACATAAAAGGTACACCAAATTTGGTGCTGAGATCAAGAGTTTAAACATATATTAGAAATATATTTTACTTTCATGTTTATGAAAAAGTGCTTGTGATATTCTTAATCATCGAATTTTTTAAAAACTTTTTGGCTACCAAAAAGAAATTTCAAAAAAAAAGAGCAGGTTGGGACCAAACAAACAAATTTCTTTTCCCCCAGAAGTGATGTGTCACATCATTGATGTGGTAGTAACCATTTGGTGAACTGTGTTGTGACAGTGGCATTAATGGCTGAGTTAAGCATATGTAAACATTTCACAATCTTTGTGAAATTACTTTCACAGAAACGAGAACAAAGAGCTGCAGATGAGGCGGCTAAGAAAGAGCACATTCAAAATGAGAGGAGGAAAACAATCGAAAGGTTAAAAGCATACCAGTTGGTAAGAATCAACAATTAAGTAACATTTTGTTTTTAAATGGCAGGCGGTTGGCAGTGTAAGTAAAGGGTATAGTTTAAGACTTCTTAGACGTTAAGTTGCAGGAGGAAAATAGTTCAGATATTTTCAAAGTTTACTTAGTGGTACGAATTTTAAAATACCATTACTTCCCTGTTTGGGGATTTGGTTGTGGAGGGATGGTGGTTAGTGAATGGTTCGTGAGACAAAAGTGATGTGCTTTTTTTGACAACACAGTGGGTAAGATTCGGAAAAGGAGAGCAGTTTGGGGAAAAGTATAGCCAAGCTACTGTAGTGGCAGATAATTACAGGACAGGGGAAAAGTTGAAGACAAAGTGTGCCAGTTTACATGTAGCTTGTTTCTCAAATTATTTCTTTTTTCTATACATGACATAATATCAGTTTAAATATATGTGACAACTATGCTTGCTGTACAATGAAAAGAAGTTACTTAACTGTAATGGGAAGAGCGGATGTAGGTAATTGGCACAGATGCTAGCTAAGGATGGATTGAGCGAATGGAGGGGGAAGGGGAATATAATATTTTGCTAAAGATTTATTTATGTTAACATGTCTGCCTTGATCATTAAGCATAAAAATGTGTAAATTCTGAGATGTCATTTTTCTCGAAATAAAAAGCCACAAATCTTTAAGGAACGATTGAAACTGGATGCTCTGTTTCCTTTAAGAAATACCCCAGTACAAAAACAATTGTTCCAGAGAATATCAACTCTAAAAGAAAGAAACAACCCTCCTCCAAAGCATCTACTAAGACTTGGAAGAACAAGGATCAAAAGCCAGGTTAGTAGTGCCTACATTTTTGATAAGTTTATGGTCAAAGAAGGTGACTGAACTTTAGCACTGCTACCTAGAGAGCAAATTTGCCAATCCTTGCTTTGTAGAAGGATATAAATTCTCACATACTGCAGTGTATGAACAAGGTGAGAATAAATGACTTTTTACAAAGTGCCTAGCAGGTACAGTATATGGTGTGATAAAAAAGGTTGAGAACAAGTGTACTTCAAATGTAGTTAGATGAGATTTAACGACACACCAACACGAAGGTGTTGTATTGTGTCAACGAGATAAAAAGGTAAAGTTTAAATATGGTTCAAGTTCAAGTTTGGTTCAAATACAGCTCAAATACGGTGCAAGTACCCTCCATTTAGTCGCCTTTTAAAACAGGCAGGAAATACCGTGGGCATATTCTACAACCCCTAGCCCACAGGGGGCCCAACCATGGAGGGGCTTGCTTGGTTTTGTGGCGCCGACAACCCGCCAGTCGTGGGATGAGTAATAACGGTCTTATGTGTGCACTTTATAGGTGATAGTCAGGAACAAACTACTCGCCACACACAACCTCCTCACCCCACCTTGATGCAGTTTAACGTCATACCCAGGACACGTACTTCAGATGTAGAACTAGAGAAAGATATATTTATTTTATGCACCCAGCTCCCACCTTCATAGCTTGTTCTTTTGCTAAGGTATAAAATTTTGAAATTTATTAACTTAAGTTGAAATGTTGCTTTGTGATGTCCTTCTCTTACAAATCACATTGCCTAATTTTGTTTCCTATTGAAAGCCTTAGCTTGGCTAGTATTCATTTGTAGAATTACCCTTGTCCTGTGACAGAATAGTCTAGGGAGCTTCTTTTTTAATGGTGGTGTGTTTTTGTGGTTAGTGTGTTTGTGTAATTTTTCCTTTGATCATTGCCTCTTGATATTAACATATTTATCATTGAATTATTTCATGTAAGTTTTGAATAGTGTAATTTTAGTAAGCAGTTGTATGCATATATTATATGTGTTTAATGCTGATCTCTGGGGCAAGAGGCCTCATTTTTGTGAAGGCTGAAGGTCATTTAGTGACACAGAAGGAAAAATCCATCGGGATGCAAAATTAGTTTGTGCAGGTTTTTTAAGCCATTTTGAAATGAAAAGAAGCTTATTATACAGAAATCATTGAACACTGTGTATGAATTACATATGCATTTTTGTTTCCATTGTATCACTAACACTAGAACTTGTTACAACTAATATTATAGTGCTTTGTGAAAATCTTATTTGTGGGCACTTAATTTTTGATGTATCAAATCTTACTCTCCCAGCCAATTTGGACAATGAAATGGAAGTTCAACCACCAACTTGGATTCCTGTCCCTCCCCCTGTTGGCAAACCACCACCTCCACCACCTCCCCCTCCCCCACCACCACCTCCCCCTCCCCCACCACCACCTCCCCCACCTCTTTCAGGACCCTCACCTGTGATGAAAACTGTAAACCCAAAATCAGAAGAAGCAACAGCAGAGAAAAAGAAGCCAGTATCATTTTCTCTTGACCTGAATGCAATTACAAGTGCCAGGAATAGATTACAGAAAGCAGAAGTGCTGCCTGGCAGGACATCTCCACATGAAGGTAAAACTGGTTTTGTGTTACTTCATCCTTGAGTGGACTTAATTAAATAGCTTTATACTTATGATATCCTTTTTGGTTTTAACACTGACTTAAAAAAGGTATGGGTTACTCCCTGTAAATGATGTATGCAAAATGACAGTAACTTTGTAACAGTTTATGTTGAAGGTAATGTTAAATGCTTTAAGTTAACAGCACATGGTGTCAGGTAGTACTGCATGTTATAAGGTGTAAATATTTAAGTTGTTGGGCAGCAAAATATCAACTTTTCTGAACCACTGGGCCATGTCTTACCAGTGGGTTGCGGTGCACTGGCTGATGAGCCAGGAATTCGGTCAACAAAGTAAAAAGATAGTTGCACATACCTTTATTTAGAACTATAGTTATGGTATATTTGATCTCATCTGACAAAGAGAAAATTTAGTAGTATACAATGCAGTGCATGAAACTTGTGCTGCATGTTTAAAGGGCAACAAATCTCACCCCAAACAGTCAAAATTCTCACAACTAAGTTTACCTAGAGCCCCTTCTCCAATATCAAAGAGAACACCTGCACCTCACAGACAAAGCAATAATAGCCTGTACTTAGCTTAAATTGCTCAAGGCCATATCCACACACACAGGCTACATGTGAGCTGATCTGTACCAGTCATCAGTAACAGACCAATCAGAGTGATGCTATTGTTTAAATTTATGTCAGTCAGAGTGCAATTACCAGTTGTATTTAGAACTGTAGGGCTATTCCTAAATACATTTGGGGAGATGCCATAGACCCTTTAAATGTTTAAACGATAGGTAAAAGTGGAACTTTCTTCTGATTCCTTTCCATAGGCAGAGGACTCTATTCGATAGTGTTACTGTGTGTGTAAGTGTGTACATGTGGGTGTGTATGTGACACGTTAACATGACACTTGAAGAGTATTAAACACCAAGGGATCTCATACTTGGCATGTGGATGGCCCATATTGGATCAGTTACCCCCTATCACTTTTGGTGGAGGTCACTTGGGGCATGATAAGCATTTCCATTGACAATACATTTGCAAAATAAAGTCATTGATGAATGGGGAAGGGGCAAGGAGTGGGGGTTCAGTCAGTTAATCCCTTACCTTGATCTAAACCTACAGGTTGTAGTTCTACATTTCCCAAAATACGATCGTATGTTTATTCATAGCTTCTTATCTATCTTTTTAGGAGGTGGAGACCCAATGCTTAGTGCCTTGCGACTCATCCGTGAAGGGGTTAAACTCAAGAAGGTGGAGCAGGCAGGGGATGAAGAAAGATTGAAGAGCAGTGACTGGGATAATTCTGAATTATTCCAGGCATTGCAGAAGGTTAGAGATAAGGTAGCACCAACGATGAATGACTGTGGAGATAGTGATGACGAGTTTGATGACTGACACTGCTCTGCTTGCAGTAAGTTCAAAATGTGAAAGTTGTTACCATCAGTGACTACAGGTAACTAAAATGTCAGTATGACATTTAGTTTTTTTTTGGCAGTACTGGAATTGTGGTATATCAGTATTATGTGAAAGCCCATACCATTGCATAGGTGAATAAGTTCAGGTTATTACCTGTACTTGAATGTATCAATACACTGCTGTATGCTTTTAAAAACTTAGTGTGTAAACTGGTTTGTGAATGTGCTATAAGAGCCAATAAAAATAAGGAGTGTATTGTAAAATGAAAGTAAATCATGTTGGTTAAGAAATTCTGACATCGAATTAATGTACAGCTACCTGTATTTTAAAGGTGATGACTCAAAAGAGATTTCTTTAAGATTTATCGAGAAAACACTTTTTTAACTCATGTTTGGTGACTGTGTTCCTTGATTTTAAACATTTGCCGTGTTTTACTGACTAAACTATAATAGCATTTCAGTGTTACAGGAATTAAGTCTGGTTGTAGCAAACGAAAAGATCGGGACTAAATGTGGATGCTCCGTAGTTTAAAAAGTAAATACGATATTGTCATTCTTGAGATAAGCCATGTATGTAAAAGGAATACAGCTACAGGTTATAAGAAAATAACCACAGAAACAGTGAAATCAAAATTGTATTGGTGCATGGTTTTGTTTTTAGCTTCATATTAAAGTGATTTAATAACTAGTGCCACAAACATATGGGTACTCATAGTAGTAAAGTGCAATTCATGGTGAACTATTCCTACCTTACAAATTAATTATGCTCAAGTCTCCAGTAGAGTTACCTTTAAAGGTCAGAAGCAGTCACCCCAAACTTATTTTGAAACAATAGCTAAATGTCACAAATTTCTTATTTCGCTTCCAAGTATCTTTCATGATACTTAAGAACATAAATATTGCATATTCAAGGTAAATCAAGCAGTTGCTCCTTGTAAATTTTACAATTGAGTGAGAAAAATACTGTCACATGATTCTCAAGAGCCATTCAGGAAATAGGATAGCCTACATACAAACAATTCTTTTTTGGGGTGACTGCATTCTCCCTTTAAAGATATCATCTGAAAATGTAATGATTTTGCATTTTTCACTTATAGAGGAATTGTTCACTACTTAGATAAAATTTATTTCATTCATAGATTGTATGGGAGGTACTACTGCCATTCAGGTGAGGAACCAGGTTTTCAGTAGGTAGGAAAACCTCACCTTAACCAGAAAAAGTTACAACAGACTTAAAGCCATCAGAAAACTGCTGACTTTAAGGTTTTGCTCCTTTCAATCTGGATTTTATGTAAACTTGGTGGAGGAAATTGTAACTTCCAAACCCTGTTCACATCAAACCCTCTTTGTCTAGTAATACCTGGTACTGATGCTCTTGTCATTCATTTACTGTACATTAAAATTTCACAATATTATGAACTGTATTCTGTCATTCTGTTGTTTTCCTCAAGATTACACTGAAGGGTCTATCTTGAAACATCACCTTTCACCCACATCACCTGATCTTACCTGTACTCATTACTCCCATCATGCATTGCAGCAGGCTGTGAATATATAAATCCGCGAACAAACTATGGAGTTGTGCAGTATACTTGTTAACAGCCCGCCCTCAGTAAGGAAACCTATGATGTAATATCAGATTAATACTTTTATTGGTTTCGATGAAAGAGAAACCTATGCGGTCATGATGGCGTATGTGTGTATGTATGTGTGTATGTATGTGTGTGTGTGTGTGTGTGTTTGTGACGCTTAGCTTGTGTGCGCGATATCTCAAGAAGAGAAACTCCAACAGTTTTCAAACTTGGTACATAGATGCCCCATATAAAGAGGAAGAACCCTATCGTTTTTGGTGGAGGTCAAAGGTCATCTGCGGTCACCGGGGGTCAAAACCTGAAAACCTTGTGTGCACAATATCTCAAGTTAGGAAGCTTGGATGAATTTCATACTTAGTGTGTAGATGTGTTATGGTAAGAGGAAGAACCCTATTGTTTTTGGTGGAGGTCAAAGGTCATCTGGGGTCACCGGGGGTCAAAACCTGAAAACCTTGTGTGCACGATATCTCAAGTTAAGAAGCTTGGATGAATTTCATACTTAGTGTGTAGATGTGTTATGGTAAGAGGAAGAACCCTATTGTTTTTGGTGGAGGCCAAAGGTCATCTGGGGTCACCAGGGGTCAAAACCTGAAAACCTTGTGTGCACGATATCTCAAGGTAGGAAGCTTGGATGAATTTCATACTTAGTGTGTAGATGTGTTATGGTAAGAGGAAGAACCCTATTGTTTTGGTGGAGGTCAAAGGTCATCTGGGGTCACCTGGGGTCAAAACCTGAAAACCTTGTGTGCACGATATCTCAAGTTAGGAAGCTTGGATGAATTTCATACTTAGTGTGTAGATGTGTTATGGTAAGAGGAAGAAACCTATTGTTTTTGGTGGAGGTCAAAGGTCATCTGGGGTCACCGGGGGTCAAAACCTGAAAACCTTGTGTGCACGATATCTCAAGGTAGGAAGCTTGGATGAATTTCATACTTAGTGTGTAGATGTGTTATGGTAAGAGGAAGAACCCTATTGTTTTTGGTGGAGGTCAAAGGTCATCTGGGGTCACCTGGGGTCAAAACCTGAAAACCTTGTTAACATGATATCTCAAGATAGGAAGCTTGAATGAATTTCATACTTAGTGTGTAGATGTGTTATGGTAAGAGGAAGAACCCTATCATTTTTGGTGGAGGTCAAAGGTCATCTGGGGTTACTGGGGGTCAAAACCTGAAAACCTTGTGTGCACGATATTTCAAGGTAGGAAGCTTGGATAAATTTCATACTTAGTGTGTAGATGTGTTATAGTAAGAGGAAGAACCCTATCGTTTTTGGTGGAGGTCAAAGGTCATCTGGGGTCACCGGGGGTCAAAACCTGAAAACCTTGTGTGCACGATATCTCAAGTTAGGAAGCTTGGATAAATTTCATACTTAGTGTGTAGATGTGTTATAGTAAGAGGAAGAACCCTATCCGTTTTGGTGGAGGTCAAAGGTCATCTGGGGTCACCGGGGGTCAAAACCTGAAAACCTTGTGTGCACGATATCTCAAGTTAGGAAGCTTGGATGAATTTCATACTTAGTGTGTAGAAGTGTTATGGTAAGAGGGAGAACCGTATTGTTTTTGATGGAGGTCAAAGGTCATCTGGGGTCACTGGGGTCAAAACCTGAAAACCTTGTTAACACGATATCTCAAGATAGGAAGCTTGGATGAATTTCATACTTAGAATGTAGATGCATTATGGTACGAGGAAGAACCCTATTGTTTTTGGTGGAGGTCAAAGGTCATCTGGTGTCACTGGGGGTCAAACCCTGAAAACCTTGTTAACATGATATCTCAAGATAGGAAGCTTGGATAGATTTCGTATGTGGTATGTGGATGTGTTTTGGTAAGAAGATTAACCTATCACTTTTTGGTGGAGATCAGAGGTCATCTGACGTCACTGGGGTCACACACTGCAAACCTTGTTAACACGATATCGCCAGGTAGGAAGCTTGGGTAGATTTCATACTCAGTATGTGGATGCGTTGTAGTGAAAATATGAATGCTTTCGTTTTTAGTGGAGGTCAAAGGTCATCTGGGGTCACAGGGGTCGAAAAGCAAAATTTTAAGAATTCCCAAGATCATCTCATGGGTTCACCAGAAGTCAAAATGCAAATTTTCCCAAGAATTCCCAAGATCAAATATGAACCTAAAATTATTTTTCCAACATGTTAAGATATCACTTGACCAGTGACTGAAAGATATGGGACATCATGGCATTATTTGGAATAGAACATGTATCATCGAAACCTCAATGCATTTTTGCATTCTGGTTCATGGATTACTGCTGTTTGAATACCGGCTTTACACCTGTTAAAATATTTGGACTCAAGTTATATGTAGCTTCATATCCCCAAACATGTTTTAAAAACAACTTATGAAGAAATATATGAAACAAAGCTGTACATTTGTCATTTCTAAGAGGTAATTTCAAAAGCAATGTTTATATGCAGATATACTGTAAAAAGTAATCATTAGCACAAGGGAGGGGGCAAAGCACTATTGCCAGAAAAAAATTGTGACAAGCTTGAAAATGGTGTTTTTTTCCACTGGCAGAATGAGGGGCTTCACCCTCCAGTCAACCCTGCTTCGCATACGTATTGTGATCTTGATTACGTTGAGATACTGTAATGTACTGATGATGCGGCATGGCAGTGGGATATAATACTTTGTATGATAGTGCATTCTGAAATGGTACCACCTCCACACTTGACTCTTCTTCAAAAGCTGATCCCTGTAGTTAATTTGATGGATTGAATTTCAGAGTTGGCTATTAATGGAGGACATCCAGCCCAAATCTTCCCAATTCTTTTGCCCACCTGTACCAAGGATAATTGCAGGCACTGTCAGAACTCCCACCTAATCAGCTTACAAAGATGATTGCTAGTGGGATATCCCCTGTTAGGGCTGCCAAAGAGGAGTTGGTAGGTATGTCCAAGATTCAGTGTTTACCATCTGCTAGCAGATTAAAATACTACTTATAGTCCTATTGAAGTGGGATTGTAGGAAGGGCACTCTATTTATTAACTGCTGTATTTGCTTGGTCTTGTATGGTATTTCAGTATTTTAGAAAAGTGAATCAAATTAAATATGTACATATTATGTAATAAATTACAAACCTGTATAAAATATATAAAAAATAACAGAAATTTAACAAAGAGGGTATGAAGTGTTTTGTGTTTTGTTTGTACTTGTGTGTGTGCATCCTCTTTGCTCCAAGATTTTAAGTGCTGTCATTTTCCAGTTATGCATCACGTGAAGAATCTCTAGTGAAAGTGTGATTAATCCAGTACGTAAAAGCTTTCATCGTCTTCAGTGGGAGTGGAGGGAGGGCATGGTATTTCAGGTCTTGAGGGCAATTATTTCAGGACCTTACTGAGGTGACTACCAGTGTTGTACAAACTCATGAGAGTTATGGCTTACATTTGGCAAAAGGCTTGAATCATATATGTCAAATCTGAGATTTTGGTAATTAAGGAGGTCATTTCACAACGATAGAATTGCTCTTCATTATAAAAACCCACCTAAAAATAACCCAGCTGGACTTTCCCAGTTATTTTAACCCTGTAAACTTTCAAGCTGATCACATCAGTTTGGCAGTTTGTTAACTGGTTTACTTAAATTCCAGTCATCAGTTGTCAATTGGTGACTTCACATGATTTGATGTGAGTCAAGGAGTGCGCAGAAAGTATTTTGCACAAGAAAATGGTCTACTCAGTCTTTCAGTGACCATGTTTGTCATAGGCTGTGTCACTCTTAAGCCAGCAACACATACAACTGCACATATCAACTCAATTTGACCATTGTGTCAAAGTTGTGGAGTGTACATGGGTTAACAACTAAGATGGTCACCTTCTAAGCCAGCCAAGCAACCAGTATGGGAAAATTGACTTCGTTTAGTTTTGTGGACAGGACAGTTTAAGCAGTTCAACCAATCAGCTATCACAGATAATAAACAAAGCCATATATATAAGAGGTTTTTCAAATACTATAATGCTATCTTGTAAACAAGGTTTAATCAGTTGAATATTGTGGCAATTGTATAGAGGTCTCCCATAAAACTTGTGACATCAATTGAAAACTGGGTCTCAATGGTCTAGCCAAGCTGCACTTGCAAAAGGTGTGGCAAGCTTTAGTCAACTATTTTATTGACTTTCAAACAATTTTCAAGAAGCTGTGATTACTGTAGACTGGTGTTATGTCCTTCCATCAGTGAACTTTTTTTTCTGTTTTGTAGTTATTCTAAATTTTATGGATACCACCAAGATAAGGAAATTTATGGATGTTGATTTTTTATGATTATTGGGGATTGATAACACACAAGGGAAGATCACTTCATTGATTGACTTCTAAAATATCATGAGTGTCCACAGTTGACCAAGGCATCTTTTTAGACATATTTACATAAGTGGCATATTTGGAAATGCTTGTTATGAGATGGAACTGTCTCAGTGGATTTGTTCTCCAGAATAAGCAAGACAAGCAAACAACAGAGTAACGATATGTTTATAGCTTTCCAATTCTTTAAATGCTAACTCACTCTGTATACTTCCAAGTGAGCTGGGCACTTAGAAACACCATCTAAAATATTCACATTTTACTAACTTATCTACAATATTTCAATGAAGTCTTTCATACTCATAGAATGCAAAGAAGCTCACCACAGATTACAAATCATACACCAGCATCAATCATAGGCCCACAACCAGAGATTACTGTACCTTTCCTGACAACTGCACTACCTCCCCCATAACTTGCAAAAAGGGTGCAAGCCAAAAAGGATGATCCTTTTTGATACTCCTTTGTAGCTTTCACCTATACAAAAACCTCTGGCTATGGTCCTGATCTATCCTTTTGGTCATTGCACCATTTTCAACTGTCTCTCTCTAGCGATAAATTGTCCTGGTGTTGTCACAAACACAAAATATTTCACATCTGTACAGTCACAAGGAAATTCCAAAATAAAAGTTGCATACAATATACAGCGCACTTTATGAAACAAAAGCTTGATCCTATACTTAGGTAACCTTCATTTAAAGACTGTATTTTCACTCCCTATCTACTGTATGTTATGCAAAATTCCTCAATTTATTTCAATATGAAGTGTACTAATATGAAGTACATATTTTCTTGTTGACCAAGATGTAATAATGTCCCAAGGTGATATATAAAATGACTTTCACAATCAAACTTTGTGTGCTTAAAACGTACCCATTACTGTAATGTTGCATGTTCTAGCTGAAGGACAAACATGCACCTTATGCCTGTTTCTCAAGGTTGTCCAATTCTGTATACTCAGGTATAAATCAGCACCTAAGAGAGAAGCTTTTGCCTTGCCAGGATTGATCAAAGGGCATTCAGAGACAAACACCCCCCCCCCCCCCCCATGTCAAATCTACAGATACAATGATGGACCCTGTGTTGGACTAAAGCAAATGCCCCCTTAAAACTTCTGCCCTCCAAAATGGACATGCTGGCTACAGGCCTCCACACATCTGAGTTAAGCACTTTAGGCAAGTTCAGTTATGACTTATATTCAATATAACAGAATCAATGTAAATATATTCCATAGCAAAACACAACATCAACATTTAGAACACAAAAGGAGGAAAATGGGCAAAAACTGAAATCTTTTGAGTACTTTTTTTCCAAGCACCGACTCATTGCACACAAAAAGTAGTTCTTAAGAACAAAGCCTAGTACAATCAGACATGTATACAAATATATAAATCCCTCAGTCATTCTGGGAGTATTTTACACAACACAAACTCTATCCATAACAAAATTCATGACTCAGTGAGTAATGATTCAGACATCACCTTTCAAAAAAAGCTTTCTGTATTAAAAATGCTTTCTACCATAATTCAATACTTTCCTCATTTACTATCAATGCTTTAAACTCATTGGATAATTTTGTTTGACTATTTTCTATAATGTTCTATTTAGAATGTAGAATAAATAAAATCCTGTTGGGAATCTGCTCCCTAGCTTCTGTTGACACATTGTTTCATGACCATACTGGGGGCTTAATTTCCCATACACCTTTAATACTATGAAGTCATCTTGTAATTTTGTTTTATAATTTCCTTATATCATAGCCTTTTACTTCAGTATAAAATTAAGGGGAATTTTCATGATCCCAGGCAGTTCCAATTCTCCCAACTATGCATCTTATAGCTCCTCCCATAACTGTATGAGGCTCTTCCTTGTGCAAGAATAAACCTGTTTTATTGCTTAAGGCCATGTCCTGGTGAGCATACAAGGCTATAAAATGTAATAAAAGTACTCTCTCTGCCTTGTGTGGAATGTGAGCTACTCTGCATCTTTCAAATTTTCAAACTTTGATGTCAATCAAAGAGCAGTCACCAACTGAGAATTTTGATATACATACACTAAAAATATACTTTGGGGTGATGACTGTCTGTCTTTAATTCAAGAAAAATCTAATGCCAGCAATTTGTTTTCAGACCACACAGACCTTTAAGAGGTCTTTGGATCTTAGGACCAACCGTAAGCCCGAAGCCTCCTCCTTTTTTTACCAAACCCCGATTAAGGACATAACCCACAGATGATCCTCACTTATCTCTGATCTCTTTACAATTTTGATTTTTCATGATTAATCTCTGATGAAAGCATGACAGAATCAAATATCTGCTAAGGCAGGTCCCTGACCATTAGCTGGGAACCAAGACAGACAATATTTTACCTGTGAACCACAGAAGTACCTTTCACTTATGCTCCAAACCAAACAGATATGCATATGAAAGTACACACAAATTTCAATTAGAATAAGAACTCATCAAATACTTAACAAACTACCTAAAGTAATTGATGTGGTTTGACATGGAAACTAATACCACCACATGGCTAGTTAGGAAAATGAATTGACCATTTGCCATAAGCATTATCAAACTTTCTGGAATCAGTGATGATTGCATGAAAAGCAAGTTCTTGCTAAAACCTCCCTAACAAGCAAACATTTCTGTTTTTTAGACACACTCTGTAAACCTGTCCCAAACATTTTCCTCGTCATGCTTACAAATGACTTTTACTTCCTTGAAGAAAACTACTTCCCTGAATAACAAAATCACAGTGTAAACTTTCAGCTGTTTTATTGCACTATTATTTTACAAGATAAATTTCACTTTGCAACAGTGCTGTCAGTGGCATACTAAGAGTTTAAGCTACTGAAGGTAATCATTAACTTTTTCACAGAATGACAGGAAAAAACTTTTTACACCACAGCAGGGATGAAGCTAGCAAAATTTGAGTGTCAGGTAATTGTCTGATCTGGGGAAAGCACCTCACCCCACCCCATGGCATCTACCCCATTTTTCAGCCTTTAACTTTTCATTTTTCCCTCATTTTACTTTAGGGAGTAAATTTAGAGCTAGTTTTAGGTCTCAGTAGGCAGATTTGTGGTGGGCGGGGGGATGTGTGTTTGCCTGGAGTGCCGGGCGGGAGTATAGAGTGCTGGGTGTCACCGCCCAGCGCCGCCCACCATAGCTACATCCCTGCACCACAGTACACCAAAAGTGCAGCTCCCCCCTCCAAAAACAAAAAAATCCCACCCGAGCTGCTTGCCCTCCCCCAGACTTGCCAATGAGAGTCTTGCCAGGTTAAAAAAAATTAAACTGTATGAGCAGTTGTGATCCATGACTAGTGTTTACACTCAGAACAGATATCTGAAAAACAGTCAGCTGGCACACTCCAAAATCATCTTAAAAGCCTGGTAACATGAAAATAACATAGATATTTGATGTGAAAAGCATTAAAAATCCAGAAAATAGCCACTATTCCCATCAAAATCCATCAAATATTGACCATTTCACTGAGTAATTTCTAATTTACATTTGTATCATGAATAAACATGAGCTAAATAAGCAAATGTGTGATGTTGAAAGATGGACATACCAAATATGGCTAATGTCAGCCTTTGTTGTTTTAACCTTCATTTCAAGGACAGTTGCAGCATTGCTATCCCATGAGGGATTTATTATGGAAGTTAAAATTGCTGTGCTTCTTTTGCTTCTGAATCGCTTCAAAATATTTGATATCACTAACCAAAGTGTAAACTATCTGATCAGCAGTTAGGAGATAATTCATATGGGTAGGGTTAACAAAAGAAATCTTCACACCATGCAACACTCTAAAGCATTAGTTTTGCATAGGAAATGAGTTACAGTACTTCAGAAACCATCAAACTTTGAGCAAGAATATCTTGAAAATGGTTAAAAAGATATTGAAATAATTCAAACAGATCTTTCAAAGTGGATTTTATTCTTTCACTGTCAAGTGAAAACAGCCCTCTTTGGTGGCATGTCACCATAACTTTAAAACAACTTTTGAACTAATCAAACTCCTTTTTATTTTCCACAAGTCTCTGCAATTGCACTAGGACTAATTCTGAACATTACTGATAAACCAAAGTGTTATACAGCTTCCATTATCAATTTGTGAACAGCCTCTTTTTGGGGCAAGAGGGGGGGGGGGGGAAATATCAGCTCCTGTCATTTTTTGCAGGCATTTTAAGAAAAAAAAAAGCAGTCATCTCAAATTAAATTTCACATCAAAAGGCATACAGGGTCATATCTCTGGGGAGGGGGCAGGGGGGCAGGAATCATTTTTTGCCCGAATTTAGAATTTTGGACCAAGTTGCCCAAATTTTGGCCTGCAAAAAAGGCATAATTTACTGTCTTGGTTGTCTCATTTGCCCAAATGAATCCACTATTTTTGCCCAGATTGGGAGGTCATGTGCCCCCCCCCCCTCCCCCGACTTCACTTCGTATGCTTATGTTCATATACCATGATGTCCTAATTGCTGAATGGCGCTTCTTAATCATGTGACAATACTTTTTGTCACTGAACTGTTGCATGCCATGCAGAAAACTCCTTGGTTTACCTTACATATGCAACATTTGTATTCTGAAGCATCATTAAATGTATTCCTCCTGTAAGGGAAGTAAGAAGGGATTTGTAAAGTTGATGTTTCACTTTATGTTTAGAGTGACTTATTCACTGTAACAACTGATGTTATGTGGCAGACATCTTCTAACCCACAATACATAGATACAAAGTGACTGCAAATGTGACATTTGGCTTTTCCCCACTGTCCTAGCAGTGAAATGGTATAGAAAGACAGGCAGTTGGTGTTACTGTCTTGTATTTTAGCACAACTACCATCTTATGAACAAATTCTAACAAATAGACTTGGAAACTTCTAGAACATGCATACATTAGTTTTTTTATTTGACAACAGTCTTTCCTCAAGGCATTACATTAAAGGGGCCATGGCATCCCCAAATATATCTAGGAGCAGCCCTGTAGTTCTAAAGACAGTTGGTGACTGCACTCTGATTTGACATTCATTCAAACAATAGCTCCACTCTGGTTGGCAATGATAACTTGTACATTTACATGTATTCCCAATTAAGCTCACACACAGTCGTGTGTCTATATGGCCTTGAGCAGGTTAAACTCAGTGCAGGCTAGTGTGGATCTGTCTTGGACTTAAACTAGACAGTTGTATTTGTTTAAATTGGAGGATGAGCTAGAACTTAACTTCTTAGGCCAAATTTTTCATGTCTAGGGTGAGATTATACAGCCTTTAATGTTCAATGCTGCTACTGGTTCAAATACCCTGCCCACATGATTTCAAAAGATGCTTATGCCTTTAAATGAACTAGTGATAATGGTACAACAATGCTTTCACAACACAATGCAGATATTAGGGTGGCCCCATTTATGACTGCTTACATGGCAAGAACATGCAACACTCAAAAAAAAAGAGATAAAACGAAACACACTAGAATGTGAATGCCTGGTTAAGAGCACATGCCCAGATGCTAATGTTACAATCATTTCAAAGTAATTGCAGTCTATGATTGGCTAAGATTGTGACTCCTGAGGCATTTCATCTTTTACACTGTTAAAATGAAGTATTTTGCGTATTTGCTCGTTTCGTAGTTCGGATTCCTGGGCTCCATCCTGGAGGTAAGAAGAACAAAGCATGATGAAGTTGCATGTATGGGAGGTCAGGCTTTTGCTCAAACTTTTGATTGCTGCTTAAAGGAATATTCTAGTGACAATTTCAGAGGATCTCAAAAGAGTAATTTTTCATCACATGCCCTTCAAACCCCACACCCATATTCTGTTCATAAATCAAGATATTCCTGTTTAAAGATAGGTTACTCTTGTCAAAAACGGACTTCCAGTTGCTTCAAGGTTACAAAATGTTACGTTATACCCACATACTGCTTCCAAGATCTTTTGCTGTTCATTAAAATTGAAGTGTTTAATTTGACCTGGAAACTAGACACCAAGTTAAAAATTAAATCCCATTCATTTTAGATTGAGCTCCAAATTTTGCAAAATGAAGGTAACAGCTCTGCAAGTGTCTGCATATTTTATTACACATGTAAAGATTATAAAGAAGCCAAAAGATGTTCCATTTACAGTCTGCCTGTATGAAATCACAGATTTCACATAATCCAATGCACTGCTGCAAATTGAATATTTGCTTTATAAATTCCTAACTTCCAATTGCAGCATGTTATTGAGACAGTATCTACACCAATAAAGAGAGAAAAAGTTCCCTGATTTTATGAAACTCTCCTATTATGTCACCAGAATATCCCTTAAAGTATTTACATCATCAAGAAAGCACAGGTGCAGATGCATTTTCAAAAGTGGTGCAAATGATTGAGATAAAGGAAGCCAGGGTGATGTGGGAGTGCTAAAGAGCTAACTTAGCCACATGAAGTTCTGGAGCCTGACTCACAAATGGGTGTACTTGGTACATGCAAACAACATAGACTTAAATCGATGGATAAAAGTGTATTTGTGAATATCCCCCTGGCCACAGCATATGAAGGCATTCATACCAGAGGTAGCTACCACCACCACCCATCACCCCCCCCCCCTTAATTTCACCACTGCTCCCAACTTGTGCTACTAACCTTCCATAAAATGATGACGCCATCGCTGCCGCATGATACCATGGTATTGTCATCGAATGCCAGAACCTTCTGGACAGCACCAGAGTGGGACATACACTCCCCCAGCAAAACTGGTGAGGGTATCTTGTATTTGTCTTCTTTCCGTAATAACCTCTTCTTCTCTTTTGAATTGACACTGTAAAAATTAACAATACCTAAGCGGTTTGGACACTTTGACGAAAGTATTAAATATACAATTACTGATGACACAAAAGGCCCATTGCCTTATTCCAAAGACCTGATATTGTCCCAACAAACTTTACCTTAAACCCCTTCTTTGATCTAAGTTGTCTCTGCACCTACCACCAAGCATTTTTATTGGTCAAGCCCAATCTTCTACTGTTCACAACATTAGCATCCTTTATACACTGTCCAAACAATTTACACTCTTTATTCTCCCTCATATTGCCTTTCTGTACAGCCACTCTGCTGTGTAAACTACACATCTGCACATGTCATAGACCAATCAAAGTGGCTTTTACATGTATATATAAAGGAGTAGTTTGTATTTAGCCCTCAATTTATGTCAATCAAGGTATGGTGTCTAATAAAAATCTCAATGATGTCACAACAAATGTACTTTGCAGCAATAACACTCTTCCTTTAAGGTTCAAATGAAGAGACTGTTTTTGTTTACAAACAGAGAAGAGGTTTATTAACTCATACCATGGAGGTGTTAGGAAGGGGATCCAATATTCTAAATAAACTTAGAAGCAATGTTTGTTTCTGATGGTAATTTTGCCTTTTAACTCAAAATGTTTATCACAATACCAAGATCAACTAGGATTAGTGATACACCATCAAAAGAAATGACGAAGAAAAGAATTACTCGTTACATTGCATCACTTAACCTTACAATGCCAGTTGTACTACAAAAAAACTTTACACTACTGTCATTACCAGTCACAATAAATCTCATTTCAGTTAGCTTCAATGAAGAATTTCCACCCAACTTAGATCTTGAGTATGTTTCCTCATAAAGCAGACATTTGCCAAAATTGAGGGAAATGTTTTAGGCTTGAAAATGCCTTAAGAAGACAATGCAACAAAGTCATAGGGACACAAAGGAAGTAAATTACTTTAAATTTTATTAACAATCGTTCAGCTGAAAAATCTTGATTACAGGATGGCTCTTGTCAGAAACAAACCTCACATCAGAGCATGTTTAACAAGGACAATTGTTTCAGGATTACTTGGGTGTGAAAGGGGCAGATCATCATTAGGAAGGGGAAGTCCACACAACTTAAAAACTAACACCTCCCTGCTCATATTTTCTACTAACAGTCCACAAGGGAGTACTGTTCAGGTATATTCTTCACCAAACCCAGTGAGGAAGTATTCATAATGGAATAGATATCTCAGAAAAGGTGGTTGCTTATGAAGCAACAGGGCTTGCAATCACAGCTTAAAGGTCAACGGAAAGGTGGGTTTCCCATCCAAGAGCAATCTATGGTTTTCATGTTCCATTTCTGTTTACAAAAATTGCAAATTTGACTGCAACTGTTGAAATAGAAGTCATCTGACATGAACATTAAACTGGCAAAGCCAGTGTCTTCCACATTTGTGTCCCCTTACATCAGAAAATAAGTCCCTTTAAGATCTCAATCATTAAAACAAATCTCATTTTCTGGATAGTTGTAGACAGAGTTGAGGGAGGGGTCTCATATATTACAAGAAAAGTAGTGCTTTCCCAGCTCATAACTCAAATATTTTTCTCTAATACTTGGTAATTCAGGTTTAGAGTGAAAAAGAAGCATGAGGTTTATCAGCAAACATGAGCATTGTTCCTGAAAACTGTTTGCACACTGTGTTTGTTTTTATTTCCACTTTAATTCCAAAATATTACTTCACCTACTGAGTCAAATCCAATCCTAGGGAGTAGACACAACTTTTTACCTCTTATATGGTCAAACATTTAAAAATACAAGATTGCATTCTACCATGAGTTTTATTTAAGAAATAGTCACATTAATAAATATAATTCTAGTTACCTTTTACCCAACAGCCTCTCAAGTGAACTGTCAGAAATTTCTTTGTGCAGAAGCATACTGCCCTCTGTAGGCTGTTCCATGCTTCCCACTGCTCCCCATAACCTGATAGAACCATCCTCTGAACAAGAAGCAAGAAACATTCTACAACAAAAGAAAGTTAAACAATGGCAATTCCAAACAGAAAGAGGATATGGAGACAGAAAATTACAACCACAAGGTCCATAGAAAATCTACCCAACAAAACAGTCCAAAATCTGTTCATTTTCAAATGTTGCTGAGGAACTGTACATAAAGCACTAGAAAGACAGTTTGTCTGACTTTGGTAAATTAGCACTGGAAACACACATTCATCTGAAGTCAGCTCGAAGCAAGCAGATGGACTGTTATGGCTTACCCTGATTGTTGAGAAGTCAGCTTGAAGCAAGCAGATGGAATGATATGGCTGAACTGATTGTTGAGGAGTCAGCTTGAAGCAAACAGATGGAATGTTATGGCTTACACTGATTGCTGAGAAGTTAGCTTGAAGCAAGCAGATGGAATGTTATGACTTACACTGATAGTTGAAAAATCAGCTTGAAGCAAGCAGATGGAATGATATGGCTGAACTGATTGTTGAGGAGTCAGCTTGAAGCAAACAGATAGAATGTTATGGCTTACACTGATTGTTGAGAAGTTAGCTTGAAGCAAGCAGATGGAATGTTATGACTTACACTGATAGTTGAAAAATCAGCTTGAAGCAAGCAGATGGAATGATATGGCTGAACTGATTGTTGAGGAGTCAGCTTGAAGCAAGCAGATGGAATGTTATGACTTACACTGATTGTTGAGAAGTTAGCTTGAAGCAAGCAGATGGAATGTTATGACTTACACTGATAGTTGAAAAATCAGCTTGAAGCAAGCAGATGGAATGTTATGACTTACACTGATTGTTGAGGAGTCAGCTTGAAGCAAGCAGATGGAATGTTATGACTTACATTGATTGTTGAGGAGTCAGCTTGAAGCAAGCAGATGGAATGTTATGGCTTACACTGATTGCTGAGAAGTCTTGAAGCAAGCAGATGGAATGTTATGACTTACACTGATTGTTGAGAAGAGTGCAGGACTTGCACAATCCTGCTGCCTAATGCAAACACTGCTGCAGACGAATGTAGCAACACAATTTAAACTATCGTAAGAAAAAGGTTTTGAGTTTGCAGACTGTGCCAAAAGTTTTCCAGACAAACTTTTTAAACATCAAGATCTTTTATTCAAGACCATGAAATGTTTCATACTTTTCAGTTTTTTCTACAGCATGTGAATCCTGAGGTTTTTGCCCTCTCCTGCACGAGCCAGGAGTGCACTCCAATGACATGTCATGAGAGGAGTAAATGGAAATGTATTCCTCATGTCACCAGTACATACTCACCCATTGTAAACTAAACATAAATATAAAATCTTTGAATGATGAGCGTTTTCCCTCCGCCAAATGCAGTCACCATTGAGAGTATACAGTGCCAGGCCCCTTCCCACAGCAGCAAATAAAAATTTCTGAGAACGGAAAAGAACATGAAATCAGTCATCCTTAACATTACTGTATGAAAACTCTGTGTTAAAATTACTATTTTCAGAGAGTACATATTTATGCTTGGCATGGGTCACATGTTGTGGGAGGGCAGCGCTGAACAATGCCACCAAATCAGTCACAAATACACCCTAACTTTACAAATACAATGGGATTATTTAGGGGGCAGCTACACTACTCCTGTACTGTAGTATGACATGCAGGCATACATGCTTGAGCAGGTGACATTCTCACGAAAGTTGTATACAGCACAAAACAACTTTTTCATTCATAAATAAGAGCTCCACAAATGAAAGTCCTGTACATATAATTTCACAATAACCTCTTTCCTTGTGTGGTATGAGCCATATGATATAATACCACACTACTTAGTTCAAACTAACTGTACTGCTGATGGTGAACACAAGGGATTTAACTGTGTGATTTCTCTAGCATACAATTAAGTCAATGCAGAATCCTGTTGACATACTGTGTAGATCATTTGAACAACATTCTTCCAAAAGTTTTCTTCAGACAGGTTTCTTAACCAAATGCAAAATGCTGTTGCCATATTTTTTTTTTTGGTAAAGGAGCCGTAGGCAACTAATTTTTCTTCTTCTGAACAGCACTGGTAGGGGGTCTTCAATTTCATTCACTGTGTAGTAGTGTCACTACATACAGGAGGCTGCCATGATCTGATGTCCTTGAAGTACTGAACATTTTGTACAGGCCATTGGATTACAAGTGAAAACATACACTCCCTTTACACAAACCACAGAGGGAATAAGCTTTTCTCTGTTGTATAGAAAGAACACTTTCCAATCAGAGTTCTCATTAGCTACAATCCTGAATAAATAGGACAAATCCCAGCACCCCCTCACAATAATGTTAAGGAAAGGTTATGGCAACACACAGAACGACAAATTGTGCTGGTGCAACATTAAGGAATGTTGGTAACAAAAGTTTATCATGATTGAAAGTACTGCAAACTGCCCCAATGCAACACTGAGGAAAACTGTTAATGAAAGGTTATCCTGAAAGAAAGTACTGTGAATTGCTTTGAAGCAATATTGAGTTAGGACCTGGAGGAGAGCAAACTTAACTGAAATGTCTTAAAATGTGAAAACTGTCCAAGATTTTGTGAAGGGAAAGTGGAAAGTAGTCAGGATTTTGTTCAGAATTGTAGTATATATGTGAAATTACATCTGCATCATTCTGACTTTGTATGCATTATCTGCCTTACCTGATCGATACTTAGTGTATGATGGACGCAGTATGGGTAAGTGTGATTGACAAGGTAATCCTTCTGATGGTTGAGTTGTATCAACATTGTCAAGTTGGTGCTATTCCAGATTATGATGGTTCCATCCAAAGATGAGGATACAAAATGTGAACCTGTCACGGAGAGAACAAAATACATCAGTCATAAAGTAGTTGTTAGTCATCTTCACAGATGGATGAAACAAGGAAAAGTAAGATACCCAGGTACTAACAGACACCAATACATTCTAGTTGTTATCAAATTTGTATCAGCTGATATTAGAAATGCTGACTCTATTAACATTTTCAAAAATATGCCAAAGTCACATGTTATTCCTAGGTCCTACTGCTTCTGGATTTTGGCCTTGTCTCTTTAATTTCAGTTTTTCAGCACCTTCAATCACTTTATTGATTTAGGTGTTATACATAAACATCATCACATTGTATTGTAACTTTTCATTGCAAATACAGCCTCTTTGTGTATACAAAGTCCCCTTTTCAAGCTCCTGATGCATCACGTTCATCTTTCCGATAGCTTCAAAATTATCCTCGTATTTAAACTCACCAGACAATGTTTCCAAACTTAAAATCATTTCTCTGTGATTAGGTGCCAGCTTCTTAATTTTCTCCAACTCTTGTAATATTTCTGGTGAAGTTGGCACCTTAAATACTTCCAAGGTGTTGGCTGCAGCAACGACTATCCTTCCGTGTGGTATGGCAAGCACATGGCTAATATCTGAACACACAAACAAATATTAGTGTGAAAGAAGATGACAAGCTGCTGTAAGCCTTTTCCTTAATTTCACAGGCACATACTGTTAATTACCACATACATCTTACTTACTTATATGGTATCTGATATTTTGATCATTTACACATTTCTTCTGTTGGCTTTCTCTTCTCTAAAATATTAAATTCCAAACTGCATAGAAACTTTTACATTTTTATCTCTCTTTTACTGTTTTGTGAAAGCTGCTTGAAAAACGGGTTTTGATTTCAAAACCCATTTTGGCCGCCACAGAAACCAGGTTTCTGGTTTGGAACTAACCGTCACAGTCTTAGCTTGACCCACAATATTGTGACAAATTTCTATCTTCTAGTAGTGTACTCAGCATTAATTGTATTGGATTGTCAACAGTGGATCCATGATTTCTCGGTGGGTGGGGGAGGTATTCCTACAAGGCAACTATGGCCACATGCCAAGAGATTTGCACATTTTCAAATGTTGTTAAGCATAGTCTGTATCTGCAATATTCACAACAAGGACTGGGCCCCAGAAGCCCCACACTGGATCCTGCCTCTTATCAGATGCAGATAAAGAAGAGTCAACAGTAACTATAGAGTGACATCTAATGAGTGGGTGGTCAGGATCGTTACTCCGTAGTTGCATCAACATTAACAATACCTCACCAAGCCATGCCTCCACATAATACAGCTTACATTAAACAAAAAGGACACATTTTCACTTACTGATGAATCATTGAATTTGGAAATCAACAATATGTCAATGTGTAAGCATATAGAGGTATTTCATGTATTTAACACAATTGGGATTACCCAGCAGTGCTGGGCAAAGCACGCATGCAGTAACAGGGAATAATTTATTTGGTATCGCATTGCAATTTGCCACACAAGCTGGCCAAATTGCTACACATATGGAAAAATGTGTAGCACTTTTTTGTGTACACAACCATAGGGTTTTCTGTGATTTTACTCTACAGAAGGGGAAAATTCTCAGAACTGCTCCGCAAAATTTGAATATTAAATTATTCCCTGAGTAAGCATATTTACAGCACACATGCAAGGCATGACCATTGATACCAGTGTGATACAATACACACTTGACAGACAAAATGTCTAACAACGAAAGGGCCATGATCACGTAACGTCGGTGAAACACCTCTACAGAGTCCCTCTGCATGTGTGAAACCCCATCCTCAAAATCTTATTTGACTGTCTTCATAGAGATCCACATGGATGTCTAAAATAATTGAAGCATTACATACTGTACAGTGTACACATGCACATATAAACACACACATACATACACACACACAAACCCATATAAAGCTACAGTACCAATATGCTTTCATCAGGAATCCACCTACATTTGAATAGTCCTACAATTTAATGCAGTGCAATGCAATGTAATCCAAAAAAAAAAAAAAAAACTCTAATGTAAGGTACAGTACCTTCTCCATTTAATATGACAGTGTGTAGTAAGTCTCCTTCTAGATTCCATAGGTGTAAGTCTGTTCCCCCAGCACAGAAGAGATTTTCCACACAGGAATCACATAACACCTGTAACTCAAAAGAGAAATGTCCATGAAAAAGAAGTAGTAATATAAATGTATGGTACTACAAAATGTACAGCACTGTAAGCAAATGCTGACATATTCATGAATACCTATTTTGCCTGGTTAAAACACAATGCACTTGTATATTCTGCCACTCATTCATTCATTCATGAATATGCATGTTGTAGTACTTAGATCTTAAGGGGGCACACCACTATCAGAGAACAGCTGTTCTTAAGGAAAGTAGTGCAAAAGTACACCATCAATTTTAGGTCTGTTTTTGATGCAAATTACCCATGGATGTTAGGATGAGCAGTTGCTGTTGAATCTTTGCGGATATGAAAGAGGACATCTTAATGTAATGATGGTACAAAATTTGGATGGATTGAGAGTAATTTAGACTGTTTTAAAAATTGTTGGAAGAAAGAGGTAATTTCTGTCACCTAGTACATTAATACGGGTGGGTTTACACACTCTAAACTTCTTCCCCTTGTAGCTCAAAATCTAAATGGTCATGCTATGGTAAATTTGTAGTGCCATGATAGGCCAACTCATGAGCTTTCTTCTGAGGGGTGGCTTGCCTGAACTGTGAACTTTGACAAGGATGTGGGGGGCATGTAACAGAGACAAAATAGTGTGTAAGTCAATGGAAAAGCTAAAGAGTGGTGTCCCCCCAGGCAATGCACTAGCTATATTCAGTATCAATGTTAAAAGCTTGCACTCATTACACAAAAGTAAATAAAAAACAGACCAGTGGTGCACTGTACACAGCTCTCTGTTTGTTTGCATTTTTTTTAAAAATGTACAGTTAAAAAGAAAATATTGTCCCATGAATGCAAAAACAGTATCTTACAAGCAGCTGCACCTTTCCTGCACAGTGCAGTACTACGCAATACCAAAGGAGTCAGGCTCTAGACTACGGTACTTCTAGCTTGAAGTGCCTAATTATGTATGGTCTATGTTCATATGCCAGGGGTGCCTACAGTGCAGTAGCTATCTCCCTCCTCATGCTCCAATGGTTTCTACAGTACTCTCTGAAATTTTCCTACTTAACAGAATTTGCCAAAAGTCCCACGGCTTTGTATCTGAGCTACCTTTCATAAAAAAGCCAAAAAATTGCCAAGTGGTGAGAAATGCCCCTCCTGAATAATAAATACCCAAGAAAACCACCTGAAAAAGCCCTATGAGTGATTCTTCATTTTAAATTAAAAAGCTGTGTGTGAAATACTGTACTGTACCTTACTTTCATAGTTAAGCAAATTTACACTGTACAGCAGCTTCTCTACAGGCTGATGTATTATACCATAGAACCTCCTATAAACCTCAGCTGAATTTTTCAAGGTAAATAGTCTAATTAAAGCAACCCACAGTATGCAAGACGTCATTGTACACATGTAATGATGTCATCAAAATTATGAAAGTAGAGGAGTGTGCATGACTCATACATTGTTGTGGTAAAGCCATCATGTCAGCTGATAGTGTAACTAGAGTACATGCAGGTGCAGAAGCTCTTACCAGAAAAGAGTTAAGGGGAAGTCATGGAGATAATCATTACAACTTTCAGATAATTTCATAAAATGCTGCACAAGACATTAACCTTTTATGCAAATTGCATGCAATTATGGATGGATGGTACAGTACGGTATGGATGGATGGACGCTCCCACCATGATATAAACTCACACCAGCATCCCTTTTCCCTGCACACATCATTGATCACACTTCCTCATTTTTAGCTCATACCACATTAAAGCAACCCACAGCATGCAAGACTTCATTGTAGAGCACATACAGTACTGATGGTTGCTGGCCTTGTACACATGTAATGATGTCATCAAAATTACGTAAGTAGAGGAGTGTACATGGCTCATACATTGTTATGGTAAAGCCAGCATGTCAGCTGGTATGTAACTAGAGTACATGCAGGTGCAGAAGTGCTCAACAGAGAAGAGTTAAGGAGAAGTCATGGAGATTGTCATGACAACTTTCAGATAATTTCATCCAATACTGCACAGGACATTAACGTTTTATGCAATTTGCATGCAATTATGGATGGATGGTACTGTACAGTACTGTATGGTACTGTACGGTATGGATGGATGGACACTCCCACCATGATATAAACTCACACCAGCATTCTTTTTCACTGCAAACATCATTGATCACACTTCTTCATTTTTAGCTCATACCAGTATGAGCTAAAAACTAGAGCAGCAATGCTGCTGTCGCTCAACCCTAGTGTTAGCGAGTATACCGGTTTTCACATAAATACCAGTACTGGTAGCAGTACCAGTAATGAAAGTACCGAAGATATTTGTGTGGTTATTTTAACTGATTCCTGATAAAACTACCAGTACTTTTCTTTTGTTCCAAACGAAAATAACTGTACCACTTCTTTTAGGTCACGATATGCAGCACTGTCACAATTAAAATATTTCACACACATATCTCTCCCCCAAAAATGTAATCAACTTTCCATCTTCCGTATGAACAACCATGGTATACACTGTTCAATTAGCACTTGGCCTGTGTCAGGGATAAATCTTTATAGTTTCATGTAGTTCATCCCCTTATGTAAGGGCAGGGATCAGAAACTAGACTGCCATAATGCATAAATGCAACCAGTTTGTGTAGGGCAGTTGCATAACCAGTGGAGAGGAAGCTATCAAATGTCTTCCCTCCCCTCCCCCCTCCACTCTCTCCCCTCAGCCATGAAATTGGTAAGCAAAAAACAAAGTGTGACAAAGGGCCCACATGGGACCTTGGACCAAAACTGTCAGAAAACCATACACAGATTACTAACCAAGCATCATTATGACAGGCCTTCAACTCTGTTTAACATTATACGGAGGAGGGGTTAAACATTTTGCAAATTTCACAAAATGGACCCTTCGGCCCATCTTGGGTCATGGACCTAAAATTCCTGAAAACCCTGAAGGCACCACTAACAGGGTATCACTATGACAAACCATCATCACTGTACAAGAATATCTGTAGGAGAAGAAACATTTTGAAGAATTTCATAAAATGGGCCATAGCTGGGCCCATACAGGACCTCGGACCACAAATTCCTGCACACCTCAAATTGCCCACCACCCAAGGAACACTGTGTTCAAGTTTCAAGAGAATCCATGAAAGCATTTGGGAGTAGAATCCTTTTGAAAAGTGAGACAGACATTTTCTCTCCCTACAGTGTAACATAAGCTCTACCCACACTTCGTGGGGTGAGCTAATAAACAAGTAAAAAATCCCTGAAACCGCTATCCAAAATTTGAATTCCCTACTCAATAATTCCATGCAAGGAGACTGGCCAGGTTAGATGTGACATTAGTTGTGGTGCCTAACCCTTCACATCCAGTAAAAATGTACAAAGGACCAAATAAGGATCTTGGCCAAGCTCCGCCTATGGTATGTGTAGGCTACCAATAGCGTGAAACCTACAAAACTGTGTTTACTGATATCTCAATAAAATTTGCAAGATTATTTTAATGCTGTATGAAAGCTTGTCTTTGTACTGGATATGGGTGATAGGCTACTTGATGTGCAATTTGATAAGTTCTGAAAAATATAATCAATAAATGTGCTTTACGCTATTGGTATACATGCTGTAGGCTAGGCCTATTGAACACTTCATACTTCGATTGCATTAAACGTGACGTTACGTTGTGTAGCTTACAGTTCCTCCAACGTCAGGCTTCGCATCCCCCATTTCATTGCCTATAGGCCTATGCCAATACAATCTCACCTAAACTTTGTGGTGTTTTAAGCAGTCTATGATAGGCTACATGTAATAGAAAAAGACTCAAGCCATGTAGACCTCGTACTGTTAGGCATAAATAAAATCCATAAATAAAATTCGCCACTTTTTATTCTGGGTAGGCTGTTAATGTACATGTACATCACTAATCAGTGGTCATTGTGCGAGACACACCAAGTCAGTTAAGCTACTTCCAAGTTAGGCCTACAATAAGTTCTAGCCTAAGCTACATCTAGCGTAGGCTACTGTAGGCCTAGTCCTCAGTAAAGGCCCGTGTATAGCCAGTCGCCGACAGCTCCCTATACACGGTCCTTACTCCGACTCATTGAAAACCCGGGGTCTTCGACCAGCACAGTGCTGGTCGAAATTGATTTTCTTCTTATTGCAAAGTTAGGGCCTAAAGTCTTAATAAACTACCATAACTTTTCCTTTCCATGTCTTACACTTATATTGCAGTTGTTTTTCATCACTTTAAACCTCGGAAAAGTTCCGAAAATTTGAAATAAAATCATCAACTTGGCCGCTTCTTAACAATTTACTGTAGCGCTCGAAATATTTGTTGACATCTGAATGCCGTGTGCGTAACATTGTGACGTCACGCACAACATTTTGATTACTGTAGTTCCTATGCATACACATGGCAACTGCCTCTGCAGGCATTCTATACTGACGTAACGACGAAGCCCATTAGCATACTGTTGTAAACAAAGTTCCAAAGTCACACAGTAAATTTTACCGAGCGAAAAAGTTGCTGATTTCATTTCATATTTTTGGCACTTTCCGGAAATTCTCGGTGATCCAGAACAGCTGCAATACTCTTGTAAGATCTGGAGAAGAAAATTCCTGGTTGTAAATTAGGATTTTTCTTTCAGAATTTGCTGTGAGATGACAGAAAATTTCAACCATTACACAGACGGCCGATCCCCCCGCTATTTTCAATGGTCGGTGTAAGGACTGTGTATAGAGAGCTGTAGGCGAACGACCACAGTCCTGCATACCGAGTACTTTGTTTTGGTCTCACCTGCGGTTTTTTTTTCCTTTTTTTTTTTGTTCCTGTATTTTCGTTTTTCTATCAAACTGTGTCATCTTGCAGGTAAACTAGGCCTAAGCCTACCACGTTTACACTTGTTTAGATCTCACGTGAGTAATTTTTTCTTCCCTGTATTGTCTACTCGAGGATCACAGGCAGTTCTAACGTTATATAGTACATACATATATATAAATAGACTTTATATATATGTATGCATTATATAACGTTAGAACTGCCTGTGCTCGAGGATTGGGTCTTCCAAAAGCCCGAAACAATATGTACACACCTTCCCAAATCAGCCACCAAACGTCGTGATTCATGCATGTTCCAACAAACAGGGAGTACACCGGATGGACCAAGATGTGATAATACATGCTTTCATATGTGTGCCGAAAATGAAAACAGACAGAATACATGGAAGATTTATGTCCGTTACACTAAATGAACAAACTCCCTCCAGATGTTCACCTCTCCACACAGCCACTTACACAAATAACGTCTTTGTCCAAAAGAGTTAGAATTTTAAAAGGAATGTCAAGTCAGTAAAATGACAGAAAATTGTCAATATTTTGGAACACACTTCACTGAGCCCCCAGAAAAGAACAAAATCTGTTGCCACCATGGTGTGCATCCTTCACCCAAAAATACAAACAAATCTGAGGCAATCTGAAGAAGCTGAAAACTTTCAAAAAATGAGACAGACACAAAAAATGAGACAGACATTTTCAGCCCACAGTATAACATAAGCTCTACCCACACTTCGTGGGTTGAGCTAATGAGGAAGTGTGATCAATGATGTGTGCAGTGAAAAGTACAGTGAAAAGTACAGTAACACATATACAGTAACAACTGCCACTAATGCTGTACAATAACTCTCCCCCCCCCCTCTCAATCACTTCAAAAGGGAAAAGTTGCTGTTTTGTAAACTAGCTACATGGATTGTCTACAGTAATACATATATTAAAGTCCCAGTACGACTTTGTATAAAGAAATACTTAAACCGCCAAAAATCGTCATAGCACAAGAGCCAGATATATGAAGTTGGTAACAGTTTAAGAGGCTCTAACATACCTAGAAGAACAGTCTTAGCTTCTTTCGGGAGTAATCTTTGTCCGAAATGCAGATGCTGAATTCAGCTTGCCAACTGAAATTCGAGTTCTCTCCTCGTAATGAGCTTATCAGTCAGGAGTATGAACCAATGTCTGTTTGTTTATGATTATTTAACTATAGGTGCCTTGCCTACATGCTCAACTGTAGTGAAATGTACGCATGTAAACAGTGCAGAGCATTTGCTTGTATATTCGAACGGATGGACTACACAAACAGCCTAGGACTATACTCAGGTTAGTGTAGGCTTAGAATTGAATTCTAGTTAGAAATAATTACCCACACCAACAAAATTGCAGCACAACTAACATGAAAAAGGAGGAAAACCTCACCTGAAATCCTAAGCAAGATAACGTTGCCTGGCACAGCCACAGGTGTTCGAAACATTACGTACATGTACTACACACACTAATAAGACAAGGTACGGTAAGACGTTCGGATCTTAGAAGAAGTAAGCCCAGTGCCGTGGCTGCACTGTCACCCAATGCTTCCACACTCTACATTCATTTTTCCTGAAATGGAATCTAAAATTACCTGAAATCATAGAGAAGGATATAGGTTCCTATAGCCTGCTCTATGCCTGAAATCGGCCATTTCAGGAAAAATGAATTTAGAGTGTGGAAGCACTGGCAATGAAGTGCGACTGGGCCTGCTTCTCAGTACATATTGTGAGAAATGACTTACCTTGTCTTATTATAGTGTATATAGTGTGTGTAGTATATGTACGTTATGTTTCGAACGCCTGTGGGCACAGCGAGGCAAAATACTGGCAGTCTGTACGAACATGCACACCCGCAGTCCGGCCGTTATGTCACGCAAGTTGACTGCTCAGTTGTGTGTTATGGCCCTATAGCTACTTTCTTCGTGCATCAAGCACATCGTAGCCTAGCATTCGCCGTTGGCTACATCGTGCTGCACAGTCGTTGACATGATGTGATCTCGAAGCAGCTGAGTAATGAATATTCATAATGATACAGAACTTCCCACCATGATGAACCTTGTGCATATTGAAACAGCCGTTACATTTACAACCACGATTTGTTTAAAACAACCTTTCACTTTCATAAATGTCTTTTTTCTCCAACAAATCATTTCTCTGGTTATGTTTGGATTTAAGCAACCTTAAGCACCACTCATTTCTCTTGTCCAAATTCGTATTGTACAAAGTCGTACTGGGACTTTAATAGCCACTGGCTAGAGCAATGCTTCTTCAACTCGAAAATAAACATTCCGAAATGCAATCTTAAATTTCTGGAAGCATGATGGTTATTTCCTGAAATTTTCAAGAGTGAATCCAGCAATGCAAGTGAATTTCTGTTGCTTCTTCACAAGTGAACAAACAACAGTAAAACAGTCACCATACATGTATAAAGAGGAAATTATGGAAGTGTTTTTTCTCTGAACTGAATAAAAAAGAATGATTCCTTCAAATTCTTGAATTTCCTAAAATTACTCTTCCTGAAAGTTCCTCGAACAACACCTAAATTTTGCAACATTTCGGGAAATGTGGAAGCACTGCCCTAGGGGTTAGATTTACTGCGTTAATTAAAGGATCATGCCATTTCCCCCTATGCTTCATAACAAGCTGAGCGTTGGTCATGATGAAATCTTGACCCTATTGAGACCTTGTCCACACCTTTTTGCTTGAATAAACAAAGATCAACAATCTGATCAGATAAGTTGGTGCACACACATGGCATTCACACCTCAGTCCATTATCAGTAAACATTAGCCTACTTGACCAGTACCGGTACTACTTATCACTTGTTTGGTGGCCTCGTGGCTAACAGAAGAAGTCCACAACAAAGGAAAGGAAGAGATTACAACAAGTAGCTATTGAATGTGGGAGAAAGTTTCTCTCTCCAGTTTCTCTTTGCAGAACAGAACCACATAATTTAGTGTCCCTAAAACTGAGAGGTGACATAGTGCGCATTTGAAAGGAATAAACTGTCACCCAAAATTTATTTTGAAATATCTTCTAAATTTACTTTGGAAGTATTATTAATGATGTTTCCATACATAAAAGATGAAAATTAAAGGTAAAATAAGGAGTAAGTCTGCATGAACCTTACAAGGATGGTGCCAGGATTTACCGGACGGGGGTACAAGCTCTCTGACGGGGGGGGGGGTAATCCGAGGCCCCAACTGGGGCGATGAGTTGCCAAAAGGATATAAAAAGCAAAATTTTCAGTGCTTTGCCAAATTTACCGTATTTACCGTATTTACCGTATTTGATTTGGGATTAATGGTTAATCCACCTGAACCTTGCATGGCCTGTGCTTTATCATTCCCATTGATTTTTCACTAACATGATGTGCAATTGATCAGTACTGACTTAACCCTCTTACTATATAGTTATCTCCCCAATTACACAGCCAGAATACAGGTTTGGATATGTAGTCTCCCTGGGCAGCATTTGGGGGCAGGGGGAACTACTGCAATTCATCAACTGCAAAGTAAAAACACATGTATAGTAGGCTCTCCTTTTGTCACTTTCCCCTGTAATTGTTATGTATAGATTTATGTTTATTTATACTTTTCTTAAAACTGCATGGACATGCACCCTCAATTCCTTTTTATTTTGGAGTGAGGGGGATGAGGGTTTACAACTTAGGGACTGTAGCCATTGCCTATCACTACCACTGACACCACTACTGTTACTCGCTGAGCAGTACACAAAGTCAAACAATCAAGGTACAACATGGTGGGGTGGGGCTTCCTACTAGACCCAGGGTTTGTCTGACCAAAAATCTTGCCACGGAGAAGGTAAGGATAATTTTTTTCTTTTTCTTTTTGAAATTTTAGTAAATCAAATAAGGTAACGAAAATTTGTATTACTTTTTTACTTTTTTAAATATTAATGATACAAAACTGCAAGCATCTCTTGCACGGCATTCCAAGTTACTTGGCATAATATATTTTTCTCTTGTGTAGTACATTACGGTACCATTATGTATGCAAAACATCTCAACGTGTTTCACAAAGATAGCAACCAAAAGATTGTGTTTAAATAAAAAGTCAAAGAAACTTGAGAAATAAGAAAGAAAGTAATTAAACTAGTCAAAAACTTAAAAGTTTGAGTAAAACTCCAAATAAAGAAGGTGTAAGTGCAGATGTAAATAGGGTTTTGATTTCTTAACTATCGGATTTTTGCGGGAAGAACATTCCATGCCTTAGGAGCACTAAACATAAAGATTCTATAACCAAATGTTTTTAATTTTATTGCCTGAGAATACTTGCTGAATGCTACTAGGCTAACTCTGAATTGCAATAGCCACTGATTTTTATTCGACTTCCCTCGGTTTGCTTTTATTTCCTAGGCCGGGTCACGGAACAATAGATGGGTGGGAGTTTGGCGAGCAACCGTAAAACTGTTTATTTCAGAGTTCTCATTAGCAGTTCTGCATTGTTCACGATGTCCGTTATGTCTATTGATGCAGGTTCTCCGCAGAGAGTCCAAACATCGTGAAAATTTCCTCTTATATATAACGAATTTTAGTTCAGTGATCGTCGGCACTAGGGGCAGTAGCCGGCAAAACACAATGATTTTGAACGCAAATAAATTTCAACTTCACAGTACGGTCTCATTTGATTTGCTTCAGTTTTCACATTTTCTTTTCACATATATATTAACGCAACATTCACTTTACCAGCGTGCCGCATTTACCTTCATTTTCGTGATACCAGTAGCATGATTCAAATAATGAAATCTGTTGACATAATCGGAATAATATTCCATGGAGCAGGAGCGATGTCAGGGAAAAGTGGGCGATAATCAGTTGAGCTTGAAACAAATCATGAAAATTATCAGAAAAAAAACCTTTTGCATTGGTCTAGAAAACATTTTCGGATCATACCAATGAAAGATTATTTTTGACGCTTGGGAAAACGACTAATAATATGGCTTCTCTGAGGTTACACCTCTAGGTTCCAACGTCTCGTTTTTCCGACGTCTCTATATTACGAATGTGTGCATGAAGGACAGTGTTAGGATAATGGCTTGTTCTAACCTAACTTTTCTCGAACACTAGCCTCAATGTGGACTTTTCGGAATATAGAGACGAAGGAGCAAAGAGATGTCGGAACAGAGAGTTGTCCCCTTCTCTGCTTAGGCTAGTAGGAAGTAAGCCATAGTACGAGGAAAGCAGCTCTTGTCTATTTGTGGGATCGTAGCGATAATCCGAGAACTTTTCCGGGGGAGGGGCTTTAGATAAATCACCGCTGTCATTTGACTATAATTGAGCTTTCAATATTGTGTTTTACCTTTAGCCCGGAAGAGGTGATTTTGGGTCTTAGAATATCCACTGGAAACAAACCTGTCAACATGTCAACTGGGGGCCTACAATTTCGTGGGCATGATGGGATTTTTATGAGCATGGACTGAACATTTAACGTCACATTTAATGTAACATTTTAACTGAACATTTAACATCTCCCCATACGGTGCCCATAAGGCCATCAAGGGGCACCCAGATGTTTGCCCCTGCGAGTTCCACGTAACATTGTGGTCTGAAAACAAAAATTATTTGGTTGAAATGTTCCCCTAATACTATAATCAGGCACGGATCCAAGGGGGGGGGGCTTTCCTGGGCTCAGCCCCCCTCCCTTTTTCGCCACTACAACAATAACAAATACGCGAAAATTAGCATAATGTTATTCTAGGAGAATATTCCAAATGTCTGGATCCGGGCCTGATAATAAAAGATACTAGACTTCGTGCTTTGCGCACACCATATTTTTTGAAACTTTGATGACTGTTTAAATTAAAGGAAGCTGCCTTGTCCTTCCCCCTTCTCATATTCAGTAGGCTATCTTGTATGGCTACGTTCCTCAAAGTACCGTCGCTTCCTAATTAAGGCAAAAGTCTGGAAAAATGGTCCGACTAGTCCCCATATAATGCTTTTGAGACCGCAAAGAACATTTCAAGGGCTCGTCATGGTTGGGCCGACATCAAAACATTAAAAACTTTTATATCTAACGCCAGTAGGTGAGTAGGCCTTCGTGAGAACCATGACACCAAGACTAAGATGTAGCTATAAATTATTGATAAGTCCAAATGTGCAACATTTGTATATACACCATAACACTCAGATGTAAGGAAATTTGGCCTAAATTTTATTCTGGTGGTTCTGTCCCCGGGGCTATTCACGTATGATATGACACCCAGGTGCCGCCTAATGTTATAACAAACTGCTACACAGATCACTTTTGCCATAAATGGATTTTTGCATACGGAGTAACCGAGGTTGCGAACAGTCATGGACTGTCGTGGTGGATCCAATCAAAGTGGGAATCCCGCAGGTAGGAGCCCCCCCCCCCCCTAAAATGTACAGTGTGCATGCAGCCAAGGTTTTACTTGAACAAACAAATTGTGGTATGGACCGTACGGGTTATCCAGTATACATCCTGGTTCGATCTGGATCTATGTGGGATGGCTTTTCAAACGGTAGAGGCACAGTGACCATCAGGTCAAATCTTCCCTTCATCAAAAAAAAAAAAAAATTAAGAAAGAAAGAAAACATCCGCAGGTCAATGGCCATGGAAGGAGGAGCGATGTCAGGAAAAAAGTTTTCGAACTGTAGAAATTTTTAGAAGAGGTAAAACCAATTACCCAAACATTTGAGATCCCTTGAAAATACCACCACCCCCTAAAATACGTTGTTTTTTTTCCTTTTCTAGCTTCAGACCTGGGTTTCATTTTTTTTCATACGACAGTGCGACCAGCCCCCTCCCCCCGCATACCAATTGGGCCTAACTTCAGGTTATGCATGGGTCAGGTTGCCAGGCTGCAGCACAGGGGCATAGCCAGGAATTTGTCAAGGGGGGGGGGCAAGCCCATAGACAGACTCTCAGCGCCCCGCGCTAACATGGTTTGGCCCAAAGCGCAAGACAATTTTGGCCCCAGATGCCTCCCAGATCGCTGGAAATGGCACTAATCAGGCCTATTTACCTCATATAAATAGGGGAAACACTAGCAATTTTGTAAAAATAAGCATTAAAAAAATACCAAAAATATGCTCAAGGGGAGGGGGCGGGTGCCCCCTTTCCCCCTTGGCTACGCGCCTGCTGCAGCATTAGCATCTGACTTGGACACTGTATCAGGCACGTAGCCACAGGGAACAAAAAATATCGGTAAATAACAGTTTTCTACATAAAAAAAATCACAGAAAGAGAATTCACCTTTGGGAGAGGCGGAATAATTCCAAATTTCAAATGGGACGAGGAATTCACTCTCACTGCCCCTCCCCACAGACGACGATCCCTCTGTGTTCATGTGCTCCTACACACCCCCTTCCACACACACATACACACACACACACCATGAGTTACTCAGCTCCGTAGGCTGTTACAAACTTGTCCTTCAGCCGAGACTCCTTTGGAAGTCCGTCCACATTTACAGTTTTTCATCTCCCCCATTCGCCCATAGTCCCCCCCCCCCCCGGAACAGTACAATTTACTCAGGCTGCATCATACGGACCAACGAACATGTGAAAAGTTCATGGCTTAATTCAAGTTAGGGGCATGAACCATGTGTTTTCGTTCTTTGGATCTTCGCTAGGCCCGCTGCCGATAGTCTATCACTTCCGCGTATAGGCCTATGGGTGGCTAACCTAACGAAGAAAACATTTTATCCTGTGTGATGTTCAATATCACTCGTGTTGAGGGCCAGCTGTCATGGGCAAAATTTAGCTACGTGAAATATTGGCAAATTTAGCAATTACTCATCCGGATTCATGCCGAGCCTTATTCGTGGTTTTAAATTAAGTTTGTTACTGCTAAAGGTATTCGGAAACCGTGTAGTACAGGGTGAAACATGGTAAAATTGTAAACTCCAAAATGGCGCCGGCCACCAACAATTGCGAAAAACATTCCAGGCCCAAGTGAGTGACGTCACTCTTCCCCGAAAAGCACGAAAAAGACGAAGTCACATGGCTTCCAAAAAAGGTTACGCAAAAATGGGCGCTGGCCGTTCATGAATGAATTAGTATTCAATTCTGAGCTGCCATTGGATATTTCGTTTCTATACAAGCTCTCTGGGCGTTTTCAATCAGAATTGCACAGAGCTGGGTGTGGGAATTTTCGCCTCTTGAGGTAGTACGGTATAGCGGCAATGAAGTTTACGCTACTTTGCAGAACCATGAGAAGCTTCAACCAGGGAGTTGCTATTTTCAAATAGCAGAAAAGCATCTCCCTACTTCAATAAAGGCCTGAGGTACCTTCGACCCAACTTCTCCTGGAATTATTTTTTATTTTACTGATGGAGTTGGGAGGGAAGCTAAGCTTAATAGCCTACCAATTGCCTTAAAAGTCCCTCGATCTATACCCTACTGCTATACCATCCTTATCGCTTTGAATGTTGAAGGTGATGGAGGCTGGGGATTAATTTAGCTTGATATTTCCCTCATACGACGTGCCCACAAATTATGTGAGATCTACGCAATAACCTGGTAACCGCACTTCACCCTTAAAGGTTTGACGGAATTAATACTGGAACCATAGGCGTACGGGAAGACATTTCACAGAGAGGGCGGACGGTGTTTGCCCTGAAAATTTTGCAAATTGCCCTGATTTTCACCTTTCACCACGATAGCACTCAGGACGGGTATGGATAAGTGCCCCCTCTCCCCCACAAACTATAGAGAAATATTATTTCGGGAGTTTTGGTTTATACTTGTATTGGGTTCATACATCATTACATCAGTGAGTGTCGAAAATTGGTTTGCCCCTACCATGCTACCAATCCCCTGCTAAGCCTGCAACTGATAAACATTTTGCCCTGTTGGCCGCTACCTGCCGCACTACCCACTGCAGTGCCCCCTTGCCCTTAAAATACAAGTGTCAGTGCCCTGAAATAAGCATTTTTCCGTGCTCTGGGAGGGCTGCAGCCCCCAGACCTCCAGCCTTGTACGCCTATGACTGGAACTTGCAAACACTGACAGCAGCTTTCTACAAATTGAAAGACTTTAAACTAGTTCGGCCACAACTTCCAGCTAATGGCATTCAGGTAAAATTCAGCACCGTAGGTTACCTTAAGTCTGGCCTTTTTGATTTTTTAGGAACTACTCAGGCTGCCGACCTCCCGTTTAATAAATTTTGTGTTCTCTGTATTTTTCCACTTGTTTGAAATCGTTTGCATTAATATTTTTCATTTCATTTATCTACGATTATGCAGCTTATATCTTTTTAGGTTTTCAAAAAGTGGTAAAGTTTCTTGGCCTGTGCCTACAATTTTTACGGTGATGCCTTAGTGATCCAATATTAAGACCTAGTGCTTCGATTATGATGGGATGAGACATTGTTTAGAAACTTATATCGTTTCTATATTCCGTAATAACGTTCCGATTCCTTAAGATGTGACCTGTTTTTCAAGGTATCGTAAAAACCTGCTCAAATCCAAACTCACAGTAGCCTACACCTGGTTAGTATGTAGGCCAGTCCGGTAGCCAGGCCCATAGCCAGACAAGGTAGGCTACTGAAGGAGGCGAAATGGGTTCGGGGCGAAAAAATTTACAAAAGGGCCAAATGTGTAAAAATATATTGAGTCAATGGCAACTTGAAAGCTTTGTAGGGGGTGAAAGAAATTTGAAGGGGGCTTCGCCCTCCCCTTGACTACGGGTCTGCTGGTAGAGACAGGCGACGGTGTGTACAGATGAGAATTTTCAACATGCGGGATAGCTCGTAAAAGCACGGAGTTGTAACATATAGGATAAAAGTTTTAGGCCCCCTACACATTAACCAAAAGATAAAATTTGTATTTGATACAAATTTTATCTTTTATTAACCAAAAATACAAATTTTATCTTTTGGTTAATAGGCCTACAGTCAAAGATGTTCAGTACGTACAAGTCAAATTTATTTTCATTATGATACGCACGCTGTATGAAGTGACTTTTCCGTTAATATCGGAAACTGGAAATTTAAACAACAACGGAAACAAAAAAGCGAAAAACAAAAACATCAAAATGGCAATTTTCATGTGAAAAGCAATAAGTAACTAAAATAACTAAGGCAAATTCGTAACACAATCGTAAAAATTGTTACAGTTATTTAAACTAAATCCGTTTTTATCCTGTTTTGTTTTTCTTCTGAACAATGACAATGCCTCCCGCAGTCGTACATCAAAACACAAAAAGAAGTACCATAGGAAATTGTAATACACGGAATTTTGACAAATTAATGAACTACGACGTTTTGACTGAAAGGAATCATGCAATAGAAAACGGACAAAGAACATGCAATTTAACATTTGCGTAACACACAAACTTATCATCCTCTGTAAACAGTGTTTTCAGTAGCGTGAATTCGCCGAAACGGTACCAACAACTCTATTCATGAGGCATTCTTAAAATTACGCTCAGTGCTCACTTGTTGCGGTAAAGGTTTATCTAATCTCTTCTTAAGAACCAAGTCCAAAAATCCTGACCGAATATGCGTTCATTGTTTAGAACCGTTATAAGTTTGTTACGGGCCCGACTCATAGCAGAGAACCGACTTCCTTTGTACCCATTGCTATGCAGGAATGTACCTTTACACAATGGGGCTGTAATCGGGAGGCTCCAAGTAAATGTCGGTGGCTATTGCCCCTAAAGGAAAAGCACATTTTTGTTTTGGGGTTTTAATTTTTTACATTAGCCTACTTTTTTTCATAATAAAAACAATTCCAACAGCATATTGACAACAGAACGCTTGCCCATGGCAATCGCCGATGTGGAACTATGTAAATACCCAAGACGACTCAATGAAAAGGCATGGAATTTAGTCCTTTGAAAAGTGTACGAGCCCTCACTTATACAAATGGAGTTCCCAGAAAAATCCCGTTACCGGTTCCTTTTAATTAATCCTTTCTTCAGTTCATACTGCAACCGTCGTGGTGATGGTAATGCAACCAAGAACCTGATAGGCTACAGTATTTCAGTGTAAAGTATTACAGAATTTTACCAACGCGAAAATTTTATCTTCAAATATGGCAGAACGGCTTCCAATTCCGTCCGACCCTGCTCATCTTGGATAGGCCGACATCGCTGACGTTTACTGCATATAGCCAAACTTAAATGCTAGAAATTTTGCATTTCAAAATGTGTGCGATCTGGAAAGTTTGTAAGTTTTGCAACAGTTAGTTAGTTAGATGAGGTTTAACGGCCCAGTTTCCAACCAATTGGTTCAAATCGAGCTGTTTTGCAACAGAAACTCCGCACACCGTTCACCCACGCTCTGGGAACTATTTTATTCACTGTGCAGTTAAGACAGATTATGTGTGCACTCGCCGCGTAGTTGTGTCTATACTGGCCGAGCAAACTGCAGTGAAGGTAGTATTAATACGCTGTTTACATCGCGTTCACACCTATCAATCTATTGCGGTCTTGCGGAGCGTGCTTGAATGAGTTAAGCAGGAAGTCGGGTGAAATTTAATCACCCCACCAAACGTCGCTTTTGGTGGGGACTCGGGTGAAATCCTTAATAGGGACAAAATTTCGTAATGGTATAAGCTGAATGAAATATGTACCATGAGTAAACCAGTTTGGTCCTCACCTTTACATATGTAAAATGGTCCTTCAGAACTCTCATGCATTCCCCTGTGTCCAAACTCCACACCCTGATGGTTTTATCTAGAGAGCCTGTAAGCAGAACCTGTTCTTTAAGTGGGTATGCCCTGTCTTCATCATGTTGGACAGACATCATTGTGGCAGAACATATCACAGGACCAGTGTGTCCTGTTAGCACACATAGTGGGGAACTGGAGTTTGTACTCCAAACAATAGCAGTGTGATCATCACTTACAGATAAGAACCTTGTGAAAGGAGAAAAAAAATATCTGCGAGTCACTTTAAAGCCCAAGAGATTGGTACTGATAAGATTATAGTCCTAACATCAAGAATGAGGGGAAGGGAGAGGAGGGTGGGAATGGGATAGGAAGGGGGGGTGATCATGAACTGCAAAGTAAGTGACCTACCATCAGCTTTTTCTTTGACAAAGGCATTAAGTTTTCCTACCATAGTACAATGGATCTTACATACTCCCCCATTATATACTGTAAGATATTACAATACAATAGACTTTACAACACCATAAATTTGAACTAAACAATATGTTGACAAAAATAGGTTAACTTTTCCAACTCAAAAGTTCTCCACATCCTTGCACTGATTTTACATTTACAATTTTGCAAGTATGAGCCATTCTTGGGCATTAAGGGGTGAAGTTGATTGCAGCACATTCTTGTACAGACAGTCCATCCCATGCCCATGCTTGCTTTTCTATTTTCTCAAGAAATCAGTCAGGATTTCTAATTGGCCTCCTCTCCCATGAACTTTTGCATCCAAAAAGTTTTATGGAAACAGAACATGGACTATAACTACAGAATACACTGGAAAATATCAGGTAAGGTAAATTTAGTGTCAAACTTGTAAGATAACTGGAAGCTAGAGTTTAATGCAAAGTTGCTAAATATGCAGTCTGTATACAGTAAAAGGTGTATACTTCGTAATCAATATATACCTAGATGACATCACATATTTCCCATTATGCACTACAATTATACAATAACCTAAAATATCAAATCAAAATATCTAGTACTGCACATCTTAAACACACAATTTGCTATCATAATTATGGTTCTCACTTTTATTTGAAACAAACATTTCTGCATCCTCCTCTGACATCAATGCATTTCTTTAACATGACAAGAAATATTAATAAACTACAATAGGCATACCGGTGGCCATCCAAAGGAATAATTGTACGGATGACATCTGAGTGGCTAGCTAAGATGTGAATCTCGGTGAAAGGATTTTGCGGTTGGTTTTCTGGCACTCTTTCCACTTCCACCTGAATTTTGATCAAAAATTACAAAATTCTGTTTAACTTTCAAATTAAGACAAAGAATTTCCAAACAATAAAAAACAGGACAATTTTATGTTCATTACGAAAATTGTATCACATTCTATCACAAAAGAAGACCTATGATTGACGTTCTGTGTACCAGGGCTGGAAAAACATTTATTTCTTAGGAAGCTAGTCAAATTTCCCCACACTTTAAAATTTTTCCACAAACAAAAGAAAAAAAAGCCATACTTGATACTGTACTTCCCTTTAAATCCAGTGCATGATACAACTTTGCCATCATTTATGTGGTAACACACAGTGCTCATCTTTCTTTACTGACAAAACAGATTGTGGGGGAACTTTGTGGAGAAGCAGTTTGAGATAAAAAAAAAATTATTAATAGAGAAAACACTTGCAGTTAACTTAAAAATTGAATCAATTCCGACAGTACATGTGAGTTCCTGTCACCCATGAGGCAGACAATACACATTACTGTATAAAGTGACAATTTTTGTTTGCCAAACAAATTTTGATAATCTCATACAAGAAGACAAATTTCAAAATATTCTTTCATCTCTGATCAAATTGGTACTGTAATGTAACACTTACCAAAGGCAGTCTGGAAGGAAATTTGCGTAGAATGGTATAGGGAAGCGCCATACGCTTTTAACATTTCAACAACATATTAATATTCAGCAGTTATATGAATCTGATATAATCCACCCTGATTTCAATTCTCACTTTATTGCACTGATGGGCAGCTGGTTATAAACTTTAGTTTTCCCAGCCCCCAAAATGCACTCCAGTTACAGTATGAATATCAGTTTACACAAAGGAATCAAGAATATACAGTACTGTGCACTCCTTGAGATGTTCAGCTCTGTACAATTCTGATATACTGTACAAAGTGTACAGCATACATGCCATACTTGTCACTGCAAACTTACTCCAACCTTAAAACCATGCCCTTTTAAAGACAGTTAAATGAGTTAAAGACTGTAATACTGATTTTAAAACACAGACCAATCCAACAGTCACAAAGTCAAATAGCCAGAGCATCTGCAGCTTTTTGGTTACCCAAAAGGTAAAAAAATGACGATTATATCCTGTGGTCTCAAGATAATCTTTCTTGTGTCATTCTCTACAACAGAATTAGGAAGTTCAGTTCTTTCAGCATATGCTACTGTACTTATACTATATGCACATGCAATCACTGTATGTGTGTGTTTGCAAATACATGTGAAAAAGTGACAAAGTCCACTAATAAGTATTTGTAATACTGTATGTTTGCTGTCTATACCCTACAAAGGTCAAAGTACTTAACTGTAAAATACTTTGACCTTTGTAGGGTATTAATTAAAATAATGCTTACAAAGGGGAAAAAACCTTGTTTTTATTGAACTTCTTCTGTAGTCAGTTATTATGTACTACTGTACTCAGTAGTGCTGATTATAAACAAACACTGTAGTGTACCATATTTACTCTACTAATGCACCCTCTGTAACAAATTCCCCCTTCCCTTTGAATTTTTTACAGGTACTAATCAATAAATGAACCTACGCCCCCAAAATAACTGGCTTCTCTTACCTCATTAGCATTGTAGAATCTTTGGCATTTCTTTTTCTTTTTGAAAAAATCATGGAACAACTTCCACGACTGTGACAGACAGAGACATACTGTACGTACTGTAATAAAACTGCAGTTACGTACTGTAGATTGGAGGTTCCATTTAAATTTACGCTACAGTTTTGGGAACAATGCCAAACTGCCTCAAGAAGATTTTGTAGGAAGAGAAATTGACTTGACAATTCAACCAGGACTAACAGACACCCTCTTCTGGAAATTTTATGCCTCTTGGACATTTAATGGAATAAATACAGTACTTATTTTACTACTCCAAGACTGGCTAATGAAAGTAGTGAGTCCTTTGTGCAATATTTAGAAAATTATAAAAAATAAGTACAGTAGGCCTACTTGTACAGTACTGTACAATATATTGGAAAGGTTGTCCAGACCTTTCAGAAATTATTTTCCTCTATAGGGATAAGAGTATAAGACACAGGGTTTTCATTAGTGTGCGTATTTGCATATTGCACATATTGGCGAGGCCTAATACGCGTTAAAAAAGTGGGATAAAGAGTCAAATACGCACCCAAGTTTGAAAACAAAGAGTAAACTGACGCATTCACATTTCGTAATGAGGTCAAATATGCACGGCATAAGCCCCCCTTTGCGTATTCCTATAGTCACTGAATAAGAGCTTCGAGTGCACTAGCATACATTCTTCTAGTACTTGGTTCTTCTCACGAACATTTGATACACCTTTAGTACGGCAGTCTACCGCTAGCGCTATATACTAAACTGTAGACTCACAGCACAGTACTTAGAGCTGTACACAGTGCACATGTATGCTATAGCCTGTCACTTGGAAGAACACGTAAAAGTTAGTACTAATGCTGTACGTGTCAACAGCATGCATGGTCGGACTCAAACAGCGTGTGAAAGTCATCTTACCCACATATATAGTTCTCTAGTCCAAACCTGCTAAGGTATGTCATACTCCAAGGTATGTCTTAAAATATAGACCTTTGACTGGATCTCCTTACTTTGAACGAGGGGTGATTGTAATATAGCGTGAGACATTTCATTTTGTTCGTTTTTAGAAAATTTACGATCAATTTCGACTACCATCATTTTTGGCAGTATTAATAAAATAGTTTTGACACTCGGACAGAATATGATGGCGAAAAACAACCGGTCAAACTTCAGAGTTTAAAAATATTACTTCGAGGGAACAGATCGAAGCCACACACAGTCATAACGTTGTGTAGGCTATTCGTGACACATGCAGTCGGCCCTGAGTTAAAAAGTTTCAGTAGTAAGTACAGTGCACGTGTATGGTGTGTGTAAAGTAAACAATGTTGACGGAACTTCACGGTGAGTGTCAGCATGGGCCCTACCTGGTTTATCTTTAACCAGAATGCAAAAATGCATTGAGGTTTCGATGATATATGTTCTATTCCAAATAATGCCATGATGTCCCATATCTTTCAGTCACAGGTCAAAATTTCCCAAGAATTCCCAAGATCATCATCTGGGGTTACGAGAGGTCAAAAAGCAAAATTTCCCAAGAATTCCCAAGATAGTCATCAGGGTCACCAAAGGACAAAATGCAAAATATCCCAAGTATTCCCAAGGCCTAACGTTACAGTATAGCCTAGAGGCTATGCTAAATACTTGGCAAGGCCCTAAGTAACATTAGCCTAGGTCTAGCCTAGGCCCAGTCTGGAAAGTTCGTATTTCCTACACCGAATTTTTACGCCAGTCACCTGTTTTCTCAACTTTTATGCCACGCCAAATTGTTGTACTGTGTTTTAAGTACAGTGTGTATGTAAAAGACAAGAAAATCACGCCATGAAATTGGCGTATAAGGTCTTTACTGCACGCCGAAGATCTTCAGCGTAACATACATGTTTTCCAGTCGGGGCCTAGGCCTAGCTATAAGTATAAACCTAGCCTAGGCCTATGCACAGCTGGTCACAGAAGTCTCTCTGTAAATACTACAAACTTAGATGATGGGTACCAACATTTGACAGGCAATAACTGCTTTGACTAGCCCTAGCCTAGGCCATAGCTATTACAGTAACCTAGGCCTACCTTTAACAAGTAATATCAGCCCATACATACTGTACTACAATTAGGCTAGCCTGTACTGTGGCAGTTAGGCTAGGACTTAGTCACAGGACTAGGACTTTGTCTAGGCCTAGCCCATAAACCTGGAACTCTGCATTAGATTTATGTACTGAGTCTAACGTTATTGTGTGTGTAGGCTAATGTTTGTTGTTGGTTCTGTAACAACACTTAGGCCTAGGCTAGGCCCTAACTGTTAGGCCTAGGCCTACGTTAAAACTTGATCTGCCTGGTAAATTTTCCACTAAAGTTACTCATACTACTCTGCTACTCTGAAGAGGAGCCATATTACAACATACTGTGATATTCCTGCTGTAATTTTTATTATTCCATTCCTTGGTGCTATTTTTCCAATTCAGTTACAGTCAAATCTAACATTAACGTTGGGCTACTCAGCCAGCTCAACAGACCTTGGCAGGAGTCTGTCACTGCACTCAGAAACTAGCTTTTAACACAGTTTTTGATTGGTTGAAAGTGGATCTGTTTACAACTGATCAACCAATGATATGGTAGCTTATGGAATGTCATGGATCTGCTGCAAACTATCTACTGATTGGTTTAACATCAACTTGTTGACAAAAATTTAACCAATAACATAACAGCATAGATTACTGGGCTCAAATAAATACACTACAGTACTGTACAGAAAAGTGAAATACTGTAGTCTATTCTCAGTCTTTTGATATGTTGGCTAAAGAATAATAAAGTTCGTGAAAGGACCTATTTACTCATTCAAAATTTGGATTATCAAGGAAAAATCCGTATTCCCATATTTACAATGATTTTCCGTACTGAATATGGAAAGTCCGTGCTGGTTGGGAGCTCTGTCTCAGGGTTTGACCCCCCTGGTGACCCCAGATGACTTTTGACCCCCACCAAAAATGATAGAGTTCTTCCTCTTACTATAAGGCATCTAAATACAAGGTATGAAATTTATCCAAGCTTCCTACCTTGAGATATCGTGTTGACAAGGTTTTCAGAGTTTGACCCCCGGTGACCCCAGATGACCTTTGACCTCCAACAAAAATGATAGGGTTCTTCCTCTCACCATAACGCATCTACATAATAAGTATGAAATTCATCCAAGCTTCCTACCTCAAGATATTGTGTTAAGAATGTTTTCAGGGTTTGACCCCCGGTGACCCCAGGTGACCTCCACCAAAACATTATGGTTCTTCCCCTCAATATGGGGGATCCATGTACCACCTTTGAGAACTGTCAGAGCTTCCCTTCTTGAGATATCGTGTTAACAAAGTTTTCAGAGTTTGACCCCCGGTGACCCCAGATGACCTTTGACCTCCACCAAAAGTGAAAGGGTTCTTCCTCTTACCATAACACATCTACATACAAAGTATGAAATTCACCCAAGCTTCCTACCTCAAGATATTGTGTTAACAATGTTTTCAGGGTTTGACCCCCGGTGACCCCAGGTGACCTTTGACCTCCACCAAAAACAATAGGGTTCTTCCTCTCAGTATGGGGCATCCATGTACCAAGTTTGAGAACTGTCAGAGCTTTCTTTCTTGAGATATCGTGTTAACAAAGTTTTCAGGCTTTGACCCCCGGTGACCCAAGATGACCTTTGACCTCCACCAAAAATGATAGGGTTCTTCCTCTCAATATGGGGCATCCATGTACTACATTTGAGAACTGTCAGAGCTTTCTTTCTTGAGATATCATGTTAACATGGTTTTCAGAGTTTGACCCCCGGTGACCCCAGGTGACCTTTGACCTCCACCAAAAGTGAAAGGGTTCTTCCTCTTAATATGGGGCATCTATGTACCAAGTTTGAGAACTGTAAGAGCTTCCCTTCTTGAGATATCGTGTTAACAAAGTTTTCAGGGTTTGACCCCCGGTGACCCCAGATGACCTTTCACCTCCACCAAAAATGATAGGGTTCTTCCTCTTACCATAACGCATCTACATACTAAGTATGAAATTCATCCAAGCTTCCTACCTCAAGATATTGTGTTAACAATGTTTTCAGGTTTTGACCCCTGGTGACCCCATGTGACCTTTGACCTCCACCAAAAACAATAGGGTTCTTCCTCTCAATATGGGGCATCTATGTACTAAGTTTGAGAACTGTCAGAGCTTCCCTTCTTGAGATATCGTGTTAACGAAGTTTTTAGGGTTTGACCCCCGGTGACCCCAGATGACCTTTGACCTCCACCAAAAATGATAGGGTTCTTCCTCTTACCGTAACGCATCTACATACAAAGTATGAAATTCATCCAAGTTTCCTATCTCGAGATATTGTGTTAACAAGGTTTTCAGGTTTTGACCCCCGGTGACCCCAGGTGACCTTTGATCCCCACCAAAAACAATAGGGTTCTTCCTCTCAATATGGGGCATCTATGTACCAAGTTTGAAAACTGTTAGAGTTTCCCTTCTTGAGATATCGTGTTAACGAGCAAAGTGTCACAAACACACACACACACACACACACCCACCCCTACACGCACATACACACATACATACACACGCCATCATGACCGCATAGGTTTCTCTTTTCATCGAAACCAATAATTGTATTTTTTTAAATAAAGGAAGTTATGTAAATACACTTTGAACATTTTTATTGGGAGTCAAATACGCTTTGGAAATTATGAGTGGCAGTCAATGACCCTTTGAAAATTTTGAGTGGCAGTCAAAAACTCTTTTGTAAAATAAATTAATGAAAGCCCTGAAGACAAATGCACAAAATGCATTTTTCTGGTACATTTTGCATTTTTTAATGTTTGTTGTCCTTTTTTTCTTCAAATTTACCAAAAGACACTTTTTCAGGCCCAACCTACAGAAAATTCTAAGCAAACTACATTTTTGGGAGTCTTTATCAAATTACCAATTTCTCGATCTAGTGATGGTTCTGGGGCACACTGTATGATCCCAGTTCCTCCAGTTATGATTTACAGTAGAGCAATCAACTTATGCATTTCCTTCCAAAACTGCAATGAGTTTGTAAGTCTTCATAGTTGCCCATTTATCCAACCCCTAACTTTACATTTTATTCAGTGACCATAACAAGAAGTGGATCTACTGCATAACTTCTTGACAAAAGTAAGTTATCTTCAAAATAAGCTACCTTGAGCTATCAATGAAATATGAGGGTTTAAACTTTAAAGGATGACATGTACTGACTATTTGTTTCTTTTTCAATCAGGACTGAAAATCTGAAATGCCAAAATGCCTTCAAATAGCCTCTACGGTAGGTGATCCCTTCCTGCAAAATATTGTCAGTACTGTGGTTTCAAATTGGCACACCCTCATGTGAAGTTTAGGTGTGGAATGTCTAAGATCTATCCATGTACTGACTAACAATTATGTGAACCATGAAAATGACTCAAAGGTGGCCAGTAAGTTTAATAAGTACTGTATATGTATATTTTACCTTTGAAATACATTTTGATCATGTACCGTAGGCCATTAGAATGTTGTGATATATGAAATTTTCATTATCGATATCGCAAAAAAGTTTTTTTCAATACCCCAACGATATCGTGATATCAGGGATCCCACCTGTGTTTACAAAGGCACCTTGTCAAAAATTACCATAAGACAATTGCCACTGCATAGCGTTTGCGATAATACTGTGGCCCTGTCGATGGAACATCCCCATCTTACTGTATTAATGCTGAGGCTGTTTGTGAACAAAAGACTGCTACAGCAACGGGCATATGAAATTTGCCCATTACTAGTGTACTGTACTGTACCATTATATCCCTCAAGGAAGAATACATACATTGCTCTGGTACTGTAATCCTTCCTTACAGCAATGACTTTAAAATGAGGCCAGAAATATCGAATAAGATACGGTCTACAGTAGGTTCACAAAGGACTAGCACACTGAACAGGTCACAGGTTTATGATCAGGCGATCAGCATAAGAAATAAGAACGGAATCGGTCGGGTACAAATGTGTTTGAACAACCCTCGAATTTCATAGTATTAAGAATGTCTTAGCAACAAAATATCTTCCTTACAATTTTAAAATTTTATAAAGATTTTTATACCAAAATGTTAAATGCGAAAGATGCTAATATACACAGACAAAAGCCTTGACGTGTTAATTCCCTGCACTTTACAACAAAATTCAGCATCAGGTTATCTCTAAAAATGTACTCATGTCTATGGTTCCGTCACCGTGGTGAAAGACATGTCCTACGTGGATTTACTGGACTGAATTGGCAACCACTTTAAATCCTGCCACAAAAATCTGGCCAAAACCTGACTCTGTCAGCATTTGTACAGTTAACTTCTATTTTTGAAAATTGAAAAAGACTACATTTCTGGTTAACTTGCTACCTAACCTGTTGTTTATCTAAATGGTATGCTTTGGGCATTCATTTATGCCATGATGACTTAAGGGCATTCAGTACATGATCTACAGTTCATGTCAATATGGCAAACTGAAGAACAGGGCACATAGCCCATGTGATGGTTGCCTTCGTAAACAATGAAAGCCAACTTTGTCACTTCCATAATGCTTATCACTCAGAACAGCTCTAACGCAACGGCTTTCTTTCCGTACAAAAAACAGTATTTACTGTAACTGTAGGCTCTCCCTAAGCCTTGCCCACTTTTTGCTCAGTTAATGGTACTGTACAGTACATAAAAGGCATGTCTAAGCTCCAAAGCTATTGCCAGAAATCCGGTCATCACAAAAACTTGCAACTCGCCAAAATGGCAAAATGTGGACATGATTTGGAATACCCTCTCTCATTGGTTGATTGAATGTGCAGCAGTGCCCTAGCTTCGCTGTTTCACAGGGGCGGGCCGCCCCGCCCCTCTTTTCGCCCGCCCTACCCCTTCTCTTGACTTCCTATCCCCGCCCTGCCCCTTCTTTCAGCCGCCCTTGTAATTTTCCGCTCTGCACTGCGCCAAATTATTCAACGCCAAATTATCAAATCGGCAGAGACAAGACAGCTGAACACGCTTATATGTCAGTGGTTATGCTTACTATACTGTTTGCAACTCCCTGCTATAGAAACGTACAGCGTGTTCTTCACATTGCAATCTATTATCGAAGCACCATGCATTGACCTGCGATCCCAAAGTTGTTTGTTCAGCTTGTAGCTACGGAATACGACAATGTGTGTCAGAAGCCCGGAGATCTGCTACGCAGGCTAATTCAACGACCAGCCTTCAAAAATTCCCCATACGTACAGTGTGGTAAAATGCTCGCATCTGAGCGAACTTTCTCACGTGCTGTACGTACTGTAGGTTAACGCCAGTTGTCTCGAACTCCAGTCTCTCAACTGCACTTGCGCAAATAATACTGCTGTTCGCCGTACGCCAAACTCAGCATCTTATATTTAGGAAAAGTTTCTCACATATTTATGGCATAATTTACTAAAGTTATCTACGTGATTTTCTGGGAAAAGGTTGCAAGAAGCTAAGCGAGGTCTATACAGTATGCACTGGCTTGACATGAAGTAGTGAAGTTGCTGGGCGGGTTTCGTAAACCAGTTCAGTGTTTATAAAGCTTGCAGCTATGCTCGCAGACTACAACCAACCAATGAGTGCGGGCAGCTAGGCTAGCTGGGGCCCAGCAGAAGGCTACTCATTACATGTAAAACATAAGATGGCTTCGCCAAACGCAGGCGCTCACAGATGTAGTCTGAGTTGCATGGTACACGTGTACACATAGTACACAGGTGAACATCGTTATCAACAAACTATTCGGTGACTTGATAGCAACACTGCTCCGTTATAGAGAAGTCACACATTGCAAATGGGTCAACACGAATACTTATACGCCCCTTGTGCCTCCATTTTAGGGTAGCGGGAAGGTTGAATGCAGCATAGTGGAGAGAACGTTCATGGTGGGAGATAAGATGGAGGCATTTAACTGAGCAACAGTTTTATGTGCCTGAAATTTAGAAGTTGAATGCAATGTATACTTCGACCGCCCAATTGCATGATGATCGGGGCTCTTGTATAAAGTTTAATTTACATGCGAGGCATTTTTACAGCACTCGAAAACTTTCATACAAAGCAGTAACTGCATCTAATCCGTATACACCAGTGACTGACAAATATAAATGGCGGACATTGTGGACAGCTACCTGACCTCATATTTTCCAAGTTTACAATTAGCCTATAACAGCAGTGCTGGTATAAAATAAAAGTATGAAAATACTGTAGAGTTGTGGGAATTTCACTTTTTATCGTCTTTAACAAACACGCCATAACCTCAGCTAAAGCGAGCTACTGAGTTAGTTATTAATAATCAGTCCTGTGAAATTTGTGTGAATGACAACATTTTACTGACTGACAGATTATGTAATCAATCATGGACCATCATAGATGTGATCCCACTTTCCTCAGCTGTGTATGCACTGAAACAATAAATTCTGGTCTTTCAAAACTTTTGCGGTTTCGCAAAGGAGTAGGACTGCTGTAATATGACATTCCACGAAATGAAACAGGCTGTCAAGTGAACACTTCTGGGCCAGCGATCACATGGGTAAAACCTGGGTTGCCATGTAAGATCCAGATAATTAATGGGTGATTTCTTAATCACAATCACCACGTTACGGAAGATCGGTAAGAGGTGAAACAGGGTTTAAATATAATTCAGTGGTTTCATGTTGGCTCGTTTGTCTCAAGAATGTACGTATGTACGTGTAAGTCAGTAACAACCAACTGGTGTCTCTGAAGACACATGAGGACCTTAAAACAAAATGTACTACGTACTTTGGCTATCAAACATTGATATATTCCCAAATGCTGCTGCTTCAGTTTGATCATGCTACGCCTGATAATAATATGACTTTAAGGTCATTAAAATATGTTGTTGTTTTCCAGAGAAAAAGATTTCATATATTTCGTGTAAGCTAACAAAGGTTATTTTGTATACTAAAACTGCACATCATTTGCCAATAATTAGAGGGGGATGTGTAAGATAAATTTCACTTTCAAAACCACATGCCCATACAAACAGTATGTAGTCTGTAGTATTAATTTAGTAATTAATATGCAGTCAAGAAATATTAAAGGTAAAGACAAAATAATACATATATCTATCTTACATTCACATTTTTCACTTGGCTAAAAACTTAGGGTCTGGAATCTGCATATTCTGTGGCTCACATTCTTCCAGTCAATGGGTGTTGAAAGGTAAAAAGACCATATTCTGGGTTGAGAGAGAAGCTAAAACCCAGGAGCTTCCGGGGGCTTTGCCCCCTGGCCCCCACCGGGGCACTGCCCCTGGACCCCACCAGGGGCCCTTCGGCGGGCCCCTGGACCCCCGGCCAATGGTGCGCAGGGCTGCGCACGCGCAAATTCTGCCCTCCTAATGTTCCTCCCCCCTGCCCCTTTTTCACTGAAGCTAGGGGTCTGTGCAGTATCCCGGATGTAGAGCACATGTTGCTTGCGGAGTGGACAAAGTTTTGTATTCAGTTTATTGCTTTCAATGCTAAACCATGCAGCCATAGCTGTTGCACAGGATGCCTCACAGGCTACTGATTTTTATGTCTCAAATAGTTTTCAAAATGATGCAAAATTGTTACTAATCTAGCCCACTGTATAGCTGTTTTTCATACTGTGCAGGGAGCCCTTTTGAAAAATGCTCCATGAAGAAAGATGTACACATGTAGTTGACATTCCATTACATACAATGCCACCATTGTGCATGTAGCCTATACAAGCACTTAACGTGCTATTCCGTGGGTCAGCAAATCTGCCATGTGATCTTGCAGGTTTGCTACCATACAGTACAGTAGGATATTACAGTATTTTGATAATTTCGCTCGTTTTTATGTGGAGTGATAAAGTCAAAATGCTATGTGACACCACTGACATGCCTCTCCTGAAGTTTGTGAGGATTTTGTGTGCAGGTTTTCATGATATCATTTGGGCACTTTTAACCGGAAAGCCAAAAGGCTTGGTGATTATTTGCCATATACATTGTTACAAACACGAATCACCCACATGACAAGCATTATAATATCCCTTAGTAGACTTGAGATACCAGTATCATCTTAATACAGTCAAAACCTGTTGAAATCTTGTGACTCAAAAGGACCTTTCACCTCCACTTAAAACAATAGGGATCACCTATCCCATATGGCCATCTACGTGCTATCCCCTGTAAATATGAACAATCCATAGGCCAGATCTCCTCACAGTTATTCTCCTTAAAATATCGTGTTTACAAGGGTTTTGACCTTTTGTGACCCCAAATGACTTTTGACCTCCACAAAAATGGTAGGGATCATCTACTCAATATTAGCAATCCACACAATAAGTATGAGATGCCTCAAAGTTATCCTTCTTAAGATATTGTGTTTACAAGGTTTGACCTTTTTACCTCTTGTGACCCCAACTGATCTTTGACCTCCACCAAAACCAAAAGGAAGTACAGTAAAACCCCATTTATCCGAACTAGCTGTCAAATTTAATAACAATAATATTCAACACAACTACAGTATTATACACCAAGTTTTCAGTGCTTTACAAGGCAAAATTCAACTTAAATTTTTACAAAAGAACTAATTTTTCTCCGGACTTAAAAAGTCATGGCAAAATGTTACGATGGCTAAAACAGCCAACATGTGAACATAGAAAACAATTTGTTATCTCTTTGTCAAATCCGGATGGAATGTATGTATTTGCTTTGAAATTCTTGTTAGGAGCCATGAGTCAGTATAGGCTCAATACCCTCTTATACAACCAGAATGCAAAAATGCATTGAGGTTTCGATGATATATGTTCTATTCCAAATAATGCCACGATGTCCCATATCTTTCAGTCACTGGTCAAGTGCTATCTTAACATGTTGGAAAAATAATTTTAGCTTCATATTTGATCTTGGGAGTTCCTGGAAAATTTTGCATTTGGGCTTGTCTACAGTAAAAGGAAAATATTCAGTGTGTGTTTTTTGCTTTGATGATATTTTGAAAGATGTCACATGGTTTGGTGATTTTACAGTTCACCATACTTGGAGGACTATAGAGAGATAATAAAGACAATTTTATCAATGTCCAACTTATATAAAGGATGTTTTGGGCAGAATTTGGGGCTATTTTGGCCTTTTTTTACCACCTATAAGTGTTACATAGGATGTGGAATAAATTTATGATGTGAGTGGGACCTTTGCAGATGTGACTGATGCAGGTTCTTTGTCTTCATTCATAAATGTAATGTACAAAATAAATGGTAAATGATAAATGAATATTTTTAGGTGCACAAACACCGCAAAATTTTATCAGCAATTTGGAGTAAAATTTTGAGATTTGTCCGTTCATCTGGATATTAAATCTTAATAGTTGATATTTTAACTGAAAGAAAAGATTTCCAGAGCTAAGGTTATGATGTAACACTTAACCTTGATCATGTGCAGTACCACAAATAAAATAATCCAGCAGTAAATGCATCATAGTCAATTGCGGAGCACATGATGGTTACGTTGGTAACATGTCTGTCCCCTAATGGTTACATTGGTAACTATCATATTAACAGGCCTGTAGGACACAAATTACCAGAGAATTTGATAAAACTGCATCTGTTTGCAGATGGCCATATTTGTCACTGGTTTGTGTGCTTTCCTCCATCTTTTTGCTTACAACAAGGGTATGAGAGCCTTCAAGGCGATGTCCGTCCAGATGTTACCAACGTAACCATGTCCTTATCGGTAGTATAACGTAGGCACATGGGGACATTGGTTTTTGATGAATGTTTCACATGTCATCAGTTTACACTTCAGGAAAGAGCAAAACTTGTGTCACAATGCATTCAAGTGTTTAAAGTGCTTAATTTTCTCGAACATAGTTTGGTTACGTTGGTAACGAGGACGGACATGTCCGTCCTTGTTACCAATGTAACCATTGATCTCCATACTAGTCCATGTTTAACTAATGGTAATGCAATTTCAGTGAAAAAGAGTTTGTTCTTTATCATTCTATTAAATACAGGGTTTATTTATACATATTGTCCTCCTTAAAGATTTCTGGAGCAAAGAGTTTCCATGTCTGTCCCTGTTACATACGTAACCAGTAACACTTACCACTTAAAAAGTGGTGATAGGTGAAAAGAACTATCTTCCTGCTCTCAGGAAAAAATTGAGACTACCAATCAAACAAAATAACACAACAAAAATTTATTCTTAGAGGACTTCAAATTTCACCACCTTTGTAACACTTTTATACCCCTTTATTGTAGACAAGCCCACATGTATACATACGTACGTACAATCGCTTACGGATTGCCTCTGACTTAGCTACAATGTGTGTATACTATATACCTGTACGTGCATTGCCAGTGTATGGTGACTGTGTACGTACAGTATCACGTACATGTATACTGTACGTATGTACGCACGCCTATGGATTGCTATGTACATGCATTGTATGTGCACAGTACAGAAAATCCCGGCGTACAGTCATGAAAACCTCAGCGTACCTTTGGCGGAGGCTTTACATGGAATGCACCCTGGATAGCTATATAGCCTAGGCCTAGGCCTAGTAATGGTGCTGCCCTCAAGTGCAGGTAGTAAATTCCGTAGCATCTTACCTCATGACCCATGACCTGCAAACTTAATACTTTCCTTAAGCACCGAGAATTCCCAGGTGTCCTTTGGCCAGGATAAAAGGGAATGCACATACCTTATCGAGACTTTCTAGACCTACCCTCAGCCTCATCATCCCCCATCATGGTTTTTACATAAGTTCATTAAGGGCGTGGCAGACTTTTCGAACATCCCTAGAGAATCCACAGAGTTTCCACAGAGGTAACAGAATAAATTTCGTTAATAAAATAAAGATTGTCTAGCCTATGCCTTCTGTTGTGTCCTTTGGTCTCGTCCCAGCTTGGCGCCTTGGCTTCACGGTCGGCCTCCCTACAATCCGCTATAGACAGTTTGGTAGCTATAATGCAGGGATGTTTCAGTAAAGGGACATTTTGACTGGATACCGGCCTTGAGGCTAACTCAGATAATCTCAAAACACATGGGCTACTGATAGTGATAGGCTAGGCCTAATGTCAAATCACGAACAAAAGTGCTTACGCACTTGATAAGAGCTAATTAACATGATATCCATTTTGGAAAAATGGACATTTTGACTGGATACCTGCCTAGCCTAGGCCTAGGCACTATTATCAATATCATTAACAGTCGGTTGCTAAATAAATCTTCATCCAAAATGTAATATCTGTAGCCTAGCCTAACATTAGTGTTAGTTTCACAGTCCTAGAGCGTTAGCATCACTTAGCCTAGGCCGAAGTGCAGTTCTGTACCTCTTGAGTTACCCCACTTGATGGTTTGTTGTTTCGGCGACCCTTCTTTCGCAGAATAGCCGCCATTGCTAATTCAGCAGCTCCACTCATAACACGACAAACTGAGGCGATCGTGCACCACAAAAATGTTAAAATTCATTGACTGTTTGTTTTTGCATCTTTAGATAAAGACACTCGGGTTTCTCTCCTGTCGCCTCAGGAGATAAGCGCAGAAGTTGTAACTATACGAGTAAGTGGACTTTACTGTTGTAGGTTTTCCACATATTGGAATGTAACTCCTTCTGGATTTAGGCGAAAGAAGGGTTCTGTTTTTAAAATCAAGAAAGAAATAGTACTTGAATATTTTGCATTATTTGCGGACACGTCTCATGATTTTAAGGGTTGAAAGGCTTTTCCAACTTTACACTTTAAAGTGTGTTAATCAACCACTTCGTATTTCTTCCTGAATAATTTTTGGGTGTTGAATTGATATAATAATCGTAGTTGAAAATTTTATTTCCTTCAAAGTGGAAACATTCTGTCGTACCGCTCATCGATGTATCAATCTATGTATAAAACTAGTTGGGGTAACCCTGTTGTTGGAGCCTTATAATGACGGTCTCTAGGCTGGCACAGCTATGAGGCTATGATCGATATAGCCGGGTGACTTTCACAGACACTTTACGAGACCAACCCTAACTCAGTCCCACCATGGTTGGAGCTGAGGTGAAAAAATTTGGCTTTCCAAACATGTAAGATTGTAGGTAATGCACTCTTGGAGGCAACTAAACTGTAAAGGAAGCAAGAACTTTTTATTATAGCTAACAAACTGCTGTATATATTTTGGCAATTAATAGTGAACTCTAATGTGCCCTTCCTTCAGATCTCTTTCCTGCTCTAAAATTGTATTTTTGAGAAACTGTGGAAAATGGTCATTTTTGGCATAAAATCATCAATTATTATATTTTGAAAAAAGCATGTGTGGGTTGTGGACCCTCCCCCTCCCCTCCTCTGCAACCCCCATTCCACCCCTTTGTAAGTTTTGCATGCTCGTGAAAGTGGGCACCATGGATGATCCTTAATGTACCAGGGGACTGCAAGTCTTTTAGTTGACTGGGGAGAGGAGATGGGTTCCCTAGTCCTTAAATATGCTAACAGACTAACAGTACAGTACAAAAAACAAATTCTGTAAAATTTTCAGCATGTATGCAGAATGGACAAACTTTACTTCTGATACAAGTCAACACAAAATATACTGTATTGGACTACAGCAGCAATGGGCATGGCCTTCCTGCCCTTTGCAATCTCCACAGTACCCCTTCAAATTAACATGTTACCATGAATCAAACTGCTACTGTGTGCTCTTTTGCATTGGCTATACAGGTAGGTGCCCTTTTGGACAAAAATATACTATGCATACTAAATGTAGGAATATTTCAAAACCAAAAGTTACACAAAACAAACAGATTTTGCTTCAAATCATACAATACTGTAATACTGTAGTAGACTTTAAAATCAAGAAAACAACATTTTTAGAATTAAGTTTCTCCTGCTTTTAGGATCTCAATATACGGGCTGAACTGATCACGTTTCTAGCAAAATAAGCTAAACTTAAATTTTTTACAAGAATCTCTGCCTTGGTGCCCTTCAACTGCAACGGTGCCCTTCAAACTCAACGACTGACTGCTTTGGCTGTGCCCCTTTTGAATCTTATTATGATTACTGCATCATGAAGAAATGACACAATACCATATTCCTTCCTGAGGTCTAATCAAAACTTAATAATTTACCGCCATTCAATAACTTACAATACAATAGTGCTTTATACCAGTGAGGTACAGTATCTCTCTTACAAGCACTTTACAAACCTTATCCCTGTTCAAGAGATGATCCCTCCAGGTGGTTGCACTTATGTTCTACACCCAGTGATAAGTTACCTCACTTGAACCTCTCCAGTCCTTGGGGGACTAAGAATGAGTATTGAAAGCATTTCTCCCAGGGAGACAATATAGAGAACTACTGAACACACTCAACAGCCTGATGACCAATTCACTATGTACAGCAAAAGGTTAGACCTTTACCTCCACAACAGTACCTTTCCCTGCCCCCTCCCTAACCACTAACACTCTATTAAACAAGTTTCACACTCAAAAGCTTAATACATTACCACTGGCTACTCTGGATCTCTTGAGCAGCAGGCCACAGGCTAACAGATATAAACCAATTACAAGTAAGAACACTTTTCGAGCTGTGAGTAACTTCATGGTATCGCCAACCTCTCATGCGTCAACGGTCATCTCAGAAAGAAGTTTGTTTATCTGGAAGTACAGAATACAAGTAATAAATTTAGCTTACTTTTAAACAGAATAAAGTACTGGTAATAACCCATCAATTCATTTAATCACAAATTTGAAAGGCTACTCATAAATAAGCCAGTTTAGAGTTACTGTTACTTTCTAAAGGTGAAGGGTTATAAGGGTATATGATCTTCCATGGAGTTAATGCTACTATAGCAACACATAGCACACAATGTATAAAACTACAGCATGCATAGCGCGTGACTTACAGTATAACTGCATTCTAAACCTGTATGACCCATGACCTGAAGAGACTGCACTTTTGAGTTGTGCTCTTCTTACAGCATTAGAATGTAATGTACAGTATGCTAGACCTACAGTACAACATGTACTGACTCTAAATGCAAACTAAAAAGTTAAAAATTCAAAAAGCAAACATCAAAATTTGTAAAACTGAAAAGCTTACACACAATACAGTAGCTTCCTTTTGTGAATACTGTGTATGTATATACGCCAAGATTTGCTTCTATTTTAAGTTTTTGAAGTTGCAAAAATTTTCACCCTTTTTAATTTATAAAAGCAAAATTCCATGGCTTTCAATGTGCTCCCTGTATCCATATACATATATGTTCGCACATATTTCATACTGTTAGAAGTAATGAGAAGCCTACAGCATCTGTATCAATGCTGAAAACTTTTTGTATTATAAAGTTCGCCTTCACAAATAAGATGCTGTACTGTACTGTACTGTACTGGCAAAAGAATCGTATTCACTAGGCACAGTTAGAGAGAGGTCAAGGGGCCAGGTTGGTACTTATTTCTTCTGTGGGTCCAGTGCAGTACTGTACAGTATGTACAGTAAATGACATAGTTTCAAAAAGTACTGTACATGAATTTTCTCTAGAACAAATATGATTACTGTTCATACAGAAGCGTGAAAGTGATCTTCATTTCTTTGTTCTTTTGCATATTGTGCTTCAACATAATTACAGGATAATAAGAAGGAAAAGAATACAAAAGCAAACCCAACAAATTGACATTCTTGTCAAATTTAGCCAGAAGGTTAGAAAACAGTCTGGATCTTTGTAAATAGTTTCAGTCTATGCTAGTAGGCTGCAAAGTACATAAAAGCAGAAATTAGTTTTAGAGTTAAGACATCTCATGGAGACGAAATGATTGACATCACTGAAAGAATTTCAACGTCTGCTAGATCACATGATCAGTTTGAAACTGTAACTGAACCATACTCATACCATGCTGAACTTTATTAGAAAATATACTGTTTGAAGAGCTCAAGTCTGATAAAGGAGCAAACTGGAATCTTCAGGAAAGATCAACTGTACCTTACAGTATATAAAAGAAAGTCAACAACCAAAACTTTGCACAGTCTAGACAAGAGCTATCTGATGCAGTTAGGTGGAGCTGGTAGGCATACTGAAAATTTCTAGCTGTCCTATATGGAGTGCAGATGCTAATACCAAGTGCTGTTTATGCAAACTCAGCTCTTGATTTAGTGAGTTCTGTGCACCTAATTGTTCAACTGCCACTCCAGGCAAGTTCATACTCCACAATTTATCATGCTCTATAAAATATTATGGGCCATTTACCATGACTGCTTTCATATCACACACTGTATAAAGGCTAGTTTCATACTGCACCATTTCTTGAAGCTTATGGTAAACAAAATGATAAACTTGTTTACTGTACTAACATTACTGAAGGCACACACTTACAAGTTAATGAGCACTAGTATTAAATTGTAAAGCCAGTGATCAGTAGCTTACAATACAGTACAGTACATGAATACTTTCACAGCCTTCACCTATGCATGCTTCGGTAAAAACTACACTACAATCTGTACAGTAAGTTCCCAATTTTCCATAATCATTTTCAAACTGCTAAGTGTATCACTCCTGAAAAAGTTCCACCTAATCACTGACCTGTATGAAACATTAGTTTTGAGTGCACATGCTAAATGCAAGAAAACTATGCCTAACCAAAGGCTTGCAACAGCAAAGTACCAATGGTCCACTATGCTTTGTAGACATAAAGTAGCACTGATGGCAATTACAAGAGCATACCAGGTTTATACTTACTGTACGACTGTAATAATTGTACTGTAACCCTGTAACCCATTGTTTCCCCATCAATCCTGAATATGTACAGTACTGTGGCCCTAAGCTCTGTAGTGTCCAAACTGTACCAGCACTGTAGAAATGCAGTAAACACTGCCATACTGCATGGCTACTGTAACACATGGAACACTCTACTTTTAAAATAAATTTGTCAAACAACATAAACTACTGTACTCTCGACAAGTTTGTACCTGCAAGCAAGTACAGTATATACTAAAGCCCATGAAGATTTGTGAATTGCCACTGGAAAGAAAAAGAGTCAACTGAAGACCTGAAGGAAAAAGTATGCACAAATACAGATCTACAATACAGTAATGATCGATGCAACAAGGAACTTATGACCAGAAGATATTCAATACAGTACCTAATAGTGGCAAAAACAAAATTGCCATGTGAACAATATGTATATGTACAACCAGGGCTTTAGCCAGCATGGTGAGATTAGGGAGTCCAAACAGTAAATTCTAGTGAAGTTTGTGTGTTAAAATGTTTTATATATATGGGGCAGTCCAAAATTTTGGGAGTCCAAATGACTCCTGGACTGCTCTCTGGCTTAAGCCTTGTGTACAACAAGTAGAAGTATGGTATGGAAGAGATCTTGCATTCATGGGAAAATTCTAGTAAGGAATAATGTCACACAGTTTGGGGCAGGTTTGTGTATATAGGGCAGTTTGTGGAATGAAGGCCATGCTTGCCAATATTTGCAGCCTTTTCAATAAGTTCAGTGAGTTCCTTGCTCATATTTCCATAGACAATCCAGACATAGTTGGGGTCAGCAAAACTTGACTCCATAGTGATATCAGCAACTCTGAAATTCAGGTTCCTGGGTAGAAAATTTTCAGGCAAGATATAGCTGATACTGTCTGCGGTAAAGGCGGAGGGGTCTTACTGTATGTTAAGGATAGCATAAATTGTGTTGATGTTACCAACAAGTTTTCTTCTGGATTTTCTAACTGCTTGTGGTGTGAACTTAGTTTTGTCAATAAGTCTGGCACTCCTTTAGTTGTTGGTATTATTTATCTTTCACCAAATTCTTGTGCTGATAATAATCAAGAGTTTGTTCAAAAGTTTTAGGAAAGTCTCTTCAAAAAGGGCAGTTGTGTTTGGGGATTTCAACTTTCCTGATATCGACTGGAACTCATGCACTAATGGGTCACACGGGAGGAGGATTTTCTTGAGGCAGTGTCCGGTGGTTTCTTTACCCAGCATGTTCTGTTTCCCAATCGTGAGTATAATTGCCTGGATTTGGTGTTAAGTACTGATGAAAACATGGTTAAAAAATTTAGCTGGTGGTGGTAAGATAGGTTCCAGTGACCATGACCTCATTAGCTTTGAGTTACTTTGTTTCAGCAAACTTCAAGTTAGTGACAAAACTGTTTAAGATTTCAGCAAGGCTAACTTTACTTATGCTAAAGAGCTTCTCACCATACTGTAGATTGGGTTGCACGTTTGTCTCACTTAGGCCCTGCTGAAGCATGGAGTGTTTTTCGAAATACAGTTACTGACACTACAAAGTTGTGTATCCCACTTAAGAAAGCTGTGGTTAAAAATAGGCCAATTTGGATTTCTTGAGAGGTACTTAGAGCAGCCAGGAAGAAACGTAAATGTTGGCGTCAATATACAGTAGGGTCAGTAAGAATTCTGATGACTATGCAGTCTACAAGAATCAGGAACTCTTTGTTAAAAATTTGGTTATTGATGCTAAAGCTAAGTTTGAAAAGCAGTTGGCCAGGGAGGTTAAGGTAAATCCAAAATCTTTTCATGCCTATGTTAGGTCTAAGCAGAAGGTTAAGGAGGGTGTTGGGCCTCTCCAAGGTAATCAAGGCACACTAGTTAGTGATCATCAGGATATGGCTAATTTGTTAAATGATTATTTCGTATCTGTTTTTACTAAGGAATCATCTATTTTTGGGACTTGTAGGGGTTCTGATAATTCTTCTGTAGTTAGTGATGTTTTCTCCTCTGAAGAGTTGATTTGTAATAAGTTGAAGAGTTTAAAAGCTAGTAAGGCCCCCGGGCCTGATGGGATCCATCCTGCCATCCTCCATGAATGCTCCGAGATTTTGTCAGTTCCTCTTTGCATTATTTTTCAGAAGTTTCTGGATTTAAACTTTGTACCTGCTGACTGGCAGATTGCTAATGTTACTCCAATTTTTAAAAGGGGGGATCGGAGTTTGCCTTGCAATTACAGGCCAGTCAGTTTAACCAGCGTTGTGTGCAAAGTTATGGAATCTGTAATCAAGGATTGTTTGCTTAAATATCTTTTAAATAATGGGTTACTCAATCTGTCACAGCATGGTTTCTTAATACCTACAGTAGTAGATTTTGTGTTACTAATTTACTAAACTTTCTTGAGGATGTTCCTTTATCTCTTGATTCTGGTCACAGTGTTGATGTCATTTGCCTTGATTTTCAAAAAGCTTATGGTTAAACTGCATAGGTAAGGCGTCAAGGGCAGTTGTGCTGACTGGATAAATTCATGGCTCAATGGTAGATCTCAGAGAGTTGTTGTTAATGGTAATTTCTCTTCTTGGAAAGAAGTTACAAGTGGAGTTCCACAGGGTTCTGTTCTTGGCCCGCTTCTTTTCTTAATTTTCATCAATGATATTGATAGCTCTCTCACATCTAGTATTAGTAAGTTTGCTGATGATACTAAGCTCTATAGGAAGGTCAGTGATAAGGATGATGACTCCTTACTGCAAAAAGACTTGGATAGGTTATCTTCTAATTCTTCTTGGTCTCAGACTTGGCAAATGTCTTTTAATGCAGATAAGGGCAAAGTCCTTCACTTTGGTCCTAAAAATTTCAGCTATGATATAACATGAATGGTAGTATTCTGAGTGATGTAACTTTTGAGAAGGATCTGGGTGTAGTTATTACAGGCACTCTAAAGCCATCTAGACAGTGTGCAGCTGCTGCTGCCAGGGCTAATAGGGTGCTTGGATTGACCAAGAGGAATTTCAGCAGTTTTAGTACAGAAATTGTACTAAATCTGTATAGCAGTTGGTAAGACCCCACCTCCACTATGCAGCCCAGGTTTAGAGTCCCTTCTATGAAAAGGACAAGTTTCTTTTAGAGCAGGTTCAGAGGAGAGCCACTCGCCTTATATCCGAGGTGAAACACCTACCTTATCATGTTAGACCAGGGGTGTGCACCCTTTTCGAACACTGGGCCAAATCATGTTGCTGTGACCATCTGGGGGCCGCAGTGGAACAGAGATGTGTAAACGAGGGTAGCGTTTCACCCTCACCCCTTCCCCCACCCCTTTCCCCACTCCTCCGTTAGTGACCAATGTGCCCAAACAGGCAAACCCACATGCACTCGAATAATATTGTAGTATGGGCTTACCACCCTGGAGTTGAGAAGGATTAGGGGGGTCATGCCTCAGGTGTACAAATTTCTCTCTGAAAGGAATCCTTTGTCATCTTGCAATTATTTAAGGGTTCATTGAAGTAATTCTCGGGTTCGAGGACATTGTAAGAAGCTAGCTAAGTGTTTTGAAAGGCTCAACATTAGGAAGTTCAGCTGCTCTCATAGAGTTGTTAACGAGTGGAATAGTCTGCCTGAGTGGGTAGTTAACTCCACATCTGTGCACTGCTTTAAGGTTAACATTGACAAGTTCTTCCATAATTGTGGTCGAATCTAATTGGGCTGGGCTCATTTGGTGTTGGTTGGTTGTTGTTTTTCAGTTAAGGTTGTATGGACTTCAGGGCATCTTATGGGGCCTTAGCCCTCCTTTGTCCTTTAACCTGTTATGTTATGTTATGTTACACAATTTCACCATATAAAGAACAAACAGCATCTATTCAGAGGGAAGAGAAGTGGGGTTTCATGGTTGTTGTGTGTGGAAAAATAAATCATACTTTTCACTCTAACACCTCAAGTGAGGCAATATGAATTTTAAATAGATAAAGGCCTGGCATCCCTCACGTAATCTAGGTACTGTATGTACGGTAGACCTGGAAAGTTACAGTATGTCACAAGAGGGCCTCCTGCACAGTAAAATGATAATCCCATGGCTCCCACATGGGTCAGTGCAGACAATATAATATCATGGGTGGCACAGGCTTTCTCCATATGGTGGATGAATGCTTACACCAGGGCAGTCCATACTGATTCCATATAGTGTAGCCCATCTTTTTCATGTATGGAGCTCTTAAAGGTTAGCCAAGATGCCTATATGCAGTGGCCCAAGTATAAATACAGTAGTAATATTCTGGAGTTGATGAACAGATGCTTGAATGTAGTCAGGGCTCTACATTAACAACTGCTTGCCCAAATGACCCATGGCAAGTTAAAAATTTTGCAGGGCAAGCTATTTCTTATTCCAAATTGCCTGAATAGGCAAGTTGTGACTCCTGCAGTGCCTCAAACTTTTAACAAAGAAAAATCACAATTTTCTACAGCAAAAGAGGAAAACAAAATTGAAAACCACACATCATAACCATGCTGAAGCTGATATGATTGGCTGCACACACACTTATTCTTGCATTTACTGAAGACAAGGAAATTCCAAGACTACTGAACTGTAAATGTGTAAAAACTTTTCATCTGGGCAGGTTAAGGGCACAACTCATAATTGTGATGAATAAATTTCAAGTACTGTTGTCCCTTGTTCCACTGTATGGAACCAACTTGTCTGCCCTGCAGGAGGGGCAAGTGAGAAAGGACCATGGCAAGTGAAAAAGACAGATGGCTTGTTGTGAGTTTAAAGGTGTCCTATGAGTGAATGACTACACCAGTATCAGTCTTGGAGTGGATGTTCAGATGCAAAGTCAAAGTTAAGGGTGTGACCAGCAATATTCTAAAGTGGATGCACAGATGCTTGAATGCAGAGTCAATGAGGTGATCAATATCAGTTTTGGAATGGAGGGCTGCTAGATAAATGTGAAAGATGTTATAATACTAGAGCACCAGTGGTGCAGAAGCTCAAACCTGGGCAAACTTTGGGGTTGGCTCTTCTCCGCCTCCCCCTGCAAAACCCTGTGCACATCACTGCATGGTGTGATTGCTGGAAACATAATCAAAACAAATGCATGTCTTTCCCAACATTAGTAAAATGCAAATTTATAAAAAATCGAGACCTTACCCCCTCCCCCCCCCCCATTCTCAAAAGCAAAGAAAGAAAATTTCCCCTTTGTCCCCAGTGAAAATACAGAACTAACCTATTTTAAGTTTAAAGCATTACCATACCAATTATCTATGAAGAGAGATGTTATTCAATATCACAGTGAGCTACAGTAATCAAGACACTAATTAACAGAACAGTTTTGACATAGCAATCTTGATGTACTCACATATATGCATTACCACAGGTCCAAAGCTTCATATTTAAAATGTGAGAAGTATGAATGTTAAGGCAGTGGACAAAATCCCCAAGTCCTACTTGACAAGTAGCAGAGGACAGACCTCTTTTGTATAAACTTCTTAAGCCTTGATTACTGTCTGACCTTAGCAGTGCAATCCTTGCCTTCGACTGCTAGACTGCACCATCTAAAAGCCCAGTAGCTTCTGGTTTTTACACACATTATTATAAAGTTACAGTTAGTAAACAATCTGGTATAAGCTCTCTGCTGCCACAAGGAACTTAGAATATACAGTTACCAGGAGAACAGGTAACCTGGGTTTGGTGGTATCTCTGGGAACAGAGCTTCAACTGATAATATGATCTTAAATGTTAAATAAGTATTGAATTCGTCGGCTGTGGCATGGCATCCGTGCAAAGCTGGTACATGGTGCAGGTATCCCCCTAGAGCTCTTAGTACACCACTGGGGGAACCACCATCGATTGGCTCATAGCTATAGTGCAGGTCTGCAAGAAAATGTTCGGTCGAAATGTCTCCCATGAAAGGGGGAATAACACATTTTAGACCTTAAAAGTTGCATCTGAATATTCTTTACTTTTAGGATTTCATGCTTTAGAAACAAGCTCAGATTTCAATAAGTTAGAGATTTGATTTAAATGGAAAAAGCATCCACCCCAATTTGAGTACGTGTGTAACGAAAAGGTAAGTTCTCATTGACGGAGATTGGTGATTCCCTCGCCGATCTAAGACATCAGGATCTTTGGTGAATCTGTCAAATTAAAAGTAGAATGAACCTCGGAAATAATCAGACAAAACAATCAATGTTTTTCTTGTTTTCCGAAGGATTTTTATTGTCTCTGAAGCCTCATTAGTATCCTCTATAAGCCATTCACAACGTTCCCTAATCTACTTCGATCACGAGAAATCCTGAAAGCCCGTGCTGCTTCCTGCGAGGTTCAGAATCGATCTCCCCTCAAATGCTTTATTTTTAATTCCAAATCATTCTCCCCAAAACACGCCCACGTATACTTATAGATTTCAAGTCCTCATCCAACATGGATTGTGACGTCATAATGTGCCAACTGTTACCGACGTCATAGTGTGCCCACTGTTACAACGTGCAAGTATCCTATTTCATGAATGGCTTTTGATAATCATGTTCTCATAAAGAGTAACTCCTTGGTTTACCTTGAATCTTGAATATGTAAAACATACTGTATGTTATAACATATCAAGAAAGATACTTGAAATAAAATAACATGACATTTGTGAGATTTAGCTGTCGTCTCAAATAAGTTTGCTGCGACTGCTTGTGCCCTTTAAATGAAAAGTTTCTTTACCAGCTCATGTGAGTTTAGCTAATTATTAAAGGTAATCATAGGCTATTTTATCTTTAGCCAGCGGACATGCTGGTGTATTCAAGTGATGTATCTTCTAGGAGAAAGATGGTTTATTCATCAGGAGGGAACCCTGCCTAAGAATGCATCCACGGCGGGGGTCCTGGAAAAATTTAGGATGAAAGGGACTCCTTATATTTGATTTCCCAGGTTTGAAGGGCTTTAAAATCATATAATTTTGGACAGTGAAATTGCACAGTCGTTGGTAGCATGCTATTTTAAATCCTACCTCACTACCGTTGAGTGAGTTCTTGCCCGATACTATGATAGCTGGCACTCAGAGTCAACTGCTTTGCTTTGAATTGATTACAAGTGCGATGTAGGCCTAGGCCTACATACTGTACGTACCAGATTGGAAGACTTGCAAAGGTGCGCGGGGGAATTTAAAAATGGCCAAGAGAACTGCGCGGCTGATACTATCTACGCGGAGCGCCACAATGGGTCGGCGCGGAGCGTACGGAAAAATTTTGGCCAAAACTACCTTTAAGATTGCAGGAAATCACCTATCCCAGGCATTGTGCTTACCTCTTCCGCCCTCCGTCCTCTCAGTTTTTAAACCGCCAAAGTCGGAAGATACTTGCAATGTGATATATACCCAGCCTTGACATGTATGCACTGTGCATGTGTAATGTCTAGCTAGCTATCAGCCTATGTACTTAGTACGTATGGCTAAGGCTGTGCCGAAAACTGGTTTTACGGGAAAGACCAGTTTAAACCAATTTCGGTTCAGTTCGGTCGGTGGAAAAATATAAAACCGAAAAACCGAACCTACATATAACTCACCTACAAATCTGTAAGTGCGAATCCATCAATTGTAATAAATTCGTAAATTTCAGCCACTTCAACCCCAAAATTCTAAAACTAAAAATGGAAAAACATCTAATGAAGGAAACTTTGAAACCAATTCATTGTATTTATGATAGTAAGTAATCATACTCTTATGCTTACGATCGTAAGACATCTCCTGCAAATTTGAATACCTCAGCGTTAACAGCTACCGTTTTCAACAGTTTGCACATACATTAGCCTAACAAGGGTTGGCTATGCCTAGGTTTCAGTGCAAAGTCTAACGTTACTAGGCCATCAAACATACCAAAATTAAACACTGCGATTGGGGAATAAAATTTGCCTTTACAATGCGTATCAGTCCTTTTCTATGTGACAAATTGAACAATCAATCTATCGACACTTAAACTTTTTCGTTACGAGTAACAAAAAAACTGAGACTCTTTTAGAAGCAGCAAGCTTGGATACTGTAAGTACCGTTCGTCGAAGGTTGCGAACGCCTAAGTTTTACTTTCACAAAATGAAACAGGTCTGAGCAGGCGTGCGGGCCTGTGTGTGGGTGTGGCATAATCAATGCAGCTTACGAAGTTTGTTTTCGTTGTAAACATACAACTTTCCCCACAGAATGTTATTTAGTAGTAGCACAGAAAAGCACGTGCATTACTCAGGGTAATCCTTCCAGTGAGAGGGAACGTTGTTTACATTTGGTCTTTCCACTTATCCCTTCGATACAGGGTTACCCTGACTAGGCAAATAACGTGAAAGAGAATACCCTACGTAGCAGCCCCTCATTGGTTAAAGCCTGAGGGACTCAAATACAGTACTCTACTCTTCGAGTTGAGCTTTCCCATAACGCCACAAAAGGCCCCTAAATTGAGTAATGATTTGTTAAAGTTTTCATTGGAGAGTCTAAAAAACGGGCGGGACATGACAAACGAAAATCAAACTTAGGGCGCCCGATTTTCCTGTCGTATGATTTCAAGTTGAAGAACTTTGAAACGTTATTGACAGTAAATCTATTCCCAAGCCTGATACTAATTTTTAACATGCACTAAAGGTAAAACTTTGACGACTTATTAACTTACATGCTAATTTACATTTTGTTAACAGGATTTTCATTTAAGCAGTCTATTTCTTTTATTATTCCTCGGCGTCTGCAGGGAACTACAATATATGCCGCTATAGCGTGAAATTATAGTGTGCGTGCACCATCATACGTGTCATTGTGTGTATGTGCTGCGTGTGTAAGTGCGTAAAGTTAACAGCCCTGATTATGACGTAAAACCGGTTTTGACTAAGAGTCAGTTTTGGGCCTGCTGAAAAACCGGTTTTCACTTTTCGGAAAACCGAACAGCCTTACGTACCGCCCTACAAAACTGCTAGCGGTAAAGCAAAATGCCTGTACTGTTGTACACGGTATGCAGTATGCACACCATAGTCCAAGTCTTGTACCTCACCACTGCAAGAGACTTTGGTAAATTGCGTGAGAAAGTACTGCAACGTAAACACACACGTGGTGCGAACTACACTGCCAGTCAATTTACCTTACACATTAGAGAGTAACACTTTAGAGAGTTGTGTATAGCTGCATAGTGACTACTGACTACTGAACTTCGAGATTCCTATTTTCGCACGGGGAATCCCCCACACAGGGCAAACTTTCCAATCTGGCTGATACATATTGGTTTTCTTTGGCACTTGTATGGTGAGTGTATGCCTAGCCTATATCATTCGTAGCTACATACAGTGACTGCCAGATGCCTGCAATTTACTTGGTAATTGCAAATCCCGCATTAACTACTATATCCTGGCCCATTTTCTATGATGCACATCCTGGCTAGGCTACAAGTCCCACTGATCCAGTCTGGAAAGTATGTATCTGCTACACCAAATTTTTATGCCAGTCACCTCTAGGCCTATCCTCAATTTTTATGCCATGCCAAATTGTTGTACTGTGTTTTAAGTACAGTGTGTACGTAAAAGACGAGAAAATCACGCCATCAAATTAGTGTATAAGGTCTTTACTCCACGCCGAAGATCTTTGGCGTAACTTAAGCCTAAATAGGCCTAGGCCCAACATGTTTTCCAGACGGGCCACTGATCACATTCCAGGCATAGCCTAGGGACAAACTAAAACTGCACATCCCTTCCAAGGCAAAAATGTTACAACAGCCCCACGATGGCCCAGGTATGGTGGGTGTTATGTTGACAAGTGCATTAAAATGGCTGACGTTAGTACTAGGCCTAAATTGGTTAGGGTTCACACCCCTTACTTTTATTTCTATGCACCAACTTTTAAGCCTAACCAAACTAACGGTAACAGTAACAGTAACGAAGCACAGGCGCCCCTTAACATTGTATAGTATACCATATACTATGTATTACATAGACGGAAAGGTATGTCACAAATCTCCTAGCTCGAACAAACAACTTACGTTTCTGGCACAATTACTGCACTTTTCTCGCCAAATATGTCGTGTCGAGACTTTTGATCATAAGGTACCTCAAGGCAGCTCTTTTTCCCGAATAATTTCACTTGGCATTGTCTGAAGGATGAAATTTCGATGGAGTAACAGTATGAGGATGGTAGCTGCTGATAGAGAGCATTCAGCACTTCCACACTATATAATAAAATACTCCTAAAATATTCTCAAAAGTTCTCTTAACTTTCTAAATTTCTTCCAAAATTTGTTTAATTATGGTTCACTTTTTATTGTTACAAATCTTGCAGATATATATTAGCATCAATATGAACAATTTTTGAACATTAAATTTCATAAAATTTGAAAACCTTTTGAAAAGTGGAAGGGCTAGCATTTGCTACAAGCACTTGTGACAGTTGAACTGTAACTGTTGTACAGTCTTCAACTGCCACAAATGCTCATAGTAAATGCTAGCCCTTCCACTTTTCAAAAGGTTTTCAAATTTTATGAATTTCTGTGTTCAAAAAACTTGCATATTAATGCTAATATGTATCTGTAAGATTTGTAATAATCAAAGCAAAACATAAGTGACAAATTTTGGAAGAAATTCAGAAAGTTAAGAGAAATTTAGGGAATATTTTAGGAGTATTGTATTATATAGTGTGGAAGTGCTGAATGCTCTCTATCAGCAGCTACCATCCTCATACTGTTACTCCATCGAAATTTCATCCTTCAGACAATGCCAAGTGAAATTATTCAGGAAAAAGAGCTGCCTTGAGGTACCTTATGATCAAAAGTCTCGACACAGACAAATTTGGCGAGAAAAGTGCAGTAATTGTGCCAGAAACGTAAGTTGTTTGTTCGAGCTAAGAGATTTGTGACATACCTTTCCGTCTATATATACTACATAGTATATGGTATATTATATAACACCTTATTTATTTCTCTACATTTGATTGGAGGATTGGTGGTCACATGCCATGGGTGATTCGGCACTATCATCACGGTCGTGTGTTATCCATTGTGCAATAGTCTAGTATAACACACGGTCGTGCAATAGTCTAGTATAACACACGGCTGTGACGTCACAATCACTGCACGTTCGTACAAACTATGCCGCAACTCAATAAATCAACGCAGCTTTGTGTATCGCACATTGCATACCGTACGTAGTAGACGCGTAGCTATAGCAAACGACAAGCCATGGAGCTACCGCACGGCAAACGCCAAAACACAACTTTAACCAACGACTAGATAAAGGTAACGTTAGATAGTTATAAGGTGTTATATAAAACAAATAATAAATGTTTTTCATTCGTGCGATAGTATGAATGATTTCATTCGTTGAAAGATTTAACGTTCTATTCAACTCGGCTTCGCCTCGTTGAATAGAACGTTCAATCTTTCAACTCATGAAATAATTCATACTATCGCACTCATAAACATTCATTATTTGTATACAATGTTAAGGGGCGCCTGTGTAACCAGGGAGCTGTTATTTGGATGGAGATAGATCGCTTTGAAGTGAGGTTTGTACCGCCAAGGTCACTCAGTAATCCATCCCTTGTATCTTTCTTGACATTTCTTTAAGACTTACACTGGATTAGGAAGTTAACACAAAGGGGATTTGTCGTCTGCTAAATCTACAGTAAGACTGAGTGTTTTCCTCCACTGCCACAGCATTGCCAGTCGTCAAGGAAAATGAAAAATATTGCATCTTTCGACGCTCGGCGACGCGCATGACAGTATATCAGTTAGGTTTTATGTTGAAATATGAACAAGAATCTATATCTGGTTATTTCTGGAAACTTCCGGAAACTTTTCATATTTTTGTAACAAAAGCTAGACTTATACCTCGTCAACTCATTTGCATACGGTATCTTGTGTGAGAAGGGGCTAACTGTATTCTTTTTAATTCAATTGAACAGCCGTTTCGAGTAAATTAACACCTGCTCTAAACCTGTTGGCTGCGCAAACCTACACATCAAAGTATTGTTCTGCGCGGGCCAGTTGTTAAAGGATTACGTGACTTATATCGCAAGGTGAGTGCTATCAAATTGGAGCCACCAAACAAAGGAAAAAATGCCTTTGCTCCAAATTAACGGCTTATCGTTGGTGATCTCCCCTCGATTTAGTGGGTCTTAAAGTGTTAGCATAAATTAAGCTTTACGTTCTATCTCCATCCAGATAATAACAGCTCCCTGGTGTAACGAAGTAGCCTACTGTTGTGTTGTTGACACGTACGTAGCGTAGGCTAGAGAACTTCACCGTAATTTAACGAATAATGATCGAAGAACAAGGCACAGAAGAAGATTTCGACCTAAGTGTCTTACCCGTTACCACTCTACTTGCGACTTTTCAAGGTGGATATGGAATATGAAACCCTTGCGAAGTTAATCTGTAGGCTGTCTGATGAGTCACATCGTCTGCTTTGGTGCTGGCAGTGAATTACTTTGCAGCCCGCGCCGAAGCTGAGTTTGTAGTTTGCTTGTAACGTTAGTATACTGTATAGTGTATACTTAACACCAACCATAGATAGGCCTATAGATTTCTATGACTTAGGTACACAATACACTTACTTAGGTACACAATACACATATCAGGTACTTGTATAGTTGGTACCTACCTTCCTAGCAGGTGTCGAATATGTAGTGCCTCTTGACGTATATACTCTATCAATGCGTAGCCAGGATTTTTTGAGCAGGGAGCACTGGGGATCACGAACCTTTCCTGGGTGGGCACAATTTCTGAATTCTCTCCAGGCTCTCTACATTTCATTTTTATTTTTTGTCTATACATACATGCATATGATAATTTACAAAGAAACGAGCCATGATGTAGTATAAACAGGACACTAGAAAAAACAAATAGATGTTTATCATAGCTAGTGACCTTACAGGAAAAAAGAAAGAAAATTTAGCAAGAACACCCCCATTCCCACCCGCCCACCATACCCCTGAAAGAAACAAGAACAATGACATACGCAATATGAAGGAAAGTCAAAAATGGCATAGTCTGAAGCAGAGTAATTTTCAATTAAATAAGCTTTTAGAGCTTTTAGTTTCTTTTTAAAAGTTACATAGGCCTATGATTTAGAAAGCTTAATATCATTAGGAAGCTTGATCACTCCATACTTTAAAACAGTAATTATTCAGAAGGAGCTTCCCGTGTTTATAATTGTGCCTATAGTAACTGAGAATAATGCTTAACTCCTTGTACAGTTTATATGATATGAAGACATTCATACATGACTCGGCTATTATATATTAAAACTGTACATTCCAAAATTTTCCGTGGGAGAGGTTCACCTGGGGTGGCACGGCTTTGTGTGGGGGCAAGTACCCCTCATGCCCCCCCCCCGTAGCTATATGCTACTCTACTCAATCTAGCAGGTGTCGAATATGTACTCCTCTTTTGACGTACATACTCGTTGGTATTTGGAGTGCAGCCAATATCAGTAGATGGAGGAGTATATTACACGTCCGCCGAGCGGGCAAAGTGGTACCTGGTCGTTTCTCCCCCTTGCCAGTTCGCCCCAAAATGGAAGTCGTTTCGTCCCCAAATACCGACCAGTTCGCCCCTCGCAGTGGCTGATCCAGGGGGGTCGCCGGACGTCCAGATCCCCCCTCAAATTTCCCAATTTTCCCTTTTTCAAAATTGGTTTTTTTCACACTAGTAGCCTAAAAAAAAAATAAAAATAAAAAACGGAGACAGTTTCACAGGTACCGACTGTTGTCCAATTCCAAGGAGATTTTGGTTACCCCCAGTATCGATCAATCCATCCGTAAAAGCCTATAACCATGTATCACAGAAACCAGAAACTTTCGGCAATATATTTGGCTACGGTAGCCTATATTGCCCGCCCCGAAACACTAACAGTGCAATCATTTTAGAATGTGACTACAGTATGTCCTACCCTTACTCAAAATCCATATATGGCCCAGATATGGGATTTCATATCTGGCCCATATCTGGGCCAGATATGGAATTCATATCTGGCTTGTACAAGAATTGGGCAGATATAACTTGATATAATATAAAGGCCATATATGGCCATATCTGGTCCAGGTAAAGTTTCACTTTTATATGTCCCAGATATGCCCCATATATGGCTACTCCATTTCTGGCCCATATATGGAAAATCCATATATGCCACATATAAAGAGATTTATATCTGGCCCATATCTGTGCCATATATGACCCATATAAAACTTTATGTGGCTCACTCTTTATAAGGCCCATATCTGGCCCATATATGGAAATTTATATCTGGCCCATATCTGCACCAGATATGGAATTTATATCAGATCGGATAAAAAGTTAGGCAGATATAACACAGATCTAAACCAGTACCAAATCTAAACCATATATGGCCAGATAAAGTTCTATCTGGATCAAGCCTTTATATGGCACAGATCTGCTCTAGTTATGAATCATAGTTAGGACTTATAGTCCACACTCCTGATGGAGACTTTGAACACCAGAAAACAATGTTTAAGTGCTCCATGAATTAGAATTTAATGTAAGTATTAGGTTGAATTGACTTAAGTACATAAATTCAACTTATTTCATAACAGTGAACAGAAAAATGCCTTGAAATTTCCTATTTTATGTAATCACAGTGATATGGGCTTCTTATTTAAAACTTAATTACGTATTTGACTCTAAATTTTGTTTACTGCGTGGTGCATATTTTACTTTCACCTTCCTAAATCATGAAAAATGTAGGTTTAGATACAAGCTCCGCCCAAATATGCAAATTATTTGCCTAAGTTCACTTAGTACACTGCAGTATTAACAGAAGTGTAGCCACTAAATAACTGCAATGTCTGGGAAGGTGATGCTGTATCCAAAACATGTCTTAGTTTGTAACAAGCATAATCCAAGAATCAAATCAAATAAATAATAAAAGAAACTAACAAAATGCTCATTTGCATATCTAGCATATCAAGTTATATCTGGCTTTATATGGCCATATCAAACTTAATATGCATATCTGGGTTATGTTTTAATCAAGTTATATCTGGCTTGATATGGCCATATCAAACGTTATATACATATCTGGATCACGATTATATCAAGTTATATCTGGCTTTATATGGCCATATCAAACTTTATATACATATCTGGATCATGATTATATCAAGTCATATCTGGCTTGATATGGCCATATCAAACTTTATTTGCATATCTGGATCACAGTTTTATCAAGTTATATCTGGCTTGATATGGCCATATCAAACTTTATATACATATCAGGATCACGATTATATCAAGTTATATCTGGCTTTATATGGCCATATCAAACTTAATATGCATATCTGGGTTATGTTTTAATCAAGTTATATCTGGCTTGATATGGCCATATCAAACTTTACATACATAGGCTGGATCACGATTATATCAAGTTATATCTGGCTTTATATGGCCATATCAAACTTTATATGCATATCTGGATCACAGTTTTATCAAGTTATATCTGGCTTGATATGGCCATATCAAACTTTATATACATATCAGGATCACGATTATATCAAGTTATATCTGGCTTGATATGGCCATATCAAACTTTATATACATATCTGGATCACGGTTATATCAAGTTATATCTGGCTTTATATGGCGATATCAAACTTAATATGCATATCTGGGTTATGTTTTAATCAAGTTATATATGGCTTTATATGGCCATATAAAGTATTTAATAAACCAGATATTTCCAGATATAAAGCCAGATATGGATTTTGAGTAAGGGTACTGCCTCACCTGCATGACAGTCAAGCATTCTAATCACTTTTGGCTTGGAACCCACGTGTGGCGTGCTTGGGCATTCAAAGTAATACAAAACACGCAGATATTACGCCATACTCACTAGCTAGCGCTTTTGCAACGTATTACTATTGGGTTTTAATATTGATTCCACAAAAGGTCACTGCTAGTCACTCTTTTGGTCTTACTACAAAATAATGATCTGTTCACACTCCCTAAACGCTACATCATACGAAACCTTCCCTCCACCCGCTAGTATCCCTCCTCTCATGAACAAGAGAGAGTAGGTAAATACGTTTCGCTATGATATTCATGGTCTTGAATTACTTTTACTTTTATAGAGGCTGCCCTAGTGATGGGAATAAAAAGCAAATCTTAGGTTAAAGAAGTCCACATCAAAGAGTTGACCAGAAGTCACAATAGACGAATCGGTGTTTGTTCATTTTAAAATTACTTCATAAAATCACTACCAGGTCAAATAACGCAATGTCAGCCGGTTCATTTTTTGACGTCTTTGGACCGATAACCGGTCTGCTGTCGCAAATAGGCCTAAAAAGCAAACATTCCGACTTCAGTCATCTGTTCTGACAGTATTTTGACAGTCGCGCGGCAACTATATATGAAACACAACATATAGTATTTCAACCCCCTCCCCCAGTCGAGATAGCGGTGGCGCCAGGTGGAGGAAGGCTGGCCCCCTATCGGGGAAGTTTTACAGTTTCGTCGGGGAGTCCGATTAGTCGAAAGTATGCAGTCCCCGACGACAATTAGTCGCCCCGACGGTTACCTGTGTTTTGCTCTCAAGAGGATTTGTCTCACAAGAACCCAAAATTTTCGGCGCGCTACGCGCGCTGTAGAGTCACTCTATTTTCTTCAATAGTTCCATTCCACATAGCAGGATAGCGCAACTGTCCACCTTACCAAGAAAAATATAGGCAGAGTACATAGTTTATGCAAATGTCGTAACTTTCATCCCACGGCAAAGCCTAGTTGGTGTTCTCTTGTGTGTGTCATGCGGTACAGTCAGTTGGTAAGCGACTTACGGAGCAAAGTTTGGCTATTTCATGGTGTAGTCCAGCAGGTTTCGATACAATGTATGTTACACCCGATACGGCCTACAAACCCTACAGTTCTTTTTTTCGTTTCGTCATATGTCTTATGTGTAAGTCTATCAAAAATTTTCTCCCGCTTCGCACGCTTTTCGATTTCAGGATCCAGATTCAAAGAACACTATCAGTGCGCGACTCGGATCTTGAAGTATTAAGTGATATAATGCAAAATATGCCTGCAATGGCATGGGATAATGAGACTCCTCCATTTGCCCTTCTCATCATCCCCTCGAAATAGGGAACGTCGGAACTCGGGGTAGCTGACATGGCCCGGCCCCCTGTTGGGAAAATTCTGCAGCCACCGTGGTCGGTTTACTTATTTTGGCTTTCATAAGGGTAATTTCTGGGATAAAACCTAAAATTTTCGGTACACTTTGGCCACGCTTCCTCAGTTCCGTTATACTTACAGCTAAATATATTGCAAACCTTTTCCACCTTTTAAAGCTAATGCATGGATTTATGTAAATGTCGGAAATTGAATCGCATTTCGCTAAACCTGGTTAACGTTCACTTGTGTCTGTCGTACGTTACGGCTAGTGACTCGAGGAGAAAAGTACAATAAAGTTATGCCCGATAGGGCCCAACTGTCCGGATTATTGTTCTATATAAGGTTTAAATTAGTACAAATTCTTATAAGTGTAGGCTTAAAAAAAAAAAAAAAAAAAAAAATCGCGCCCTTCGCGCGCTTTGTAATTTCACCGTTTAGATTCCAGGTTTTGATTCCAGTTTTGCATGTCTCTTGCTTTATCCTTTCTTTGTCAATATGCGGTAAATTCTATAATCGCTGACGTTTATGGGAACCAAACTTAAAAAAAAATGAATGTGCCTTTTCATGTTGGACCATTCCTGCTTACGCTCCAGGCGCGTATATGCAGGAATTTTGTACCCGGGGGCATGCACGACTTTGGCCGACCGTGACCCAGGCCCGTAGCAAGAATAACAAATTTGGGGGAGGGGCACATCGATGTTTAAGTTTCGCCGGCCTTGGGAGGGGTGTAAAGCGCGGGGTGTCTCTCTCCCTCTCTGCCTATTTTAAGCCTCTAGATGCAAAATGCTGCGATATTTTCCATTTTTTCTTCCTATATTTGTATTCCAAAAAGGCTGGTCACGTAATAATTTTTTTCTCCTTCAGTGCAAGACCTTTTATTGGAAAGTTTTGGAGGGCACGTTCCCCCATGCCCCTCCCCGGTGGCTACGTGCCTGCCGTGACTATCTAAGCGGAGGGCAACCATGAGTTGGCGCCGGATCGTAAGGAGAAAATTCTTCTTCTTCTCCTTCTTCTTCTCCTTCTCCTTCTCCTTCTCCTTCTCCTTCTCCTCCTCCTCCTCCTCCTCCTCCTTCTCCTTCTCCTTCTCTTTCTCCTCCTCCTCCCATCAGGCCAATCATTGTGAAATTCTCCTCTTATAACGTGCGAAGCAAATTTATCGAGCTAGAACCCTGCTGAAAGGATCAGGAATCTTCATTAACGAGGACCTCACCCCCCAGAGCTAGACCCTGTTCGCGCGGGTTCGTAGCCATGCCAGCGTAAAGTGATCTTGGAACCTCGACGGAAGAATCTTTGCAATTAACGGAAATGATCGTAAACATGTCATTGTCAAAGTAACAGACTTAGAAAAATTAAGAAGGTTTGGATTATATTAAAGTGATATTTGTCTACAAGCTATGCCATCTTTTTCGCTGCGTCCGCCATTTTGAAGCCTCCGCCTGTCGGTTCCTGAATCTTGTTCACTCTAATACTTTTTTACCTCTTCATAATCTCCCTACCCGTGTGACCTCTACTTCTGCTACACTTCTCGACATGGTTTTAACCAATCTCTTAAACAAACCGCATGCGTTCCAGTAATACTCATTGACGATGTTTCTGATCACCTCAAAGTTTTCATACTCTCCAAATTTCCGTTTTCCGAGTCAAAACACTCTCCCCCCAATACATTACTAGGGCGCAGGAAAATCTCCCCTCTAAAACTCCAAAATTTTCAATCAATTGTTCGTGCTGAGTCGTGGGCCGACGTGTATAGTACAAACCATCCCAACGATGCATATAATGCCTTTAGTGATATCTTTAGTAACTACTATGAAAAGTGTTTTCCAATTGTTACGTGCCTCCCCAAGGAAAATATCTATTCCCAAACTTGGCTGACTGTTTCTATTGTCAACTCTTGACATACCAAACAGAAATTTTATGTAAAGTATCGGAAACGATGTACTTCTGAAAATTTTAGAGACTGCAAACGATTTCGCAATCGATTGACATCGGTTATAAGATGTGCCAGAAGATTGTATTATCATGATTTATTTGCTAATTGTGATCAGGATATGAAGAAGACTTGGCGCTCTCTAAACACAATTTTAAAAGGCAAGCCCTCTGTTGACCATATTGAGAAAATCCGACACGAGGGCAATCTAATAACTGATCCTGGTGACATAGGTAATGTTTTTAATACTTTCTTTACTAACATTGGCCCTGAAACTCAAAAGATTATCCCTGATATAGACTCAGTCCAGGCGCGGTTCTAGATCGAGACTTTTGGGGGGCTTAAGGGGGGCTTGAAAGGGAAGAATCATAAAATTTTCTCTTAAATAATTTGTAAATAGGCCACGCGCACGCTGAAACCAATGATAATAAAAACAGTACCATAACCAGGGACGGCGCAAGGTTATTTTGATAGGGGACATGGATTGAGTGATCGCCGTCCTGGGGGAAGGGTCTAAGGGGAGGGGTGTCCCCTTCCTCTGAGAAATTTTTGCTAATTTAAGGTTGCTAAGATGTAAAATGGTGCGTTCTTTGGGTAATTTTTTGACTATATGACTGGAAAATGTTCATAACTTTGTGAATTCTAATTTTGGGTTGGGGGAAAGAGGGCCTTCTTAGGGGAGAGGTCTAAGGGGAAGGGTGTTCCCCTCCCTTTGAGAAATTTTTGCTAATTTAAGGTTGCTAAGATGCAAAACGGTGCGGTCTTTGGGTTATTTTTTGACTGATATACATGGCTGGAAAATGTTCATAATTTTGTGAATTCTAATTTTTGGTTGGGGGAAAGAGGGCGGTCTTAGGGGAGAGGTCTAAAGGGAGGGGTGTTCCCCTCTCCTGTGAGAAATTTTGGTTACTTTAAGGCTGCTAAGATGCAAAATGGTGCGGTCTTCGGGACAGTTTTGACTGATATATGGCTGGAAAATGTTCATAACTTCGTGAATTCTAATTTTTGGTTGGGTAAAAGTGAGCTGTTCTAGGGGACAGGTCTAAGGGGAGGGGTCCCCCTCCCCTTTTGAGAAATTTTGGTTACTTGAAGGTTGCTTAGATGCAAAAAATGGTGTTGTCTTTGGGATATTTTTGGACCCGATCATATGGCTTCAAAACATTCTTAATATTTTTGGTTAGGTGAAAGAGGAGCCTTTTTTGTCTAAGGGTATGTATCAACAAACCTCCTGAGGTCCCCTTTTGGACACATTACTGCCTTCTAGTCGGGGAAAGTTTTACGCAAAAATACACGTGCATGGAGTCCACAGAAATATTCTCGAACTATTAAGAAAATTTGCCTTTCTTCATTTGTGCATTATAAAATCGTATCTAAAGGCTGGTAGAAACCGGAATATGGCCTTTTGGAAGCTCTAGATTAACTATATGGATCAGATATAGGCCTACCCCGCCCTCTTTTCTTCTCCTTTCCGTCTTCTTTTCCTACTCTTTTTCTCTTTTCCTGCAAATTACGGGGGCTAGGCCTCCCTGCCCCCTCAGTGGCACCGCCCTTGACCATGACATAGATGTAACGTATATACAGGCATATATTTTTTTTATTTGGAAGAATGTAGCAAACGTTTCTGAGAGATACGAGCAACTGGACCTGTTCACATTAATGGGAATAACGATTCGGCCTGTAGATTTGACTTAAAAGGACTGCTAGTATAGCTTGACGAGATCAGCAACGAAATGACTCGTTTTGAACTTCCAACAGATGATTAATCCGTTAACTTGATTTACATGCGTACATACTATCATAGATGTTACTTATGTTACTTATCTGACCCAACTTCCATTGTATGAAATCGTGAACCTAATATGTGATTTCGAGACGCAGACGACAGTTTCCCTTGACAAACTAAATCCACTGGACCAAGATGTGCACAATTGTATTGGGCAATTTTGTTTTTCTCAGTACACGCAAATATAGCATAACACAACCTCTGAAAATTTTGGGGGGCTTGAGCGAATTTGGGGGGGGGCTTGAGCCCCCAAAGCCCCCCGTAAAACCGCGCCTGACTCAGTCACCTTCGAACATTTTGAAATCTCCTGTCTCTAATTCTTTATTTCTTCATCCAGTAACAAGTGATGATATACTCAACAAAATCATGTTATTGAAAAACTCTACTGCTGGTTATGATGAAATTTCACCGTTGTCATTAAGTATGTTGCTAATCTTATTTCTAAGCCTTTATGTCATGTATTTAATTTATCATTGGACCTGGGCATTGTTCCGGCACGCATGAAAATTGCACGTGTCCTATTTTTAAAAATAATGACAAAAGAGTTTGTGACCAGTTATAGACCAATCTCAGTCCTTCCTTGTTTCTCCAAGATTTTGGAAAAAAATCGTTTTTGAAAAATTATATAGTTTTCTTATGAAGCATAATTTTTTTTTTATAATTATCAGTTTGATTTTCTCCCTGGCCGTTCTACTTCTCAAGCCTCATCTCATTTGAGTGATATGATAATGAATGCTTTGGAAAAGAGACACCAGGGGCGTAAATACGGGGTATGTGTGTGGGGTGTCGCGATAACCACCCCCCCCCCCCGTGAAAATCAAAAGTCGGTCCCTGAGCTCCAAAAGTCGGTCTCAAAGCCAGTTCAGTACGCCGTTGTAACAGTAGACCAGACATGAACAACATTTGAAGTAAAAAGTTTGCCCGAAAAGCAAAAAAAAAGGTCTTCAAAAATTCGGATCGTACTACTATGTCAATGGGAGTCGGTCTCCAAGAAATGTAGTCGGTCACAAAAGTTCAAACACCCCCTGCAAATTCAAGAATATACGCCCCTGAGAGACACTGTCTCTGGTACCTTCCGTAGACCTAAGGCTTTCGATACTCTCGATCATTTTATTCAATAAACTTAATTACTATGGAATTAGGTGATTAGAGATGGTTCAAAAGCTACTTGTTGCAATTAGTAATGTAAATTCTCATTATCGTGAAGTCATCTGTGGTGTTCCCCAAGGGTCTATTTTGGGGACACTTCTTTTCATAATCTATTATGTTAATGATTTACACAGAGTTAGCGATAATCTGCATGTTATTTGTTACGTTGATGATACAAACATTTTTTATTCAAATCCTGATATCAAATCAGCTTCTTGAAATTGTTCAGACAGAATTCGCAAAGGTTTACAGTTGGTTTTGTGTTAATAAGCGTTCACTAAATGTTAGAAAGACTACTTCAGTATTGTTCAACTCGGTCAAAATAAACCAGTTGATACCACAATTCATTCAATTAATCTTTGTAATACTCAAGTTCCGCTTTCAAATGTTGCCAAATTCTTGGGAGTTTTAATTGACAAGCACGTATCTTGAAAAGACCACATTGCTTTAGTTGCTACAAAAATACCTTAAAATATTGGAATTATCGGCCGTCTACCCTTTACTTTGCCAAGAAAAATTCTCATTACTCTCTACAATACTCTCATCCTTCCTTTTCTGTCTTATTGTCAGGGCTGGAGGACTGGAATCCGGACTTGACCTAAAGTCCGGACCGTTAAGACCGCTTTTTTGGACTCAGACTTTGACTTTGACTTGAGCTTTCTGGACTTGGACTTGGACTCGGACTCGAGCTTTCTGGACTCGAACTTTGGCTTGGACTTGAAGTCGAGTCCATCAAGTCCAGCCTTGTTCTTCATCATATTACTTTAAATTTCATAATCCTCCCAAAAGCAATGGCATTTGCCATGTAATGAAGCGTATAGTTTTCTTTGACGTAGTAGGTCTAGCCTACTGTACTGTAGGTTGTGAGGACTTGTACCATGAAAAGATATTAGTTTTAGGAAGATTTCTCATTTTCTTATCAGCATCTTTACAACCACTTAATTTGGTCTGTGATACAGTATGTAAGGGCATCAGGAAGCAATTGCATTCATGTGCATACAACTATGATAATGCTTAATGCTGACTCTTTTAGGTGTGTAAGTGTACATGTGTCTTTTTGTGGAAATAGGGTGGGAAAGGCGAAGTTGATGGTATCTGAAAGTATGTTTTCAGTGTTCTCCATAAGGGGTTTTAAGGGTCGGTAGAGTGGAAATTGCTGTCCCCTGAAATAGCGACCGCCCCCTAAAAAATCCAGCCCCCTACAAAAGCTCCGCTCCGCTTCGCCCTGCCTTCGAACAAAAGTTGACAATAGGCTACTGCTTTTTCTATGATGAAGGCCGATCTGCACATATTTTTAAACAAATGAAGTAATAAATTTGTAAAATGGTGCCTATGAGCACTGGGTAGGATCTGTCAACTTGAAAAAGACAGCTAGTCAGCGGAGTCCCTCACATAACAGCGTGCTTCGCCATCGTCTGTGCTCTTTGCTCTTGACCGCCTCTCTTCAACTTGAAAATCTGTGGAGAACACTGATTTTTGTAGTTTTCTTTGGGGGACCGTAGATTAGATGGATTAGCAAAGGCATGATTGAATCCATACAGCAAGCTCCTCTTACACAGGCTACAATTAAGGCCTACATTTTGTTACCAGGGTTAGACCTATGGAGGATATCATAAGTTACAGTGTTTATGCTACTGTTGTGAACATGTAATTGATCTGTTTCTTACTATAATTTCATTCAGTTTGACATGAGGTTTTTCTAATTTGTTTGGTCAGTTTGTTGTAGCACATTGAGCTTAGTGCTAGCAGGGAGCTTTCAAAGCCAAGTACCGGAAAATTTTACAATTCTGGACTTGGACTCGGACTTGGACTCGAGAACACTGGACTCGGACTTTGACTTGGACTCGAGGCCTCGATCTTGGACTTGGACTCGGACTTGACCTTATGGACTTGGTCTCGGACTTGCCGGCCTCGAGCTTGGTGGACTTGACTACAGCCATGCTTATTGTAATATTGTTTGAGGTGCTACTTATCCGTCTAAGTTACAGCAATTGTTTATCCTTCAAAAGAGAGTTATCCGGTCTATTTTTAATACACATTATCTTCATCATACACCCCACTCTTTAAAAAGTTGAACCTTTTTTTCAGTTTACGATATAAATCGTTATCAATGTGGAATTCTTGTTTACATTTTTTTTAATAGAAAATAGATATTGCAGTGCTTTGTTTTATGTTTGTTTGATTTTTTGTAATCTATTAAGCTGTACTCTTTTTTCTGTTGTGGGTATCCACGTTTATAACTTGCTTTGCAAGTTCCTGTGGATACTCCCCGGTCTGTCACTGACCTGTGTTTACGTGTATACATATTGAACATATCCTGTATGCAAAATGACTGACCGAAATAAAATTGTTGAAACTGAAATTTTCCATCATTATGTACTTTATCCATCCTAACCACTATTTTGAAACAATTTTCAAAATTCATGAAAACTAGCTTTTACCCTTACCTTCATAGCAGGTGTCGAATATGTACCCTCTTTGGCGTACATACTCTAACGCAGGGGTCGGCAAACTAGGGGTCGCGACCCTTTCGAGGGTCGCGAAAATATTTCGGAGGGTCGCGGAAAGGATTCCGGAGCGAAAAATAATTGCCAAATTTCTTATTAAAAATAAGGAGTGGGAATGATTCTATTCTAAAAACCAGTGATCTGCTTTATTAACACTGCATAACCAAGTCAGATCAAACCCCTCTTACCGACCCGTCAATTTGAGGGCCACCAAGATTCCGGAGTAGAAAGTTGGGGCCATCAAGCAAAAAAGTTTGGAGACCCCTGCTCTAACGTGCAGCCAATATAGGTGCAGGAGTAATACACGTCCGCCGGGCGGACAACTTTTGCCCATAATCTTGTGGGGACAAAAATAAGCGCGCGGCGCAGGTGCACTAATCCATATCCTGGTTAACCAGTCTGAAGCTAGCACAGGATTCAGCACAGGATTCGCCTAGGATTCAGCACAGGATTTGCCCAGGCAGGATTCACGACCGGATTCGCCTAGCATTCAAACCAGGGAGTTGCAAAAGACTCCTGTTCAAACGACGTAATACAGGTTTCAACAGTCAACCGCCCAACATTCAAGCATCAGCACAGGATTCACCACTAAAAATCGCCTAACATCTGCAAAGTTAAAGTACCAGGGTACAGAGATAGCGTGGATAATACAGCAGGGATGTTAGGTAAGAGGGAAAGCAACAGTATCATATTTTCTTACGAAACTGTTTTAAAGAAGTATTTGGTTGTTAAATTTCTTTAAAATAATATTTTGATCATATCAAACTGTTTCGATAGAATGGTGTCTTATTCTTACTCAGTAAACGGTATTGTTCCAAAGTTGGTGTCCACAGTCCTCCAAAGGTTATTTAAAATTTAAACTGTTCCCAAGCAGTACATACTTCGTTAACAAATACGTTATTGGTTCTTATATCTCTCTACATAGAAATTACACTGGAATAAATAGACTTTTACCTTACCATTCAAATACAAGTCATAAAACTCAGTCTTTTCACGATCCTTTCGAGTCACTACAATATCTCTTCCCACATGAGCATGTTAAGCTTTTAAGAAAAGTTGGAACATTAATGACATTGTGCGCTCCTTTTAACCTTGTCCCGTTTGCCAGGCTGACTCCAACTTCTTGATAAATTTCTTGGGTGGGTTTGGGAGGATTTATAAAAGATACACCATAACTGCCGGCGATAAAACAAAAGACTTATCAAGAGTTACTTTCCAAATAGAAATAAGGTCACGCTGTGACTAGTACATTAAGGATACTTTGGAGATGTGAAAGCTTCAGAGAGTAATTGATGCGGAAAACATTATCCTTCCTATGATCAAAAGTGATTCCCGGAGTAGTGAGGCCTGCCATTCACTTGGCATCGCTTAGAAAGCGGGGCTTATGATGAATCAAAGGATCTGTAGTGGAAAAATATTGGACTTATCAAAGTTAACTTGAAGGCTGGACGACACCTGCAGACCTGTAGAAAATCAACAACTCCCTTCAGAGAAGAGTGAGAACCAACAAGGAAAATACAGGTGTCGTCGGCATATAGAAAAATTTTGATCTCCTAGTTCAAAATTGATAAACCAGGCTTTTACTATAGGTGAAGAGTAAAGATGTTCGGCGCAAATTATAAAAAGGTAAGGACTAACGGGGTAGAACTGCCTCAGTCCTCTAGAAACTTTAAAAAAGCAAGAAGAGTAACCATTATTACAAACACACGATGATACATTAGCTTACGGAGTGGAAATCCATTAATGAAAAACCATGTTAAAATTGATGGAATGTAAACACTTATGAATAAATCCCCATTCTACCATGTCGAAGGCTTTCTCAGAATCAACTAAAAGGCGAAAACCGAGTTTGTCATTTTCTTTACAACAATCGATTGTATCTAAAATATAGGCTACTGGACATTTTTACCAATAAACCTACTCTTAATAAATTCAGTTTGATTGTCGTTAATAATAGTGGAAATGCCGTTCTTGATTCTAGTGGCGTGTACTTTTGAACACATTTTATAATCCACATTTAACAATGAAATATTGTGGGTCTTTACTTCTTTACAAGAGTATGATCTTTTATTAGCTAGGCTTAGGAATTGTGGAGATGACTCCCCCGCTTTGCTACTCTGGCAATTTTACATTTACATGTGCAGCGTCAAGAGAATTAGTTACTATATCACCTACCACTAGGCGCCAAAAATGCTTATAAAATTCAACTGAGATCCATCACTGCCTTGAATCTTACACAAGCAAGCCTGCACTCCTCCAAAGTAAGCTGACCGTCGCAGGCAGCAGGATTTTCATCATTGAGCTTCTTACTATTATTTATGTTGTGACAAAATGGGGAGGGTCAGAGTCGTCCCTAGAGGGGGCGTGGGAAGTGGGGGTGTGGCGCCCGGGCCCCACTGACAGATCCAGTCGGCAAAATCCTGCACCAGTCGGAAAAAGGAAGGGAAGGAGAGGGAAAGAGGAAGAAAGGAAAGAAAAGAGAAAAGAAGAGAAAGAGGTGAAAGGACGGAGAGAGGGTAAAAGAGAAAAAAAAAACAGCAAAAACGAAGGAAAAAAGCCGGCCCGGGAGTGTGTGTAAGGGGGCTCCGGGAGAAGCAATTGGAATGCATGATGTAGACCGTAGACAACTCATGTCGTAATATTTGAAACATCCCGTCAAAAACACATGAAACGTAAGCATATTCGTTCTGCGGAACTGCACTACAACTTAAAGGCTTCTCAGCAAGCCAAATGTTCATGGCAGTGTGATATCGTGTCAGGCTGAGACGACAAATCTTACATCAGTCGGCAAAATGAAGGAAAGATGGGGAAGGAGGGAGGGAAAGCAAGGAAAACAACGAAAGCAAAACGAACAGAGTGGTAGCCAAGCATGGTTTGACGATGGAATCTGAGGCACCCTTTCTACCATACTGGCTGGCGTCTAAAATCTTCGGACACCCCATTTGAGCTCTGGTCAAGTCATTGAATACACGAAAGGTCTGCACGAGTCAACTGGATTGTAAGAGGTAGCAACTCGAGTCATTACTTGCCATACAAAGTCCGCGGCCTTCCCGTGCGTGCTGGTAGATGTTGAGTCGCATTTTGTGTTTTAGAGTGCAACTTTATGAAATGTACAACGTTTGGAATTAGGGGTGGCGCTTTGTGAGGAACAGGGACAGTGGTGCCGGCTTGAGGGCATGGGGGGAGTATGGCCCAAGCAATTTTCGACTGTTAAATAAACGCAAAGGCGATTAAGCTGTACATTTCTGTAGGGAGTAGGATGAAGTGTTTTTCCGACTGACTGAGTGAATGATGAATCTATCTTAATAATTTTCTGTCGCAAATCCTTTCAAATCTATCGAAGTTTCCTACGCTCCGGGCGATCTAACTTTTTAATGCCATTCCGAACGCATTTGTTCAAAGGTACTTTAACGGGTTTTGTAACAACTCATATGCAAAATTTTGGCTCTTTTCGCGCGCAATTGCCACAGTTTATACACTACATGCCAGAAACCGTTAGTAGGACGATAGTGCACGGACGGGATGTTTCGGGCGAGAACTATTTTCTGTGAACTTTAAGCCCAACCTCAAGTTATTCAAGACGCGATGGTAATCTTGTATTATGGCAAAATTTGTAGCGCGATGTTTATTATTTGAACCCAATGGCGTAGGCATCGGGTGGTGGTGGGGGGGGGGGGTTAGGTCGAAAGGCACACAGTCAAAATGTAGTGGGCAAAAGTATGCTTCCGTCCACCTCAACTCAAGAACGAAATCCCTCATATTTTCCTCTTTAAAAATGTCTTAAATTTGCCGCCTATTTTCCTTCAGATTTGCTCAGAAATTGCACCAAATTGCACCCAAGGGCCCTCAAGTATTCAAAACTTTTCCAATCCTCTCCTAAAGTGTCATTTTGAGGTCAATTAAAATCATCACACGAACTTCCCCAGTTTATTTACCCCAGAGCTTCTAGGAGGCCCTGTGCCGTTCTCACGGTACCGCCATGATCGGAGGTGTGCCATGCCACAGCCAAAATACCACAAGGTAGTGACAATTTCTTAAAATTAAATCAGTTCAAAGCTTTGGAATAAAACGGACCAGTTTTGGGTGAAGTTTCAACCCCTCCACTTAGACACCATACCACTTTCCTTACACCCATCTGCAAAAATAAAAGCAATATATTTTAACATATGAACAGTTCAAAACTTTGCCAAAGGTATCATTATTTTGCATGTAAGCCCCCTTAAACGATCAAAGCTTGTCAAAGGGGAGGGGGAAGTCTCTCCCCCTCGAACCCCTCAGACCCCCAGGACGGCTTCTCGTAGGTTACAGAGGAAGAGTCCAGTCCCGGGTGCAAAGCATCGTAGATACGAATAAGCATACTTAAAACCGACTTTCTGAAATCAACTGGAATGGAATTATGACATCATCTCCTGTGGTGCTACCCAATTATGAAATCCTAGTGGCACCGTTGGACAGATGGCTATGTCGAATTCCTGTAAAGAAAGCCTAGTTTTCGATTTTGTCGAGTAAACTTACGGAATGCGATAAAGAATGTCATACCCAACGGACGTCTTTAACTTTTTTAATCGGATTAGGTGTATTCTTCTATAAGACCTTACAAAACTTTGGTGGGCTCCGCGCCCTTTTGGGATTCGCAGTTCAATTTCTTTTATAGTGTAATTCCATATGACTAAGCAGTGCAGAGCTCCTATACCCTAGATCAGGTGATCTTAATTATTTTCGTTGGCTGGTAACATTTTTCATCATGAAAATTTCGCGGGCCACAAACAGGCAAGTAAGTTTGTCCGAAAGGGGGAAGTCCCATTTTCAAATGACTAAATGACGCAACGGGAAGGCGAAGCCTCCCACCAAACAGAGTGGTGTCTAGAAGCTCCACTTCGAAGGGCCCCTAGTAGGGTCCAGGGCAACGCTCCTGTGGAACCCTAGAAGCTCAAATATATGAGCGAAACATTGTATGACTGAAACATATACGTACATTTCTGTTCATTTAATTTGAGACACAATGAACATATGATCAAAAGTATCACAATTTGAACATTATTTACTGCGATATCGAAAATCCAGAGCAGATAATAAACTCATGCCAGATTCGGTGGTGAACATTCACATCGAAATGATTGTTTGGGTGGGGATGAGGGGGATAATCATGACACTCTGAGCGTCACCATCGGTTGGTACGTAGCGTGCCAAGAATTTAGGTACTAAAATAGCTTCCAGATCGTTGGAAATGGCTTTTTCCAAGTCTTGTAAGATGTAAATATTCATTCATTTCGAGATCACATGATTAGAAAAAGAGACACTTCAAGGAAGGCAAATAGGAGGCAACGTTTTAGGCCTATATTTTCTTCTACCAAGAGGTATACTTCTCTCAGAATTCGTAAGCCCGTACAACTTGGTCTAAGTGGCTTTCCCCTTACTTCACCATCACTGATCTGGCCATCCCATGTCGGAAAAACCGCCCATCGTTTTGTTTATGCAGTGGGTGTGTGGATAAGTTGGTCGAATTATTTTTACTTCTAGATACAACTTAAATGGAAAAGCGTGCGGAGCGAGTGAACATTTGGTAGTTTGGGACGATTTGGGGAGAAATAAAAAGAACAAACACATAGAAATACATGGGGGCCACCTTAACAGTACAGTTCTCCCCTCTACTTTGATTTTCCAATTCCACTATTCGTCAACTTCTTTTTATCCGAGAGTACAGAAATTGTTCGAAAGAAGTACAGCTTCACCGATTCAGGCACAATGTAGGCCTCCTTTTTTTCTAATTATTGTGAATTTTACTAAGATGGGTGGGTACCCCTGGCAACGTTACTGGTTTAGAACAATCACTGCACAGAAGCTGTCCTTTATGAAGAAATAGTGAAGTAACTGATAATGACAGGCCTAGGTGCGCGCGAAGCCCGCCGAAAAATAACGTTTTCAATACATTTAAGTTATGTTTTACTTCATTTAAAGTAATATGATTTTCTGTCCGCATCAAAATACATCGGAAAGAAACCTCATATTTTGTTTTCGACCTTAATTTGTTCGCGAGCCGGATAGGATTGCCTCGCGGGCCGGATGTGGCCCTCTGGCCGCCATTTAATTACCCAGGGTTTACACAGTTTAGAACGGGAACAAAATCCCCAAGCGTGTATATACCGGTAGTTGTTCGCAGAGTACGATAAGCTTCGACGGCGGTTTTGACCATCATCAGGCAGAAGGTACCATCGTCAGGCAGGAGGCACAAAGTATGCTATGACCAATTTGAACCACCTGACCGACCGTGAGAGCCGATGTATTTTTTCTCTGAATGTAAACCGAGAGTGTTTTAGATGCCAAATTTTGCCATGCTCGCCCCGCACCTGAGAGAGAGAGTAATAAAAATAGTGACAAGTTTCTGACGTAAAACCCAAGTCCATATAAAGGTTGTGAGGCTGAGGTCGACATTGGTCCCGCATGTACAACATGAGTAGCTTTCCAATGAAAATTCCTGAAACCACTATAGTGTCAACATGATTTCATCCAGTTGCTTTCAAAGTGGTCTGCGAACAGTTGTGGCGTATACGGTGGCATTTCCCCTGTATATTGACCCCTCTCCTACTGTCCTCAATTAATACTTCATAATATGGGCTAACCGTTTGTGAAAAAAAGGCTTGCTATGGAACGTACTAGACTCTGTACCTTGAACTGCCCTTGAAAATGCAATACTTTTTGGCGCACTTCGCGCTCATCCACACCGCTACTTCCTATTGTTAGGCCCACTTCTTGTAGGACAACGTGAGTGATAACACTGTTTCAAAGCCAGATAACAGATACAACCCCTTCAATTATCAATTCTCCACAATCACTATTCTCTGCATCAACAACTCGACCACCTTTTAGTCGAGTAACAATATCATAAAAAAGTGTCCCAGTCGTAATTTCAGTGGTCTATTCATTGTCCATTAAACGCTTTGAAAATAGTTAAATGCTTCATTTTCACATACATAATTTTGAGCATATTTCAAAATTTCCGAGGCTTCGTCCCTTAGCCCCCGTCTTGGCTTTGCCTCTGGGCTCATCCTGGGGCCTAAGGATGGCCCCTGGACCCCGCACACGCTTGTTTCGTGCTACCCGCGTCATTTTTTTCTGTCGGTATTTTCTTCCCTTTAGTCGACCAAACTTGTCACCCCCCCCCCCCTTCCATTTAGAATGCTCTGGCGACGCATCTGTTTACACTCTGCTGCGCCATTTGGGAAAATATTTAAAAATGGAGCAAGTTCAAAGGGGATTTGGCATTCTTTAAACACCAGGGAGCTGCCAGCAACTCCCTGCCCAAACCTAAAAGCTCATTTAGGAATAGCAATACTGCACTTTAATTGATATTTATTAATGCATTTATTTTTATTGTATAAATAATATATAAGTAATATGTTTTGAATTAATATATTTCAGGTTTCGCCTAAACAAACTTTATTGCACACCAATAACACCGGCATTCCTGACTTCGAACGAACGTTTATTTCGTACAATACTAGTACAACTTTGATTGGCCATCTTAAGTGGGAAGCATTGTGCGGTCGTTACAAAACGCTCAGGATGTTGTCTAGCAGTTAAGATCATCCTTTCGCTTGTAAGAACGTTCCCCGATCCTCTCAAAGATTGTGAATCATCCCCAGGTGAATCTTCATCTTGATGACTTCAGCATTTTAAGTGTACTGTACAGAACAAGCAAAATGTTAAGGACAATAACAAGTCCCAGAGTTTAAACATAGCTTTAACGGAAATAGTAATGTTGTTTTGCTAGCTTAATGTAAGATAAGTTTGTAAATAGTTGTACAAAGTTCATGGTTGTGTTTTTGCCGGTCCGGTTTTGGGTCTTTCTGTTTGACAGTGTCCGTCTCTATGCACTTAAAAAGCACCGCTTTAACGGAAATAGATCGAAATATTTTTCTGTCCCATGCCTTTAAAACTTCTTTCGTTATACAAATACAACAGAGTTACAACTGAAAGATTCGAGTAGTGACAACAGATTATCCTACACCTGCAGCTCGCAGCCACGAAAGAATCACGATATTTAAGTAGCCCTACATTTTAGTGTCACATATGTGATCTAAGCGATCAACGCTGTTAGTCCATCCCATTCAAGGGCCCTTTCAGACATAAGTTCGTGTCCCTTCAATCTGAACACTATGGGCTACTTCCGACTTGAAAGCGAGAAAAGATTTAACACGGGATCCGCTCTTTACGCCAACTATTTTAGCCTATTAAAGAGGTAGCCTGAATTCAAAGAAGGTCTTCAATTAATAACAAGAGGGCAATCCACGGAGTTGCTTATCTCATCGCTAGCACACGCATTAAGCCATATAACTCACAGGAAGAACTTTCTCTCTTCCTTGTGGCATAAGGCCTACACATAACTGCAGGGACCGTTGAGACGGCTTTAGCCCCCACACTTTTTCTGCCGTGGGTATTTTGGGTCGCAGTAAACTGCATTTATTTTATTGAACGTATTGGGCGGCTTCGATTATTAACACCCGCACTTCAAAATTGGCTCCCCGGTCTCTGAATAAGTGCACTTGAATATGAACGCACAATGAGTGGTTTGATTTGAAGCTCATAGTCTATCCATATGTATGTCAGTTTCTATGGTATCTTCAAATTACTCACTTTAATATCGGCCTTTAATTTTTCACGCTGTCACAAAGTGAAAGCAACTACCAGCGCGTTCGTCGATGATAACGCAGAAGTACGTGTGAAGTATTCTAGATAAAAAGACAGGCCAACTAATTTCTGCGCGTATACAATGCTTACGCAAGCTGCGCTGTTCTAACAATGACGTTTTCCGTAATACGTGCCTATTATACGCACATCACCGAAAAGAAAGGCGCGTATGTCAAATCCGCACTGCCACCCTGATATTTGCATCTCCATGCGCCCTTTTGTTGTGCAAAAAGGACGAATTCAGTGCGCTCTACAGTAAATCTGTGCACACAATATGATATGTGGAAGGCACATTCATCATATGTGCGAAATTTCATGTATGTGGAATATTTTCTTCTGGAGTTATACTTAAAATACTAAAAAAAATGTGATTTTTCACAAAAATTGACCTTTGACCTTATTTCACATGACCTTTGATCCCGGTCGCCATGGCAACCATATATTATGGTAGTATTAGGCAGGTTCATCATATGTGTAAAGTTTCATGTATGTGGAATGCTTCCTTCTTGAATTATACTAAAAAAGTACGAAAATGTGATTTCTCACAAAAATTGATCTTTGACCTTGGTTGCCATGGCAACCATACATTTTTGGTAGCATTAGACATGTTCATCATATGTGTGAAGTTTTGCGTGTGTGAAATGTTTCCTTCTGGAATTATACTAAAAAAATGTGATTTTCACAAAAATTGACCTTTGACCTTATTTCACGTGACCTTTGATCCCGGTTGCCATGGCAACCATATAGTATGGTCGAATTAGGCAAGTTCATCATATGTGCAAAGTTTCATGTACGTGGAATATTCCCTTCTGGAATTATACTAAAAAAACTAAAAAAATGTGATTTCTCACAAAAATTGATCTTTGATCTTGGTTGCCATGGCAACCATATATTCTGGTGGTATTAGGTACGTTCATCATATGTGCAAAGTTTCATGTTCGTGGAATGTTTCCTTCTGGAATTATACTAAAAATACTAAAAAAAATGTGATTTCTCACAAAAATTGATCTTTGACCTTGGTTGCCATGGCAACCATATATTCTGGTGGTATTAGGCACGTTCATCATATGTACAAAGTTTCATGTACGTGGAATGTTTCCTTCTGGAATTATACTAAAAATACTAAAAAACCGTGAATTTTCCCAAAAATTGAATTTGACCTCTGACCTTTGACCTTTTCTGCTGAAAGTCATGGAGACACAAGTTTACACTCTGGGGTACCTACCCACCAAATTTCAAAAGAATCGGTCTAGCCCACAAGGAGGAGTTCATGGAACACTTTTTTGCTTAAAATGTTAATATCACATGACTTTTGACCTTGGTTGCCATGGCAACCATATATTTTCGTAGTGCCAGACACTCTTATTATATGTGTGAAGTTTCATGTTAATGGGATGTTTTTTCTTGGAGTTATTATAAAAAGAGTGATTTTCACATAATTTGACCTTTGACCTCTGACCTTTGACCTTTACTTCCGGGAGTCAATGCAGACCTGGGGTTCCACCTAGGGCACCTTCCCACCAAATTTGAAGAAAATCGGCTTTACCGTTTTGGAGATATTAAGAAAACAAAATTGGACACACACACACACACACACACACACACACACACACACACACACACCCACACACACACACACACACACGGACACGTTTTGACCCCTCCCTTCGTTATGGACTTTTGGTCACCCTGGGGTACCCCACCATGGGTTAGGACTTTAGACTAGTAACTTGTGAAAATTAACTGTTACCATGGCAACGGTTGTTATTTCTGCTGGCATTGCCGAATATAGCCCAACAGGTCAAGTGACTACAATATCTCATCCTCCTCACGGAGCGATGAGATAATAACATGTCGGTAAAGTGAAATAAAGGATGTGACGATTTAATGGTTTTCCCAAATCTTACGTTAAGGCTTTCAGTTAAGTGACGTCTTCACTTGGACATAAATTATGGGAGGAATGAGTTTCTCCGGATCGCATTTTAAGTCTATGAGGTAATTTATTCCTTAAAATAGAGGGACAATCTACTCAACTGGAGTTATAACAATGTAGATCATCCCTCATGAGAAGGTCATCGGGGTAGTAGTAGGGGGATGAGGGAATGGCGCACCAGGGGTGGCGCCAGGATTAGCCCGACAGGGGGCCAAGCTCCCCGACGGGGTCAGGAACTCCATGACCCTACAAAGGTGATGAGTTGCCAAAAGGACGACAAACGTAAAATTGTCGGTGCGCAAAGCGCGCCGAAAAATTCGACTTTTTTTTGCAAAATTTGAAAATTTGGGGTGTTATTGAAGAAAATTTGAGAAAAATTGGTTTTTTCTAAGGAAAGTGGAAAATTTGGGGTCTTCATTGAAGAATCTTCACTTCCTATGAGCAAAATCAAGCGGGACGACTGAAGGTCATTGGGATTACATATATATCGTGTACGGATTAAGCTCCGCGACGAAAGTGGAAAAGTTCCCCGACGGGGGCATGCTATTTTCCCCGTTGGCACCACCCCTGGGGAGCACACGGGGGAAACTGCACACATCAGGCCTGTAGTCAGGCAGGTACAGGTGCGAATCATGATTAAGGGGAGGGGCACTATACATAAAAATTCATATTTTTTACTTTTCTAGGGGGAAAACATTTCCCCTGAATGCCCATTTCTATGGGTTTGGCACACATGTGGGGTGACCTAACCTTTAACACACCAGACTGCCAAATGAATAAGGTAAGTATTGTGCCTAGAATTGGAAAGAAAGGGGCGAAGAAGTTGGTAGTCTCCCAAAATAGTGCTAAACCCAGAGTTCGGGACTTACGAAACACTTAATCAGGTCTCAGGTAGGAACTCTGCAACAGTGGACCACGACCGTGACACCTCAGACAAAAAATAGCTAAATAGGGGTTGTCTTTCATGCGCAATCATGTGTGGATCTCCTTTCAATGGGAACCTTATAAACTTTCTCTTTCTTTTCTTCATTCCATCAAAGACCTCAAACAACAACTGATGAAGAAACAGTTCGTTGCCTAGCAACCGAGACTGGCGAAGCTTTTTAGCTCACTGAATTGCAACAGGGAGCTGTCTACAGATACGACAGCAACGTTCGACCAGGGAGCTGTTATTTGTTAAATAACAGCTCCCTGGTTCGACTTTGTATATAAAGTACACAGTGCTAGAATGCTAGTACAAGTTGGAAGCCTAGATAGCTTGTACAAGAGTGCCGACAAAATGTTGCCGTGGAGGGTTTTTCATATCACACCACCCCATTAACTCAAGTGACACATGCAGATGGATTGAAAAGCTCCTTGTATTGGCGTATGGTCCAAGGACCTTCCACAGTAACCTTGGTGGGTTTGATAGAGGGACAATGGCTAGGTGGGGAACCTCGTAGTAATTTGTAGGCTCTATCCCTTTATCACTATGAGCCAGGGTGCTTGGATCCCAGTCCCCCCCCCCCCCTTGCACTGGCACCTTGGCTACCAGTCTGAGCATCATGTATCTTTTGTCAACAGAGCAAAAGCCAATGCCTAACGTTATATTGGTGATGACTAGTACAGTACTTCTACAACTTTCAAGAAAAGTCTTCATTACAGGCTAAGATCTGAAACCACTCCCAAACGCGGACTAACAACCCCGAAGGTACACGACCCTTAATGAAAATCCCCAGAAAGCTTTAACGATGTTCTGAATTTGCATGAACTAGCTGCAATGAAAGGAAATGTGGCTATTGTAACACCAACAATAGGGCCCATAAGGATTATTACTAGTACTGACACAACTGAATGGAAACTTATACAAAAGGTTGCCCCTGACGTTAGACCTTTATGTTTGTAAACAATGGTACACCAACAAAGTAACAAACAAGCAGAAAGCACACTGATTGGCTAGCACTTGATGAAAAGGATATGACGTTTTGGTTTTACTCTTCCATCAACTAAATTAAGTGCTGAAAATGTAGAAAATTATATAAAACATCATTTATTTGGTTGCATTTGCGAGAATCGCCACAAAGATATTGTCACAAAGTTGATTTACAAGTAAAGATGATAGCTACAGACACCCCAATGCCTTTATGATGCATGGGATTTTGATTAAAATAGTCAGTAATAACATTAATATGGTTCTGTGAGTGACCCTATATAATCAATTCCAATTCTTATCTCTAGTAGTGGGTAGATAGCATATGCCGTCACGAGGCCTCTGTGTGTGGTGTGACACTTCATGGTTTAGGGGCCGTGTCACTTCCTCCCTCCCTGTCTGCTTGCTAAAGACCGGGGTCGTTCACGATGACGACAGGGATCGTTCATCTATTTACAGGGGACGTCCTTTTCAGATGTGGGCAGAAGCGAACTAAATAGCCTGCGCTCATTGGCTTACTCAGGCACTTGACTCAGTGGGGTATGTTTGATGACCAGCGTCTATGAAAGCGTGACCCTTGTCTTTTGGCTACTTTTCGCATTAATTGAGTAGATTGGTGTCTCTCTCTCTCTCTCTCTCTCTCTCTCTCTCTCTCTCTCTCTCTCTCTCTCTCTCTCTCTCTCTCTCTCTCTCTCTCTGGTTTTAATGGATATTGCCTACGCGGTGATGAAAGGTAGTTGAACCCTTAAAGCGCCCCCTTTAGTATAACCCTTTCCCCTATGCAACAGAGGAATCATACCGCCAGAGCGAGGGCGCCTTTAGTTTATGGTTATAATGAATTTGAGTTTGAATGAGTGGGTTTAACTGATTATAATGAATCCTGGGCGAATCCTGTGCTGAATCCTGTGCTAACTTCAGACTGATCTGGCTAGTTGTGTGCTGGTCTAGGAAGTGCGAGGTACTTTACGCGGAGAAATTTAATTCACAACGTAACAAAACAAAACACCGACTGATAAACCATGAAAACACTGGAAGCTTTAGAAACTTTAATCACTTGTCTTGGAATTTGGAGTATTATCCTGGCTATTAACGATAATATGCTGCAAACACTTCTGTTACTGAGTGAGTGTCAGGTACTCAAAGGTTCAACGTAAGAGCCATAGGAAATGTATGTATGTAGCAGTTTAGCGACAATATCACTAACTCTACTACATACTTGAAGTTGATGGGCCAGCCCAGGGGCCTAGCCTAGTACATAGTATGACCTAGGCTAGACTATTAATACTATTAAGTATTAATTACTGTAAGTAAGGTTAGAGATATCTTGAGTCTGTTGGTACCTCGTGTCGATCACTGCGTTCTAAACGGTAATCGGTATATTGACAAGTTCTAATTGTGATTGTGACTGGTAGTGGTAGCCTACAGTAGAATCAGATTGTGCTGGGCTTTGTTGGATTTTTGGTTGATGGGCATTATTGGCACAGATTCCGTACCAATAAGATTTTCATTTGTCCAGTTGGTACGGAATCCATGCCCACAAGATTTTTACTCACCTTATGGGCATGGATTCCATGCTATACAATTTTTTTCTCCTCTTATTGGCACAGACAGTTTCCGTGCATGTAAGATCTTCCCCAAGGGCAGCGATTTGTTCTCAGTAAGTGTTATGTTAGGTCAGTATTGGGGGGAACATGACCCCACTTTCACATAATTTACTGTGTAAAAAAGTCAATGGGTGATTTCTCAAATATTGGGGGGGAATGTCCCCCTGCCCCTCCCACCCCCACCCCCCCCCAGATGGCTGCCCATGAGCTCTCGCTTTAGATGCTGAGATTGATTTCAGATGTTTGAAAATTTGTTTCCCATTTTTAACACATTGGTACAGCAGCTCATCTCTTCCTATGCACTTTTGCCGCTGGCTGCAAGCCCATTCCTGATTTCTTGTTGTGTTTGTTCATACTTTTTCATAGGCCTAGAATGGAATGCCATTCAAATCTGTATTATTTTGACCTTTGTATTCCGGCATATCTTTTACTTTTCAAAATGCAGATGAATTTTTTTTTTGTTCCAGCAAAACTCTTTGTAGAATTCTGTTAAAGTTCATAACAGATATGAACGTTGAAAACTGCAGTAGGAAATTAAAATCCAGGCCATTCAAATCAGTGTATACCACATTTTTTCTTCTGAAAATTGTGTTAAAAAGCCCTTAAATTCTTTGAAGGTGTCATACTTTGTCTTCACCATTATGGCTATGGTACGTACGTATGTTGTGCTATGTTCATAGGCATACACGTGCACAGGCATTCAATTTCGCCATAGTTTCAGTGTCTCTGATTGGTCGATAATATCTGTGCCAATGGAAAAAATAGAAATCTTATTGGCTTGGAATCTGTGCCAATAATGACTTTGTTTTTGGTTTGAGTTTTGTTTTGGGTTTGGACTGCAGGGCATCTTGTGGAGCTATAGCCCACCTTTGCTCAGAGTAACTGCAGAATACAATGCCACCTCTGAAAAAGCAAACTTTTAAAATCATGCAGTTGTACATGCACACAATCTCTTCCCCTTTCCTAACTTTGTAGCCTAACCCAACAAGAGCTATTTACAGTGTTGTGTCCATGTTGTGTTGTGTCCATGTGTCGAACATGAAGTTAGTGTTATTATGAGAATGACTTACTGTAGTGTCCAGCCTACACAGGGTAACCAAGTTCTGAAATGGTAACTGCTCTTCGATTGACATCAGAATCAGAAATTCAAAAAGGTGCAGAGAGCTCACATTTCACACAATGCAGAGGGGGTTCTGATTACACATTAGTAGTGTTTGCACACTGTACAAAAAACAGGAACCGGCTAATCGATTGCCGTGCCCATTAGGTACCCGATATCATGGTGACTTAAATAGCAGCTCATTTTGATAGGCACAGAGACTTCCATTACACAAGCCTGGTATATAAACCTGCATCAGAGAGGTAGCGATCAAATTCAAGGAGACTCAAATTGACACAAAAAATCATGTCATGCGGTTTCAAATCGAAAATTACTAATAAAAGAAATGGTGTAGAAAATAACCAATTAAGAAAAATTAGTCTCATGGTACTTCATGACTGTAACTTTCTCAGATTGAATTTTGGGACATTTTCTGCCACTAAAAGCAAGCTTAACTCGAAGCTCTTCAGCATTTAGAGTGCGAAAATTTCAACTAGTCAGAGCTTTCGATGCAGAAGTATTCTGTTGCACAGCCATAATCAAACATACGTATGTAAGAATAGCGCTAGAGTTCTAAACACAGTTGATGACCGCAGTTTGATTGAAATTCATTCAAGCAAAAGCTTCACTGTGGTTGGTCAATGATGACTTGCACAGTCAGTTGTGTTCCCACTTAAGCTCACAGCTCACATACAGTACAGTCACTGTGTGTCAATATACAGTATTTGTCCTCCAGCAAATTAAACTGAGCGCAGGCTATAGGTACATGTGCCTCTGTCTTAGAGGTTTATGTACCTGGTTTTATGTACATACCTGGTCCACCAGGAACTAGGCCTAGTAAGGCACAAGGTCTCTAAGTACAGTAGTGGCCTGGTTGGTTAATGGGCAGATAGCTTCCTTAAGCTATTAGAATGCCCCCCAAGGTGACTTGCCAGGGTGCATTCCATGTAAAGCCGATGCCAAAGTTATGCCAGTGTGTCAGCTTTCACATGCCAACAAAACACAGGTGTGATTTATACCACACAATGTAATATAACATTGCCTACTGTATGATGCTGCAGTAGGTTGAATCATACTGGAAGCAAAAAGTTACCCACATTCTTTCCTATTGGCAGGAAATAATCATATTTTGTGTGGGACTCAATGAAACACTGCAGCAGAAAGTTTTCTATCTGTGGTTTTGACTTAGAGCTAGTTAGCAGTACTTACTAAATATATAGTCTACGCCAGAGATGTTCGGCGTATAGTGCACATAATACACATGGATGTTCTAGACAGGTGTCTTTTGAGGGGCTAAAAGTACAGCTGTAAACTTATGGAGAATTTAACTGTCAGGGGTGAGGTTAGAGCGCCTTTAAGCAATAAATATTTGTGTTTGCACAAGGAAGAGCTTAAGACAGTTTTGGGAGGGGCTAGAAGTACAGTAACTTACAGTAGTTAATAGGAGAATTTGAACTGTCTGGGATGAGAAAATTTGCCTACTAAGGCTTGAGAGTAAAATAGGTAGGTTTTTAACTACTGTCATTGTCATTTCTCCACTCCCAAAACCATACAGATCAACTACTGTACTGTACTTACAATATCATTAAACCTTAGGAAAATATGCATTGATGGTGGTCACAGGTGTTTTCTGGGGCAAAAAATTGCAGAAGTTGCGGCTCGGCTATTGATGGACAGCAGCCTATTTGTTGAAATGGCTCATGAACAGTGTTTCCACATTTCCAAACCCAATTTCCTGAAATGAATCTCGAAATATCTCTTAATTTTGTCTAATCCCTTTGAATTCAGATTTTAAGCTCAATTACCACTGCAGTGAGGCAGAGAAATTACTCTGCTATACAAAGATTATCTCCCACATGGAAAAATATTCGTCAATATCAATACATTATCCGTTCTGCATGCTTAACTTTGATATGTACTTAACTTGGTCATGTGAGTACAGCATGGTCTCTTCAAAATATTTTAACCTACTTAGTGGTGTTATGGTCAATTTTTACAGTACAGGGTACACTGTACTTCCATATTTCATCTTTTTGTTCCCCTCCATTTCATGAAGTTAGTTAGTTAGATGAGATTTAATGACACACCAACATGAATGTGTTATATAGTGACAACTAGATAAAAAGGTAAAGTTTAAATAAGGTTTCAAATACGGTTCAAGTTCAAGTTTGGTTTCAAATACAGGTCAAATACGGTGCAAGTCCTTTCCTTTAGTCGACTCTTACGACAGGCGGGAAATACCGTGGGCATATTCTACAACCCCCAGCCCACAGGGGGCTCCATTTCATGAAAGACAAATGAGAAGTGTAGATGCAATGAAAAAAAAAATTCCATGAAAAGTATGGTAAGCACTAAAAGTTTGTGTAGGTCTGGTTTCTTGATGTCCAAACCTCCCAATCATCGATTTGGACATGACCAGAACAACCCAAAACCAATGAACATCATTTAATACACTGAGACCACCCAAGACCAAACTGGCATGGTAAGCCAAACCACCCAAACTGACAATGCTCTCAGACCACCTGGGACCAACCTGAAAAACCAGAAACAAGATTTCATGGAATAAGTATAGGGTCTTTAGTTAATAAGATCTTCTCCATGGTATGCAAATTAAAAAGTTACAAAATATACTGAGAAATAATGAGGGCATTTTCATCTTCAGAGTTCACTTCGATACATACTGTAGAGACCATAACCTAAGCATTTTTTTTTTATCTTTGTTTAGTTGGGGATGGTAATTTTGCCTTGGTAAAGAAGCATTAAATTTACACATTGAATTTTCAGTCATTTTCGGTTTTCTCAGGTTGGGTCGAAAACAGACAGACCATTGAGGCTGAAATGATGTTGGTTTCATGACATGTCAGGCCACCTAACTATCCATCTGAGATAACCAAGATCACCAAAAACCTACTTTGGTTTCATGTGGGCAGTCTGTGCCCACCTTTAGTAAGTACGGGTGGATTTTTGAAGGTGTTAGGCATGCCAGTCTACTGGCAGACCAGCTAATGTCAAGAAATTTTGTGTAGGCAGGTTAGGACTGTGGTACAGAGATGGTTCTTCTGGCAATGTACTGTACAGTAGTACACAGTCCTGTTTAAGAACTAGTTGTGTGCCAACTGAAGTGGCTCCTCACACCACCATGCCAAGAGATTCCCATTTATGGGGAAAATCTTGGGAATTTCGTGCATGGAATGCACCCATATGAAGCCCAGCACTATATGTCTACTGGAAAGTTTGTATGCCAAGCCATTGGTGAAGTTCATTGAATGTAGCAATTATAAATGCAATATACCAAAAAGTTAGGTGCACCTTTTCATAAGCCACAGATTTGTACAAAAAGTGTTGAACATTCAAGTATTGGCACAGTGCAATCAGATTCTACTGCAATCACAAAAGAACTTGTCTATATTAAGCGCTTAACCAAAGTGGAGTTAACAACCCACTCCTGAAGGCAGGATATTCCACTCACTGAGAACTCTTTGAGAGAAGCTGAACATCCGTAGAAACACTTCACCTCCTTCTTACCATGGCCACAAACCCAACAGTCAGCACAAACCTTAGAAAGCTACAAGTTGACAGAGAATCTCTCCCAGTAGGGAATAAATAGTCATGTTCACATCACAATTTGTGACCCAAGAAAGCTCAGGTTCAAATCAATTTTTAGCTCACACATGTACATAGTACATGTAAGAGGTCATAAAATGGGGCTGATGGCGTGAGGTCATAAAATGGGGCTGATGTGAGGAGATTTGGGGCTGAAATTTTGGGATATGATTGTTTGTCAGCAGAGCATTAACTCCTACCTATTTGCATTCCATTATAGGAAAGTTAAGTTGGGTTTTAAAGCCGTTTTTGTAGAGCCGAGTCACTGTGCCTGCTGAACAGTTAGCTGTTTATCCATTGTACTGACAGCAGTGTGCTTGGTTTTGTGTTCAGTTGTTATCCTGCAAATTGGTATGCAGGCTGTTTGAAATTCAATCCATCAACACACATGTGTTTGTTCATTTAGTGGCCTCTACAGTCTGAAGCATCTCTGTGGTCAGTGTGGCTTAACACATGAAATGAAATAGGCTTTACTTATTAATTGTGGGGATATCTCCATTCTGTTCTGTTCAGTTGAGTTGGTCAAGTCAAGTAATTGCAATTTAACTGTTTCGAGTTCAAGTGGAGTAGGAGCTTTTTGAGAGTCTGTTTTATTTTGATCAGTGCAAACCCATGCAGTGTTTACTAGTGGAATCGAAGGTGCCATTAAATGTACTTTGCAATACTTGAACAGTTTATAGGTACATTATACAAACTTTTTTCCAGTCTTGCTGCAAATAAAAGTGTATACAGCCTTTGCAGGCTTGCTTGATATGAGAAAATATGCAGTGATATTTGTAGCTGCCTGTCATAAAACTATGTCAGTTGCAGGTTTACATTCCTTAACACATTTGTGATTTTGCAGATGGGTTTTGATTTCTATTAATTATTACGCTCAGGCTCTCTTCCCTCCTATTTGCCTTCGTAAGGTAAGGAGGTTTTTTGGAAGCAGATGGATAGATGATAAAATTTGGTTTTGTGAGTTTCTGTTTTTAACAGATGAGAAATTGTGTGAGCTACTGTACACAACAGCATTGCTGTTCTAGTTATTTAGGCCAGCATGACAGGGTAGTTGCAAACTTAAATTTTCTCAAGCTCTGCCTTATGCATCATTTAGATCAGTGTCTCCCAACAGGGGCATTTTTAAAGTTGAGGGGGCCAATGAGTGCTAAGGGAGTGGCAGGGGACATTTTGAGAAAATGAGATACTGTGCTAAATTTAAACTGGGCCTTACAAGATTTCAAAAATTTCCTTTAGCTGAGCTGTCAAATTGGTTTGCATAAGAAGGAGATAAATGACATCAACAAGTGAAGTAGGTCTAACATTCACCACTCAGGTGCACTACAAAGTTTTGGAATTATCATTATTTCTAGATTCCAAAAAATCACACCTACTGTAACAGTGTTTGAGTCAAAAATTTTTCTGGCGAGGACTCTCATATTCCCATTAGTGGCATTGAAAGCAGTGTTCAAAGGAGCCATGGCAAAAATTGTGAATCCTGTATGAAAATCATCCCCCATTTCCTTTGACCACCCCATAGCAATTAGGACAGATTACTACAGATGTGTTTTTTTTATTACCCAGATCTATGACTGTATGGAATCACTTGCCCTACTTTTACCATCAGAGAGGCTGCATTGGTGAATGCTGTTAGGTAGACCTAAACTAAATCATCTCAATCTGTTTTTTTTTTTTTGTGGATGGGGGAGGGGGTAAGGGAGTCCCTGTACAAGCTAATCTTTGGCAGGTTTTTGTTCACTAGATGTCAAATGCATTCATCCATATATCCTGCCTGTGGGGACTTGTTGGTAATATTGAACTAGAAGGCCATAATGGAAAGTTTGTGTCGTGTCTGCTGAAGTCTCATACCAGCTATCTTATTCCTTAATTTGATACAACTGCAGAATACAATGATCCTCCGAAAGTTACTGGAACTCTGTAGGCCAGTCACTCTACTTTCATGCCAAATTGGCATACTTAGGGCTACTGTGTATTTCATACTGTGTAGGGTGTATGCAAAATGGAGGAAAGTTACAGGTACAGTACATGTTAAGTCATATATGGTTAATAATATCATGAGGAAGATATTCAGCACAAGGTGCAACACATATTTTCCAGTATACATGGGTTGTCATGAGTTGATCACTTAACGAACATTTTGACAGTAAAATTATAGAAAATATGGTGGAGAAATGAAGAAACTTTCCAGTGATATGTTTTAATTTTTGTCTTCCTTATTCTGCTATATTTGCATTTGGTTCAAAGTGAGCAATCCCTAGAAAATGAGTTTTGAATAAAAGGTAGGGGCACACAACACAGTGTTTGTGATTTAACCTTATCAATCACTTCAGGAAAAAAGCAGCTAAAACACTGTTCATTGCCAAAGTCAAGAAATAATTATGGTAAAAAAAAAGAAAGAAAACGTTGTCTATTCTATCAAAATTTTGAATGAAAGTTTCACTGAAGACATTCTTCTTCTTCTTCTTCTCGTGTACTGGCAGGGCTCTAAAAAAAGGTAGAGCATATGAGCCAGAGGTGTGCGGGGAGGGGATATGACTTAATCAAAATGTAAATTATGCTTGAACGAATTTATACTACTTGCATTGACAGTCCCTTCAGGAAACATATTCCACTCCTTTATAGTTCTTGGGAAAAAGGAGTATTTGTAAGCATTAATATGACACGCAGTTTGTTGGAAGTTTTGCGTGTTCATTCTCCGAAGGCCTTGCAGTGTCACTGGTTTTAGGAAGTTTTCTTTGGGTATGTCAATAAGGTTCTGATTAATTTTATACAGTAGGGTTAATCTGGAGGCAGATCTCCTGTTCTGCAAGGACGTCCAGTGGAGATCATGGAGGAGCTTGGTGACCGTTCCTTCCGTTTTACTATAGTTATGTGTGACGAACCTTGCAGCATTACGTTGCACCCTTTCCAACTGGCTACTATGCTTTTGAAGGTGAGGGTCCCAAGCAGATGTAGCATACTCTAAATGGGGCCTGACTAAGCTGGTATAGGCAGTGGCTTTGAGCTGCTCGGTGCAGTTGGAAAGGTTCCTCTTTATGAGGCCAAGGACCCTACTAGCTTTTGTAGTTGCATGAGCAACCTGAGTGTCCCATTTCAAATTATCTTGGAGATGAATACCAAGGTAAGGGTAAGAATGAACTGTTTGCAAAGTCTGACCGCCCAGTTTGTAATTAAAATGGGTGGTGGATCTACCTGATGATATGTGCATAACATAACACTTACTAGAGTTGAAACGCATTTGCCACTTGTTTTGCCAAGCATTTAAGGTATCAAGATCTTTCTGCAGATCCTCAGAATCCTTGGTGGTTGAGATAGTCTTATACAAGAGACAATCATCCGCAAATAGCCGAGTGGTTGACTTAAGGTTGTCAGGTAGGTCGTTGATATATAATAGAAATAATAGGGGCCCTAAAACAGTACCCTGGGGTACACCAGAGTCCACAGGGAGAAAAGAAGAAGACTGGCCTTCAAGAACAACTTTCTGTTCTCTCCCACACAGAAAGGCTTTAATCCAACCAACAAGTTCTTTGTTTATACCGTAATAGTATAATTTGTTGATTAATCTAGAGTGGGGGACCGTATCGAATGCCTTGCTAAAATCGAGGATGACAACATCTACTTGTTTACGTTTATCTAGGGCACTGGCCAGGTCGTCAACAGTTAGGACTAGTTGAGTATCACAAGATCTTCGTTTTCTAAAACCATGCTGATAGTCGGACAAGATTTGGTGGTTGTCCAAATGGTGCATCACTTGACTGTGGACAATATGCTCTAGAATCTTACAACATATGCTGGTTAAGGATACCGGACGGTAATTTTTGGGATCAACTTTCTCACCTTTCTTAAAAATTGGGGTAATGTTAGCCTTTTTCCAGTCCTCTGGTAACTCTCCGCTTCGGAGGGAATAGTTAAAGATCTCAGTCAGGACTGGAGCGATCTGATTGGCTAGCAGCTTCAAGATACGAGAGGGAAGGCCGTCGGGGCCTGCTGCTTTAGCAGGGTTGAGATCGTTCAGTAGCTTAAGTACACCTTCATTAGTGACTTTGAATTTACTCATTAGGGGAAACGGGGAGGTCCCTTTGTTAGGTATATCATGAGTTTGCTCGATTGTAAACACTGATCGAAAGTAATTATTCAGTAAGTCCGCCTTACCCTTACTATCAGATATCAGTTGCCCTTGATCTCTAAGAGCTCCAATCCCTCCACTGTCCCGTTTGAGTGACTTGACAAACCTCCAGAATATTTTAGGATTATCTTCCATACTCGGCGTCAAAACATCATTCATATAATCACGATAGGCTTTCCTCATCATTTGCTGGGTTTGCTTTTGCAGATGTTTGTACCTACAGTATACCATACTCTAGGGCTTTTCGATTGCTTAGTTTTCTTAAACCATCTGCTTTTTAATCTTATTTGGCGCTTCAATATCCTTGACATCCAGGGTAAGTCCCTACTTGGTTTCACCAATTTAGTTGGTATATGGGTAGCCATCAATTTCTTAATTTCATCACGAAAAAAGATCCAACTTACATTAACCCCTTTGGTAATAATATTAGAAGAGAGAAACTTATTTTTAAAGTTCTCTGCATCAGCAAGCAATGGTTCCATATTGAGCTTTTTATACATGTAGATTCTACGTGGGGGAGTTTTAGTCTTTTGTGGTTGATAACTCAATAGCGACAATAGAGCGTCATGGCTACATACACCAAGCCCTGGCATGTGGATTAAATCGTCAATTATAGTTGGGTTCGTAGTGAAAACAAGATCTAAGATGTTTTCGGTGTCCTCTGTTCTATGTGTTGGGTCAGACACCATTTGACTCAGACTATAGTCATTGCTGATGTTAATGAGCTTTTGGCATAAGCCACTCTTGTAGGCATTCACCTTGACGGCATTTGAGTTCCAATCAATGTCACCTAAGTTAAAATCACCAGATACAAAGATATTTGAAGTATTGGTTTTGCTGACATGTTCAGAGAGTTATTAAATTGATCAAGGCTGTAGTCGTTGTCCTTGGGCGGTCTATAAAAGCACCCAATGAACAAAGACCTACTGCTTTTCATTTGGAGCTGAGCCCAAAGTACCTCACAATCAGAATCAAAGTCAGGGCGATGAGTGAGAACTAGGGTATTCTTATAGGCAATGAAAACACCGCCTCCAGTGGTGTTAGTTATACGGTCCTTTCTAATGACTTCATAGTTATCAGGGAATATTTCCCCATTTGAAATGGAGCTGTTTAGCCAAGACTCCGTACCCAAAATGATATCCGGGTCCGTAGTTTGGATCAGATTTGCAAGTTCCCGTACTTTACCCTTCACACTCTGACAATTCACTGTAACTATTTTAAGGGTCTCGGATCTTTGCTTCTTGGAAGTACAGACACCAGAAAAGGATGCACCTGACAATGATGAAATTGATTCATTGTGGGAGAGACTGGACATACGATGGATGGTGCCAGCCTTCGGAGACGAAGTAGCAATTGGTATGGTGGCCTGAATAGGATTTTCATCCAATGGGGAAAATGGATTAGGATGCTCAAAATCGAAACTATTAAACAATGAGGAGCTAAAGTTCGGTAGACCGCACTGGCAGCATATCCATGATACACTGGTGTTACAAAGATAGTCATAATTTAGTGTACACATCTGCATACAGTTTTTGTGGGTCCATAATTTGCAACTATCACAGCGCACAGCCTGCTGGCCCCATTTACATGCAAGGTTGCAAATGGTGCACGGGTACTTGGGCTTGTAGGGCCCGGGGTTTCTCTCGAGGTCTCCCGCCTGTAGTAACAGTATGGTACAGAGAAATCTTATCAGTACCTCCTTGTTGCTGAGTCTACCCCTTGAGTTGAATTTAGTTTTAAGACTTGAGGCACTACCAGTGAGGCCTAGACCTGAGAAGAGATGGATATAGTCAGGTCTGCCCAATACTGGGAATGAGCCAAGGCAATTTTCAGGACCAAGAGAGGGTAGCTGCTTGCCAGAAACTAATCTGCCAACCCTGTCATTAATACTAGGCATAGGCCTAATCCTGAATCTGAAAATGGGTGTTATCCCCCGCAGTTTCAGCAATACGTCATTGCTGTATCGAACTTGGTTATGGAGGGCTATATCAAAAAATAATCCTAAAACCACAATAATGAGAAATGGTCTTAAATCCATGATAGACAAAAATGGAAAGGGCTCACCTGAGAACGGCAAAGCCTACCGGAAATGTAATAGTAACCCCAGTAGAAGTAGATGACTAAGTAAATGGCTTTCGATGTAGTGCACGCCAGATAAGTACAAATAGCGAAAACAAGCATGGGCTAGGCCTCAGCCTAACACACTAGACTGACATAGAGGTAAGCCACACCGAGGAGGCTTAAAAAGTGAACACAGAAGTGGACTGTCAATGCTCGCAGTAAACAAAATTTGTCCTAAAACGTAACACTTAACCAGAAAAACCCTGCCAGTAACAAAATTTAGAACCGGTAAAAAGAATTTGAGGTAAAAAAGGGTGAAAAATAGACACAAAATGAGGGTCGAGATACGACCCGCACACCTGTAGAAGCGCCCTCTCCAAATATATTATTCACCCCACCACTTGTAAAATCCTAGTGCATGTTAATGCAGTCACCTTAAAACTTGGCTGTGAGTAAAATTGTTCCTTTGAAAAATGAAAAATAATTTGGTAAATACTTGTTTTAATGGTTTGAAGTATATGTGATGCTGGTCATGTTTACATTTGAATCACATCACACCTACATGCTGTACTTGCCTTTAGAATACAGTAATTGACTTAAGATACCCCTACTATACATATACGGAAGCTTTGTCAGTATTGTAGCATAGTGGTAAAGGGTGTACAAGGGGAATCCCACCAGACCAAAGTATCACTGAATCAAGAGTTAACTAGACCAAAGATCTGCTAGACTGAAGATGTACGTAGGGTTTGAGCCAGGGTTAGGATTAGAGTTGCATGTACTGTAAAATAAGAAAACTTTAGGATCTGAACTTGGATTAGCTAAGGGTAGGATAGGATTAGGGTAATGGTTAGGGTTAGGATTAGAGTTAGGGTATGTGGTCTAGTGAGCCTTTGGTTCATGGAACCTTCCATCTAGTGGACCCGGTTCAATGGAATTTCAAAATTTTCTCACCATAAATACAATTCTTGACGTGTTAATTTTAACCCTCAGACTTGTGGTTTATTTGCCTTCAGTAGGCCCCACACTGTACTTACAGTAGATCACAGATTGCCAAATTTCAGTTTTGTGTGATTGTTTATAGATTCAGTTGTATGGTACTGTCAGGGGGTGTCAGTGGCCTTCACTCTAGAGTAAGCAAAGAAAATAGGAAAACTGATATGAATGATAATCAACACAGAAATTGTTTGGATAAAATTCATGCTAATTAGTAATTATACACATAGCTTCTTTTTCCTCCCTCAGATGCAGCTGTTGCATTTGCTGTGCAAAGTGTAGTGAACTTGGAGAGTATCATTCAAGCCACTAATTGGAAGTTCAGGTACAGTACTTGCCACAGAGAGTATCTACTATTCACATACTTAATACTGTATAATTCAGTGTGCAGTATGTACACACAGTACAAAACCAGGGAATCTATTAGTATGGCAAGCAACAATATCAGTATGCAACTTGCTTAATACTGATAAGGATGATATTTTTATTTTTAAAGGGGAAGTGCAGTCTCCCCAAATTGAATTAGTGTGCATGGGTATCCTAATCTGTGAATGGCTCTTTGAAATCTTGTGAGAACAGTTTTTTAATTGAATTTTTAGATTTATACAAAACAGTCCTTTTGTTTATCATGAGAATGCCCCATTTATGTTCTGAAGCAGTGTGAAAGGTACTTGCAATAAAGATAAGACGAGATTTGTAACATTTAGATCATGTGTCAAAGTAAGATTGGGGCTACTACTAGGAAGAACATTTGAAAAGTTGTATGTGTGATTGAAGTGGAGAACAATGAGTCAAGTCTTCAGTCATGTCCATCTTCTACATTTGAGGCTATCCAGTCCCACATATTTATGGCAAGGGCATGGACATTAGCTGACAAGTCAACAGCTTGTGAACTTGCTCAGGGAAACATTACTTTAACATTATTTTCAGTATGCTACAATACTCTAGCTGTATCTATTAAACCTGTACCTTCTCTATGAGTAAACATTTTTACAAAATATATTCAGTATTCAATAGTGATACATCATCCACCCCTTGTAATTTTTTTGATGTAGCCTCCATAGTGGCCCTCATTTTGCTTCACCACATAGGGCTACCACCCCTCCCAGCCTGCTGGTGATACAGTAGTCAAAGACTGGGAACCGGTGCTTTGGCTGAGTCGAAAATGGCAGTGGCATTTGAAGTGATGAGGCTCAGCAAGCTGGTTTGGGTTTCAGGTCCAATCAAAGTACTCTAAGGTGGTTTTTTCATCCAAGGGCAATCTATGGTTTTCCCATCTGAACTAGCCTCTCAAAAGAAACCATATCTGATCTAAATTGTTGAGTTCGTTAGCCACCTGATGTGAAGTTGTTATTCATGAGCTATAAACTTCTCCCACATTCATGGTTGCCCACATTTGTGGTAGCTTAGCCTTATAGAACAACTGCCCTTCTAGGCCTGAATTATATTCCATTCACTGAGCCCCAAGGATATAGTGTGCAGCACTCAGTTTTAATGAGGTTTCCTTCCCCTATTGCCAGTTTGTGTTAACCCTGCTTTATAGTGGTGTTGCATGTAGGGCTGAGTGCAGTTGAGCTCTGCCAAGAAGACATCAAGTTACACTATAAACCTCTCTAGCTGTGTGTAGTACTGTGAAGGGTGGCATGAAAAGCCTTCCTCTGTACAGAATGTTCGATTGCATTAATCGAGCCAATTGACTTTGGCAACAGTTAGTTATTAAAGATTCTGTCAGTTTTCTGACACAGATGAAAGGTTTTGGCCTAAATGGCTACAGACGTTGGTTTTTCGTAGCAAAAACTTTTGACCACTTTCCAGTAGGTTTTGATGGGACAGCAAGTGTTGATTCTTCAGTCATTGGTGTTCACTATACAGTAGATATAGGAGTGTGGTAGAATTCAAACATTTCCAGTGATTTCTAGTGATCTCAAGGGGTTTTGACAACTGTAGTAGTACAAGGGGAACAGCAGTAGTATAAGGGGGTTAAACTTTGTTGTCCTGAAGACATGTACACCTATTGTCAAAGTTTTTTTCGTCACATTTTTGGGGATTAACATCTTCTTCTATTTGTCCTCTTGAAAAGAGCCCATCCTATTCATGTGTGTTGCAGCAAGGGAATGGTGTGCCCCCGCACAGCGTAGCAACTACTTTTATGCAGACCTGTGCTGCAATAGTACTGCAAAATGTAAAAGATAACAAGCTTGCATGGGCACACAGTAAAACTTTAGGTACTTGACTGTTTCACAGGTGCTGTAGGCTACAGTGTTACATGTATTCAAAATTTTGCATTGAGCACTAGCACTCCGAAATTTTTGAATATAGGGCAAAAACTAAACGTTTACTTCGGAAGGAGCCCTGCTTCCCAAAGAAGAGCTCCACAGCACAACTCCTAGGGACAACTTAGACTGAACATGACCAACCTCTTGACCATCTGACCTTCAGACATATATTACTCATATGAAAGAATATGTTCTGTAGGTACTTTCATGAAACTACAGTACAAGTCTGTTGTACAATGCCTTGTACCTTTTTGTCAGTCCTGTCATTCTTTCTTGTTTCTGCCTTTTTGCTTCAAAAAGACATATGAATATTTTATACTATCATCTTTTTTACAAATTTTTGCATGAAAATTAAAAATAAAAATTCATGTCACTAGCAGGTGATGAGAAAAAGCTAATTAATGCCATCTTATAGGCCTTCATCATGTAACATCATTGTAGCTGTGTGCCCATTTTTTTTTGCTTGGATTGAGGGTGTGTGTGTCTGTGTCTGTGTTTTTTTTTTTTTTTGGGGGGGGGGGGGATTTGAGGGTTGTTATTATGACTAGAAATGCTTTATTTGGTACCATTTCCCTTAATCATTTTTCAGACAAAAAGCATCTTCTGGATCTGGTCTCATCACTGGATCTGTTCTTCTTCCTCTGGCCCTTGTTGCTCATGGAACCAGATGGTGTCCAATAGATACGTCCTGCAGATGCTCCTACCAGCTTTCATCTATCATCATCAGCATTTTCCTCCTCTTCATTATTGCTTTGCCTAAATATTTCCCAAAGTTATTGAGGTCATGGCTCTCATCTTCAGTTGCACTGGTCTCTGCCTTGGTGGGAATTTACACATTTATGAGATTTCCCCATTGGGTGGTAGCGTGTGGATCGTTTCTCATTGGTGGCAGCATTCTTGGTAAGGATTTTTTTTTCAGTTTCATAAAAAGAAATATCAGTACTGTACCCTTATACTTTTAAGCTATATAATTAACACATTTATCAATGTTACATGGGTAGCCCACCCTGTGTTACTTCTGTATGTGTTAGGATTGGGCAACATGTTTATTTTTTGAGTCCAGGATTTATGGCCTCAGTATATAGTTGCTACTATTTGATGATTTCTTCTTCTTTTTTTTTTATGGTGACCCCTGGTTATCCCAATATTAAAAGTCTTTTTTATCCCCATGGTTGCACAGTATGTATACATCTGTAAGAAAGTTTAAATGGTTGGAATCCATATACAGTAATATAAAGACATGCTACATGTTTAAGTGGAGTGTACAAATGATAAACTCATTCTTCATCAACAGCTATGGTCTACCTTCATCATTTAATGGGCTTTCTCTCAGAGAGCTTTACCCTTGGAGAAGTCATGTTGATATCTCAGGGTCTCTCCATCTTGTCTCTAGAGGCTTTGTGGATGTTTCCATCTCCTGTCCCTGACACTAGAAAGTTTGGTGCTTGTTTACAGGTTTGTACAAACTTAACACATTGCTTTATGTCCCAATGTCAAATGAACATACAGAATTTACAGACCCTACCTTAGGTAATAGCTTTGCTGATTGGCTAACAATCAGTGAGAGCAAGTATGCTGGTTCTCCATATTAATACTGCCTGGTGCAAAGATAGAGTAAATATTTTAAATTTCAGATTCATCTTAAAGTGCGTCAGTAATGGAATTTACACATATAAAAAGTTTATTTTAACATGTTAGCCTCATACCCCTGGACTCAAAGTATTCGAGTATTTGGACACTTCACTTACTAGCTTTCTTTTATTGGAAAGTATTTCAATTTGCACACACTAATTCATTTTCTTTTTACTTTTAACAACCATGTTCATTTATGTGTACTGTGAACTCAGTATTAGGTAACAACAGTGCAGAGGTTCAGGTACCAGGTAACCTCGATAAAATGAATATCCCAGCAGAAGTTCAAGAAAAGTTTGAAAAACTCACCAAAGAGAACCCAGTAAACCGGCTGTGATTTTGAATGTTCGGTACTGATTGGCAGCATAAGGTTAATATAGGAAATTTTCCAACAAGCACTTGAGTGGTGTGTTGAGTTGTGAACTGTAGGCTGCCAGTGCTTGTTGACAGCCATAGTTGCAAAGTTGATATGAGGGATCTGAGATCACTTGAAGTCAAAAATGAATTGCTCAAAGTTATTTTCCTGAAATTTTACTGAAGTGGAAAAACTAAAACCTTCATTTTGGAGTTTCTCTTGCATGTGAATGGTTGAAGTGAGACTTAATACAAGATTTTGTGTGGACATGGTGTGCAAGGGTATAGCTAGGAGAGTTTTGATAGTGGTTTAAAATGACCCACCTGCACCCACCCCCTCCACCCTCCCCTGCCTCCTTTCCAGTGCTTTAAGGTTTTAGTAGTTTTGCAAATGTGTTGAATGCATTTTTTAGGCATTGATACACCTGATTGCAGGACTCCATCTTCTTTATACACTATAACAGTTTTCTAGGAGGCCATTCCCCAGACCCACCACAGATTCCAGCAGTAAAGTGGGATCCCAGGACAGAGTCAGTATCACTTCCACACCCCATTTTTTGAAATCCTGGTACTGCCCTTGATACAGCAAGTACACCAGTCACCAGCCTGGAAATTGTGGAAGAGCTTGGGACATCTGGTCGTGGAAACTTCCTGCTCCGTCCCTTCCTACACATATATGTGTTCAGATTTCCTGTATGTTCCTTGATGGTTACTGGGAAGCATCAGCCATTCACAGGGCTGGAAATAAAGGTCACAGAGGTCATAGCCCTGGTATTTTTTGCAGTGTCATGGTGCCCTACAAAATGGCATACTTTTGAAGGCTACCTTGGCCTTCATGCCCTTTCTTACAAAATACAACCAAACATACTGTAAACTATAAAACAAAAAATCTTCTGTTTGGCCTTGGTGCCCTTTGGGATGCATTAATGTGCCCTGAAACCTTTTAAATGAAAATGGTGTTGCCCTCATGGTGCTTATGTCCAGCCCTGCATTGAAGGGTAATTACTTCCTTGTACTTCTAGTCCTTTGTGTGGATTCAGTTGTATCCTTGGGTGTGATAAACTGACTATGACTCCTGTTGGGAAATTTGATAATGTTTTGCATTTCTTTTTTTCATTTTTTAAAACTTGACCACATTTTAAAGAACTTGCCAATCTTTATTGTGATTTCATTGTTTGTGTTGCAGGTTCTAGTTGTGGGCATAGTTTTAGTTGGACTCTTACTTAGACCCATCCTCAGCAAAGTATTTGACAATTGTGTCAAATCATCTGAAAGTGGTGCAAAAATTGAAAAAAATATAAAAAGGTAAGTCTAACTCAAGATTGCAAATCTTGTAATTGGATTTATAACACTTTAATGGTTATTTAATTACAAATATCAACTTTGAGAAAACTTAGAATGTAAAAAAAACTGTTTAGAAGAAACTCTTGATTAAGACTTTAAGCAGAAACAAGATCGCAGCCAGGCTGTCAGTGAATGTACTAGTAAATCACACAATCTTTGATACAAAGGTAGCATGTGGTTGACCCTAGTAGCTGCTGGGCCACAAAAGATTTTCAGGAACTGGGAGGTGTTTTTCTTAAATATAGCCGATGGCGATTCCATGCTATTAAATTTTATCCTTTGTTCAACTTTTGTGCAATAGAGTATTGTACATAACAGAGAGAATTTTGAATGAAAGAAACTTCATGGAGGGAAATCCCATTGATGAAAGGAATCCTCACAATTAACAAGGAAAGCAAGGAAATCAATGTATCACAAAGTGGAAAGAGTCAAAGAGGATAGTTTATAGTTTCATTTTACTAACATGGCAGGAATTATTTCCAAGGCAATACAAAAGGCTACATTTAAATAAATGGGCCAATTAAAGCTAAAGAGTTAAAATTCTTTGCCAGTTGCCATTTTTGCTTATAAGGGACCATTCTCAGCAGAACCATCATAACAAATTCTGTACCCTAGGGTACAGAGATATGATTGGGCCCCTATGTGCAAAACAAAGTTTGTCATTTTAGGGGTTATCGTTGCTCATGACTATTATTCGTATTATCAACTTATTGCTGCTACCATGTTATTGTATGTTGTAGATGTATGGAGCAAGAACTTTTTCTGTGGTAATATAAATGAAATTCAATACTACAAAATATGCCATTTCCTGGATTTTTTTTATTAATTTTAGACCAAAGTTTCTCAAATGAAAATTGCAGGTTGACACTGTGCAAAATTGTCCTGGGTGTCACATTTTCTCCACATTATGATAGCCTTATAGAAGTGTGGCCCCTCTCAGGCAGGAGGCCCTGGGCTGTTGTCCCTGCTACCCTGAGATAAAACAGCCTTGCCTTTTAAACTCTCTGTCTGGTAGTGTCCCTCCTATGGTCACATGGCCAACCGCTAAGAGGATGCAATCTTTTTCCTGCAAAATTAAAATCTTTTCCATCCACGTCAGAATGGTTTCTATCCTGTGGATACATTCTACCATTTTGTATATTCCAGTTTAACAATAGACCATTGTGCTATTAGAGAGAAAGGTAATCTAAAAGATTACCTGAAAATTTTGCATTTGTTTGCAGAATTTACAAGCTCTTTCAGGTTATGTGAGTACTAGCATTCTTTCTCTGTATCAGAGGAAATTTGAAGCTGTTATCTGCATAAATGTTGTAAGTCAAGACTAACATTAAATATAAAGTAAATTTGGCCTGAATGATTGTTGATGTGGATGATATACTTTTTCTTTTGTCTGTTAATGCTTTCACAGCCCAAGATTTTCACTGATTAAGCTTTTTTTATAGATTCTGCTCGGTGCTGTGAAAATGGTAAAAATGAATGTTTCTTGAAAAGAAGTGAAAACTATAAGGCATGACTGACCATTTCTCTGTTACAAGTAGTAATTTTATTTGTGAGGTTTTTACTTATTGCTTGTGAATGATTGGCTTTTTTACTGTACATGTTTGTTTGTTTAATTTTTTTCACAGTTGGACCTGGAGTCTTTACTTCTATTTACTCTTTGCAGCTGCAAATCTCCTCTTTCTCTTGCCATGGTTAGGTTTGATAATTCAAGAAAACCCAGTCATCTATGGTCTAAAATTTATGTTTGCTTTCAAAGAAAGAGTAAGTATTATCCTTCTTTAAAACTGAAAGAGAATTTAAAAGGAAAATCTTTTTTAGGCTGTGAAAAGTTTTTATTTTGTCCATGATGCTAAAGCAGGTATGAAACCAGTGGAAACCTGTAAGAGTTTACTAGTAGACTAGGCAATCCAACTTTTTTGGTCAAATTTAGATTCCTTAATTTTCATTTTAAGTGAAAAACTTAAACATTTGGTGAAAGGCTGAGCTAAATGTGATGCTTTTATTAAGTCACAGCAAGGGATGCTGTAAGGCATAAACAAAATATTAAAACTACTTCCAAAGGTAGTTACATTCTCATAAGGGACACCAAACTAAACATGACCAAACCCTGAGGCTTCAGATCTCTGCATCATGAGTTTGTCATACAACTCATATGTAGCTCCATTCCTGACTGGATGAAAGAACAGTTATGTACAACTAATCTTACCTAAACAGCTGATAAGCAACTAGCTTAATTTGGTGTGAGCAGGCATATTCTTTCAGTTATTGGTGTCAAAGCCATTGGACATGTGGGAGGGACATTACTGATGGAGCATGAAAACTACTGTTGCAGTTAGTATGGCTTTCGTCTGTGACTTATATAAAGTTCATCCTTCAGTTCAGTCCATATCACAGTAGGGAATGGAGGCAGCTAAAGTATTGTAGAGAGACTGCTTGTGCGGGACACCCAACACACATACAGTACATATATGTTTTGCATAGTTTTATTACTGCTGTTGTTATCTTCTAGACACTGTAAAATCAGTGTATCTTTGTTACATAAAAGATTTTTTTTTGTCTCCTGTTTATTGTTTGTCATTTTTATGATTTGGTTTTCATTAGTATACCACATTTAATATGATTATAAGGAAACTAGTGTGAAGACTTGTTTTGAAGTATTCTGTAGTGGTTGATAGTCCCGTACCTAGACGTTAGTACATAAAAATTGGATGATAAGTAGAGAGGTAATACCACTAAACATATATCACAATCAGACTTGAATTTTGAGTACAATATCATGAGTACGAGTACAGTGCTGATTTTAAGGGTAGTCCTGTCGCCCGAGACAACCAGAAATTCTGCAGGACTACCAGATTTTGCAAAAACAGGTGTGTAAGGTTGTCCGTCAGGACAACCAAATCTTTTAAGGAAAGTGATGTGATGTTTACATTTAGCAGCTCCATGAATTGTGCAAGCAAGGAACTTCAAAAATTGCATCAAAAGATTTGCAGCAAAGTGCGGTAATTATGCACATTCACCACAACTTCCCACACAGTCACTTTATCGAAATGTGCATAGCACTATCAAGCCAAAGTATGTGCCCCGTACAAACTCCACTAGTAGGCCACTAGGTCTGCACTCTACACAGAGAAGCTGAATTCCTTCGTGCAAACTACAAATTCGTAGTGCTGATGTTGCAACACCAGTGCTTTCAATGTAGAGATGTTTAATTTATCAACCTGCAATGCGAACATCATAACATTAACTATGTCCACAATGTACACTAATTAATGCATGCCACGAGGCAGCACTACTCTTATACAGTAGATATCTGTTGTTTTTTTTTTGGGGGGGGGGGGAGAGGGGGTTGTCTAAAAGTGAAAGCCACTTTGGAAGGCTGGTGATAATGGGGCGTTATCAATTCCATGGTTGCAAACTTGCAAAAATGGTTACACTTGTGACTACCTTATTTTGAGCAGGACAACCAAATTTTACAATGTGGTAGTCCTTCGGACAACCATTGCTAATTCCTTAAAATCGAACACTGGAGTACTAATATCACTAACATATATTAAAATCAGGCTTGAAACTGTGAGTACAATGTCATACGTACGAGTACTAATATCACTAACATTTATCAAATTCAGGCTTGAACTGTGAGTACAATGTCATGAGTACGAGTACAGGTGTACTGTCTCTGGTTGTAAATACAAGTACAAGTTCACATCTTTTTTACAAGTATGAGTTACATCTTTTTTTAGGAGTATGAGTACAAAATTTTGCACTAGCATCAGTGGCTAGCTTTCAAAATCTGTGAGTCCCAGAATGGTTTACCAAATTGAAATAAGGGTATGCACTCACTACAAGCCTGCTTGAAATGATCATGATGAGTTAAATTTTTTTTTATAAAAATGATTTTGTCAAATGCAAGAAAATGTAAAATTTGTCTGGAATATTGGTCCTTATTTGAATTTCCCTGTCTTTTCTGTTAATACAGGTTTTCATGATGGTGGCATGGACCATCCTGGTAACTATAGCTGGGTTGGTTGTAGCAACCACTACATCGTCCTCTACTGTCATTCGTAAATATTTTCATCTGATTGCAGTAGCTACATTTATTCCTGGACTACATTATGATCCAGAACTTCTCTGTCTTGCCTCTGCTGGTGTTTTCTTTATTTTTATATTCTTAGAGGTAAGCTGGCTGTATCTCTTAATTTTTGTTTGAAGTTTAGGTTATGAAGTCTGGTGTGATGTAATTGAATGGGATGTGATGTCATGTTGTGTTGTGTAGTGTGATGTGATTTAATAAGACAGGATGTGATGCTATCAGATGGGATGTGATGGTGTGGTGTGTGGTGTTGTGTGATGAGATATGCTGTGGTGTGGTGTGATGGAATGTAAGGATTTTGGTATTGATGTGATGAGATAGGATGGAAAGGAGTGGAAGAAAATGGGATGGGATAAGATTCGATGGAATGGGATGGGGTGGGGTGTGGTGTAATAGGATGGGATGAGATGGGATACAGTTTAGTGGGGTGGGATCTTATGGGATGGGATTTGATGGAACAACATGAAATGGGATGTGTGGGATTTTGTGTAAGGGATACATGAAATGGGATGTGTGGGATGTTGTGTAAGGGATTGGATGTGGTGAGATGAGATTCAGTTTAGTTGGATGGAATGTGATGTGATGAGATAAGGTGTGGTGGAATTGGGTGAGATAGATTGATGAATATACAACTGCATGTGCTAGATAAAGACAATGTGGTGTGATGTGGTGTAGTGGGATGGGATGTTTAGAGAAGTGAAATCATGTGATGTGATTGGAATTGTTCTGGTGTGATATGATGTTTATGGATGCATTGTGGTTTGATGTAGAACGACATGACATAACAAGCCTTCTTATAAAATCATGCTGAATATCTCTTACCTGCACCATATTACACACCAGTGAAAAAAATGTGCACCACCTTGTAGGCAAGTAGGTGTTGAACATACTGGCATGAAATGAGGGAATTAAACATTTAGTGTAGTAAAGTAATAAATCATTATTGTTGCTTCCCAACAGGTTAACTTCTGTCACATTCTTGCCATAGGTTCCTCTGTGTCCCTTTCATTGTGGGATCGAGACACTTAGAACAAACTTTTCTTGGTTTTGTATGTAATCCTACAAAAGAACTATCCAGCTGTAGTTGATGCCAAAATAAGGCATTTTGCTCTTTTTTCAGGGTATTCGTGCCTTCAAAATCCAACCATTTGGTAGCTATCTTTATGATGCCTTTAAAATATTCCTGGATGAGCAAGATTCTGGTCTAATAATTCTGACCCATATCTACCTCCTGCTGGGTCTCTCACTGCCTCTGTGGATATTCTCAGATGGAGAATACCTCAAGTCTGGTAAGTCTTTAAACTTCTCTTACTACAGAAATATATATATATATATAGAAACTTTCATTTTAAAAAATCAGCTGTTAAAGTATGTTTAGAGCCATCTAGTTAATGATTATTGCAGAGATTAAGTCTGTCAGATTTTTAGGGAAATCCAGATTTTTTTGTAAATTGATGAAATTTTCCTATTTTTTCTGATTGTGGGAAACAATGAAATAGGGAAAAATATGCATCACACATTAAGCAAAATAAAACAGTGGTACTGAGAGTTTGGTGAAAGGGTTTTAAACTATATAATGTTCTTAGTACTGAAGATGAAAGTCACATGAACAGCAAAGGTGTGAGATGAGCATGATCCATCTCAATTTTTTTTTCTTTCACTCACTTACATCCCTTGTCTATTGTTAAAGACATATTGCTAAATTTTTATTTTTCAAGATCTATTGTTCTAGTCTTCTTGTTAACAATCTACTATAAAAGTAAATTTTAAGGTCTACTGCTTTATTTTACAAATCTAATTGGAACTGTGCTAGGAGGATCTCACTATTTTGATTACTCAATTCCATTTTGAGTAAAGGGCATCTACCTTACTTCATAGGAGAGAGGAACGGGGGTACGCTCTATTGCCAAAATGTGGATAGCATTTTCTTTTGTAGTCATCACTTTGTCATTTTTTAGTGTAAATAAAGAAACACATGTACTTAATTTGCAGGAGAATTTCTCCCATTGTACAGTGGTGTGCTATCAATAGGAGTAGGTGATACAGCTGCATCAGTTTTTGGTTCTTTGCTTGGGAGACACAAGTGGACTGGTAAGAAATTGTTTCCACCGTTTTAGAGATTTGCTTCATAAATGGTTAAAAGGAAGAGTTTAAGCATAAATTTATTTTAGTTTCTATTGCTCTATGAAATAGGAGTTAAATCTAGGTAATCTGGTGGCATTTTCACTGATTGCAATGTGTGGCTTTTGATATTTACAGGTAGAATTAATATGTCGGCAACCCTTAGTGAACATGAAGCAAGCAGGAGTATTAATTTCATCACCTAATATTGATGGACAGTACTCTGTTTTCTTTGTCAATCTCTTGTTTTGACCTTAAAATTGTAAAAATGTAAAATTTGGAAAATTTCCATACCTTACATGTATTCACAATCTGGAAGCATGACCTTGTGGAGAAGAAATTGGCTGGAAAATTCAAAGAAAACAGTGTTGATACATGTAAGGTTATGATGTCACAAGTGCTTGCTGTAATTTTACTGTGGGTTGAAAATGTAATAACTTCATCTGCTAATATCTTGAGAACCACAAATAAGAGCTGAATGCAAAATTTGTCAGAAAGCTTAGATTAAGTACCCCTCTGGCATATCACAAGTAAATTTAACCTCAAACCCTACTCTTAATGCTGTGTAAGGAAATGTTAAAAAGTTATGATACAATACCCTGTACAATGAAAACAAAGAAAACATTTATTTTCACTCTTTGTTGAATCTTTTTCAGTTTTGGATTTAAAAAAACCTTTGAAGAAATTTTGCAGTGCAGATTTAATTTATAACAGAAAATATATTCAAAACATGATTTGGTAACAGAAACAATTTTCTTTTCCAAGGAACTAAGAAGACTCTTGAAGGAACAGTGGCTGCTGTGGTTTCCCAAGTGTTTACCTGTTATTTTCTACAGTCTGTACTTGGAGTAAGACCCCAGGGTAATTGGCTTCTTACTCTGTGGGCCATTTTTCTGACATCCCTTCTAGAAGCTTTCACTTCCCAAATAGACAACCTGATTTTGCCTTTGTTCATGTTTTCGTTGTTATCAATTAAATTATGACATTATGGAACTTGAGTGACAAGATATTCCAAAAATAATAAGGTGCTACAATTTCTCACTTTCAATGCTAGTTTTGTTTTATTCCATAAGTATGTTAACTGTTTGGGTAGTGAAGGAGGCAGCGGCCAGTCACATGTTTGATATCGACTTAGGTATGCATTGTACTAGATTTTGTCAAGAGTATGATGACATTTAAAATTTAAATCTGAAGTTACACTTGAAGGAAAAGTGCACGCCAATTATGGGGGGGGGGGGGTGTTTGATGTGGTAAAAATGTGTTACTTAAAATATATTCCTTATACTACCTTGGCTGGACATAGAATATAATATTAAAAGTTATAACACTGTTTTCTCCATGAGCTCATTTGCAACCCAGGTCTCCCAGATGCTATTTGAAGTTTGAACATAGAAGGACCTGTTTCTAACTATACATCCCGAAGCAGTCAGAACTGAAAGCAAACTAAACTTTCGTTAAAAAAAGAAGTTTGTGAAGTTGAGCTTGATATTTCAGTACCATTCTCAATAGTTAACAGACACAATGAGGCACACCAAACTGACATGTCTGTGTTATAGAAAAAAAGAAAACACTAATAACTGATGAGATTGCAGTGAGCATCCCCATTGAAATTTCGTCAGAATTGGCTCTGTCTTCTTCAGAATTTTTTTCATGGCAGCCTTCCTTACTTATATGCAAAATCTTAGTGCTGATGGGTTTTCACTTGGGTAGTTCTATCTTTTATGTAAATGGTATTATAAATTTGTGTCTATGAATGTTGCATTTACCTTTCACCTTTCATAGTAAATTTGATTGTTTAGAAGTTCTGTCTGACTCCAAAGAGGTCTTTTAAGCACCAGACATTGCTTGAAAATCCTGAACTGTCACAGCTTGTTTAAAGCTCTTTTGTGTTTCGTTCAGGAGACCCTTAGCATTGATAAACCTTCTTTCTCCAGTCTGTCAACTTATCCATTAATTCCCTTGTTTCTCTGCTTACACATTCTAAGAAAGGTTTTTGCTCTACTCCTTTGGTCCCAGCTGACCATTTTTCTTTGTTTTTTGTTTTCCCTCAGTTTCCTCATCTCTCTTCAGTATTCATTGTACTACTTGTATACATTCTAGCAAGTTGTTAAAAGTGGTCCTTTGATGAGAACTGTACCATTATGTGCCTCCCCTCCCTCCCTTGACACCATCTGACACATACTTGATAGGCTAAGGCAGCTCAGATACTTTTGGAGTCTGGTACCTGTGGCCTTAGGTCTTGTTACTCTGACTGGAGTTGTGTCTCCAGCTTACATTCTTTGCAAGTACCTTACACCTGCTGTAAGCACATAATACAAGGGCAGCCTGGCCTAACAGTGACACTAGTGGGCCTGTGCTGCTGACTTTTCTATAGGCTAGGTGCTATATTGCAGTGTCAGAGAATCATGACAGTATCAGCTGAGATGAAACTAGTGATTGAATGAACGAAAAGATAAGGAGCTAACTATTGTTCAAAACTGTTGAAACATGGGTAACAACACAAATTCAAGGCTTTCCGTGGCTTTGACAGCACTTATAATTGTTGGGAGGTATAACTTTTGACATAAAGTGGAGATGCTTTTCAACTCCTGGCCAGGATTCATGACTAAAGTAGAGACAAGTAACCCACCCAAGCCTAATGGCATAGTCTTCTGGTGGAAGTTTAACTGATTGGGATTTCATCATTACTGGAACCTTTTCCTCATAGCTTCCATTCATCAGTTATATTTGCAAATTCAGTGTGACAACTGTAAGGCAGTGTCTTTCATGCAGGTACATGGTGTGACACTAAAAATGCATGTGCATTGATTGAAGTTCAGTTCCTCTACCCTTGATGTACTGAATTTCATGATTCTTTTGAACAGTCTCTTTGTCAACTGGAGCAAAGAATCATGGATATGATGTGAATGTAAGATAGGGTCTTGCATCTAAAACACATTCAAGAAATCATCAAGTAGCGTTATATAACTGTCTGTAAGATGGTTTGAGTGCATTTCAACCTCTTCACTGTGTAATTTAGAGTTCATATTTTGACTTCTGGGGTACCACAAGACCTTTGAAGAACTGCAGTAGTGTTGTGCAAGGTTTGAAGATTTTGTAGAGTTATAGGGAAAGAGGACGTCCATCTGGTTGTTACCTTGTACAGTTGTGGTCTCATCAAAATAACTGGTTTTGGACATTTCTCGTACATTATCTAAAGGTTTCCCTAGGAAATAGCATTCTTGAAAGTTTATAGGTAATGATATGATACATCTTGATTCGACCCATACGGTACTGTTTTGTAATCTGAGATTTAGGAAGCATAGCATAGAATAGACAGCTTGGGCAGTGCAAGAAGTCAATGGATGGTATGGGTGAGAACCTTATAGCCCAAGCTGCCTTAGCTTTTGTCTCACATCTCAGGATGTGGTTTGATTTCTTTTCTTTGGTCAAACTCTCATAGTGTCTTCACATCCAAGTTACTATTCCCAAATTTTGGTTAAAAGGATGACAGTTAAATCTGTTTCCAAGAGGAGTTTGCTTTCTAAGGTCTTTTACTGTCTCTACCAATTCCTTCTGTTTGTGCAGTCTTGGCATGTTGCTTTACTGAGTCAAATCTTCCTTTGTCACATGAGGATTCTTCAGATGGATTGCACAAACTGTACACAAAATATGCATTTTACTTTCTCTATGCCATAAGTCCTCTGGTGTAGGAGTGGTTTAAGCTGCCTCGCACCAATCTGTTACAAAAGTGCTTGGGTTTGAATCCCACTGGATGTATGTGGGTGTTTGTCTGGAGACCTCTGCTTTACTCCCACTTGCCACGGCATCCCATTAAAATTGGTTGTCTATCCAGCAGGAACAGTTGGGCACCGGACTTAATATGCACCCTTATGTGAACCAGTTAACTATTAGTGACTTTGCTTTGGCTTTCCTGAATGATAACAGTCTCTTGACAAAATGGATAATACTCTACGCTGTGTTTTTAACTTAGCAGGTTTCAGTTTTTACATTGAAAAATACATTGACAAATGAGGATCTTTTTGTAATTTTTAAATTTTATTTGAACCTTGATGAGACTTATTTGTTCACATTCCATTTTAATTAGTTCTGTGCAACAATTTTTTTTTAAAATTTGCCAAATTTGTGTTGTATTCGAATCTGTTGTTTTACTTGAGTTTCAAGGCTTATATCTAGGTTTAGTAGGCCTACTATTTGGATTTAGAAGGCTGCCCTAAGCAGTGAGTGGATTTGCGGTCATAGGCTCATGGGATCCACTTAGGGAGGGGTCAAGAAGATATTTTGCCTCCCTCTGGCAAAATTCGGGCAGTCAGGCTTAAAGTTCAGACATTCTTGGACAACTTTTTAATCTGATTCTCAGCTCAAATTTTGTCTGTAGTTTTGCCTGAATTTGGCTGACTGTTTCTTTCAGAAATGATGGGGGAGGGGGATATCCCCTTCCCTTGGCCCGTATGCCAGTGTTAATGGTAATATCATCAGTCTAAGGATTGAATGGTTTCTTTTGGTATTGTTGCAAGTTAAATAGGTTTAAGATAATTTAACAGCCCTCAGATGGCCAGTTCATGGCAATGTAAAATTAAAACAGTATTGATTAGATGATTAAAATTGCATTTCAAGCTGAAGTAGTGTCAGTTGTGTTTTGTGTTCACCAATGAGTTGTAGTGTTACAATTTCAATGTCCAATCTTACTGTGAATTATATTGCAAGTTGGATCACAATTCACCCAGTTCATACAAGCACAATGCTTCAACATTTGTATTATGTTAATAATTGATACTGGAATGCAGCTTCTTCCCTCATTACTTCTGCCCAGTCCCTCCCCCCCCCCCCTTCTCCACCCCCTTCAGTCCTCCATCTCCTTGACAAATTTTCGTGCATAGCCACAAACAATGCCCATAAATGTATTAACCAAAAATTTTAGTCTAAAATGAAAAAAGATGTATTTTAAGAAGTTGCATGTCATTGCTCTAACTTATATCTACATAGCTCTTTTTGTTGTCGTAGTATAAAATGTTCAAATGTATTCACTTAATTGAAAGGGAAACTTCACTTATATGGTCTTTTGCTTCTCAAAGCATATCCTGTTAAAATTTAAATGCGTAAATGCTCAGTGTCCAACCAAATATTTTCGCGAAGTGACTTTTAGTGTCACGGAACTAGGCACTTTTGCCCAAAAATTCTTGTGAATTCGTTATCACAAGTTTGTCAGAAGAAGAGCATGATTTCGTGATAAGCGTTTTTTTTTTCACCCGAATGGGTTGGAGGTAAAAGCCTCCAGCGCCGAATCCTACGTACGTACTACTTTAAAAGAAAAACAGGAAGAAAAGATAGGAAACCGCAGTACGAGAGGGGCTCGTAAAGTAATGCGAAATGTACTATTTTAGATAGAGTGGCTAAATCATAACATCTTATACAACAGCACTGTTATGTTCCGTAAAGATGGGGAATGGACCAGTGAGTTTCATTTTAAACCTTTGTAGCATTCGTATATATGACATCATTCAGGTATACTTGTCTTATTATGAAGACGATCGTTAACAACTTTTCGACATTTAAGACTCGATGAATATGCTGTGACTTTAATTTCCCCTTTGATCAGATTTTCAGGTGGATGTCCGCATGTTCACTTCAAGCTGGGATGAACATTTAATCAGTCAACAAAGTTACGCAAACGTGATGAAATATGTCACATGATCGGGACGTAAGCATATGAGGAGGGGATCTCAGATCTTGGGCCGCAGTCTCCTTAGCAGAATGAAGTGTCTATTTTAGGGTTACAAATGTTTATTTCATAGCACTAACTTTCTGTTTGGGGGGGGGGGCAAAATTCATGTGATGAATGTTTGCCAGTCAGGGAAACTTTCGGGCAAACACCTTTGTATGGTGGAAATTTTGCTTTGCTAGGTTGTTAATGATCGAAATCTTATCCTGACACGCGTAATTTTTCTGCGATGCCGCTAGAGGATAAAGCGCAATGAAATATTTTACCCAAAACGTTTCTGTTAACCCAGGGATGGATCCATCATTCTACAAAAGGGGGAGAGAGGAGAAATCCGTGAAGGCAAAGCGAAGCTACGAGCGTCAAATGTACGAAGCCTCGATGGGGACAGGAATGGGGGATATTCTAGGGATAATATAAATTAGACACTGTTAAATGATATTTCCTAGCATCTAGCAATCGAAACTAGTGCGCATAAACTTCGTAGTGCAGCTTTGCAACGAGCCAAAAAGGGAGGGGCTGAAGCCGGAAAATCTCCCTGGATCCGCGCCTGCTGTTAACCGTCAGTGAGTTTTCCTTGTCTGGTGTGTGTTGTGTAACCAAGAAGAGGGACATGGGGTGACCCTACCCCCGCCCTTTTATGTGGGCAAGTGGGCAAGCAAGATGAGGGAATTTTTTGGAAAATGGTAAGCCTACTTTATTCTTTTTGGGACTCACTATTCTCAATCTGTTTATCTGAACGAGAAATGATCCACCTTACTTACCTTGAAGAAAAAGAGTAGCTGCACTCCTTTCCCTCCATCCCAACCAATTTGACGAAAAGACCCTTGGGATATCCCCCCCCCCTTTACAGTTAACGCCAAACTCAAAGGGAATCAAGATTTCGCCATATTTTCTCTGAATTGCAGTTCATGACACGATGCTTCACGCTCTGTGAAGCAGACCTTGTAAATATTGGGAAGCAGTTGACGGACATGTATGTTCAAGTCATCTTGTGATCCTTGTCCGGGTGTTTACCTCTCCTTTTCAAGTTAAGAAAACCTTCCCTAGTGTTACTGTGGTTACTACTACAAACAAAGCATTTGCTATCACAATGGGATCCTCTATCACAGTCAAAACTTGTTTTGCTTTGGATGGTTCAACATTTTTATTGAATTTCCATCAAAATGATCAAAATTTTACAAATTTGGAGTTAATATTATAAAAACAAAATATCATCTTGATCGATTTTAAACGGACTGTTCTTGAATGAAATTGTATAAAAACTCTCGCTTTCGAAAAGTTCTTGCGTATGGCGCGCCCAGTGTGGGGTTAATAGATTAAGTTGAGAAATGTGTAAAGACTGAATGCAGTAATTGTGGATTATTTTATTTTGTGGCAGTAAACGGTGGTTTTGAGTTGTTTGTATTTGGTCGATGTTGGGTGGTCGTACTATTTTTGGTTTCGACGAGAAGAGAAACCTATGCGAACATGATGCCGTCTGTGTGTACATGTGAGCCAAATTGTCTCACATTAAACTGTTTGTAGCCTCGAAAATAGGAAGTTACTCATCTATGTTGTGTGTCGTAATTCCAATATAGGCTAACTGACATATACAGGGGAAGAAATGTCTTCATGGCGAGATGGGAAACAAATAGGTCCCCGACCTAGAAGGAGCGCAAATTGGGGACCTGAAAGCATGCATACAGGCAGCTTATTCTTTTGAGGGTAAAGATTCGAGTTTTGGTCATTTTGGGGGTCAATTTTGGTTATTCAGTGTTAGTTCTATGACCCGGGCTCTAGCTTCGTGGAGTAGGCATCGGTCTCGGCCTCGTACCCTCGGATTCGGTTTTTTGTAGCCTAAGTCCTTTCGAAGTTACTATTAAATGATGAGTTATTTCCCAAAGGAGTCCACGCCAAAATTCTCATTTAAAGAGGCTGTTGCATTACCCCAACTATATCCCTAAACCTCTATAAACATTTGCTGACTGCACTTAAAGGTGCACTGTAGAAAGGTGTTGTTAGTTTAAATTGCACTAGGAGGGGTAGAAGTAAGGATGAATTTGTACTGTCTGGGGGACGGAAGATTTTTCGCCCTTCAATCTTCCTCCCCAAGACTAATTATGCCATTTCGATGTGTGGCAGGGAAGACACCAGAGTGGGTAGAGGGCCGCTACAGCCACACCGCCATCGTCGGGGGGGGGGGAGGGGAGGGCTTTAGCATCCAGTCGGGAAATATTGGGATTTCTAGGTGAACCAAAATATTTACTATTCTCTTTATCAAAATAAAAGGTAGTCCATTAGAACTGGATGCAAGCGGTTTACCAAATTTGCTGTCATAGGCTACTAGTTGACTTGCGACCCAGACGTGTAATAACGATTTGTGTTTTTGAGTTCGATTTCTTGCGGGCCGCAATATAACAAGTCTCGAATGTAATCAATTTATCGCATATATCTGTGCAGATGGGCCCAGTAATGCTACACGCAGAAACATAGGCCTATACATAACTTAGAATGCGACTTTCCTGTTTCGTAGATTGTTTCGGATGCCATTCTTCCAAGGATGCCGCCGCCGTTAAGTGAGACTGTGCACTGTCGGCATAGGCTTACGAGTCGGGAGGCTGAGGGCTGCCTTCCCCTCCTCCCTTCGAGTTTCGAGGGCTGCCTCCTCCCCCCTCCCGAGTTTCGAAAAAAAAACTTTTTTTAGTGGCAGTTTTTTTTTATATTTTTTATTTTAATATCGGGCAATTTTGTTTGGTGAAGAGGGTTTTTCTCCGGTTAAAACCGCTCGTCACCTTAAAAAATGGCCCGTATGCCCATGCCTTCCACGGAGCTTGGCCCCGTCTTGAATTTTACCATTTCTTGTGGGAGCCATAATAGGTACGATAATGTATGAAATTTTCGATGGGGTTAAGTTCGGACGATTTACCGTAGGCTGTTTTTGCCTTACGTGATTAACAGATGCACGACGTTCAAATTTTCTGTTGAGGTTCGTTGTTTTCTTTCATACTTTGGTTTCAGGAAAATTCCGTAAAACAGAAAATCTCAAGCAGAATTACATTATTGGCTCATAATAACTGGATGAACTTTTAACTTGACTTTCTATTATGTTAACCCTACTAGCAATGACATGAAATTATTTTAGTGTAGATTTTTTTTTAAAAATTGAATGCAATGTACTGCCCTCTATTAACCAAAAACCTGGAATTTGGTGAAATACACCAAAGGCATATAGGATGTGTACTTCCCATAGAATTAAAATTACTTTTAATTCTATGGTACTTCCCAAAAATGCAGGTTTAAAAACATAATGTTACTTGGAACTTTTGTTGTTAGAACTATTGAACTTGCATTGTTAAATAGTAAACAGATGCTGCTTAAAGTCTGACACATTTGATTCAGATTTATTTGATTTATAATAATCATGTCACCTTTTTGTCGTTCGTATGGTATACCGGTACGTCCGTGACCAAAAAGTGAGATTGTTACAACGAAGTTTTCGTAAATATGGCAGGAGAACAAAACCAACCATCTTTTGATGATATGGGTAGAATGAAACCCTTACTAGAACATGCAAAGGCCTATTACTTTTACTTGTATTCTGTTTGAAAACCTAGCTAATCTTCCAACGAAAGTTAGAAGCTGATAAAGTGACTTTCTCTGAATACGGTCCGTCGGAGAGAGCTTATTTAAATAAATTCCTCCTGTTTGTTGGGAGAGAACAGGAACTGAAACTCTGTAAAAATGTAGAACAAGGAAGATAAACTACATCTTAAACCTAAGTAAAATATTGCGTCCTTTCATAAACTATTTAGACAATGAACAAACTTTCTATAGTGTAGGTACGATTTTATGAAATTGTTTGTCATGTATAGCAACTAAAGTAAGCGCTCTAATCTCAACAAATTCGCTTAAATTAAGCGTACCTGCATAGCCTGTAGTTTTGGCTGAGTCAATTGGTGGATACAGAATAAGCAATGGATTGACAAATACGTAGAACCGTAGCTATAAACTTGCAGTTTAGATAAATGCGAGTTCTTGCATTCCAGAACTTTAGGATGCTAAATGTTCTGCCATACTGGAGACCACCATAAGGAACAAGAGACCTTGCAGATATAAATTTGTGCTTAAGAGTGCGATTTCCTTCATTATCCAGTGTGAACTGCCGAAGTTTCTTTCTCCGTCCCCAACAATAGTGGATGTGAGGTCGGCCCTGTACACCTCTCCTTCTTATGAAGCACCTGCATGTATGAAAGACTTCTGGATGAGTCCTTCCGTAACTACAGTTCTTTCCATCAGTTCGGGAGATTCCCCTTTTGGGGAGAATCTAGTTTTCCCCAGATCGGGAGAAAAAGTGGTCATGGACGCCACCATATTGTCTGGGTTCCCCACAATTCCAAGCATTCTTTGTGAACATTGTCAGTGGCGAATTGGTTTTGGAACTCTCTTGCAAAATTTGTGGGACTAATGTAACAGAATTTAATGTATATTCGGTAGGTGTATTGCCATGGCTACCGAAAAAGCCACGTCCTAATCACAGTTCACCACGCCGTTTTTGAGAAAAAAAGCAAGTTCTTGAGTTGTTTTCGTTCTTGCTAAACCTTGTTTTCGTTAGGGTGACAAGCCTATACAATGTGTTGCATACGGGAGAATTTTGGTTTTTCCCCAAACGGGAGAATCCCCCCGGACTGTTCATCGTTGTTGTTCTCAGGCGCGGATCCAGGGGGGGGCCTGGGGGGCCCGGGCCCCCCCCCCCCCCCACGAAAAAAAAAACGAAAGGAGAAAAAAGGAAGAAAAAGAAAAAAAAAGAAAAGGAGAAAGAAAAATTAAGAGCAAAAAATGAATAAAAGTGTCTAAGAACGTATTCAAAGTATATATTTCTGTAGGTTTTGGGTGGAGCTATAGCTAGATTATCTCTTTAGATATCTTTCAAAGTGGTTGACGACGAAAGGAGAGCTACACTGTTCGAAAACAGGTAAATAGCTGAGTAATGATCCTTGACTTAAGATCTAAATAAGTAAACATCGTGACATATGCAGTATGGGCCCGGCTAGCTGCACTGAAATGTAGTAACAATTTTGCTTAAAGAGTGAAATTTTTTGTAATCTACAGAAGACAAGCTGTCAGGTGACATGATATTGTGCACAGTGGCACCAGCCGTTGCAGGCAAAGTAGCGGCGTGCATACCCTGTTCGATTTCGAAACTGTCTGAAAAGTTTTAAAATGAACTTAAAAGTCTTTTAAGCTACAGACAGTGGCGTCGGCACAGTGGGCAATGGGTGACGTGTGTCCCCCTCCCCCATCGATTCTTGAAAACTTCTAAAATGGTCTCAAAAGTCGTTTAAGCTACAGATTTCTATGGAGGGTGTAGGGTGAGATGTATTTTTGATGATTGGTTTATTTTTCTAACCATTTTCTTTCACAAACTGTTCTCAAAGTATCATAAGTTTTGGAAATTCTTGACAAATTCCAAATTTTCGCACGCTCCGCTAGCGTCAAGCCTTGTGTCAGAGTTGTCCTTATTATCAATAGCTTTCGGTAACTACTCACGGAGGAACAAAGGAGCAAAAGTGCTTTTTAAGAATTCTCAGTCAGAAGATTCGTTTCTGAATAGCATAGGTTGGTGGGAAAGTGAAAGTGTCCGATGCAGGTTCTGAATGCAGGTTTTGTCATGGACTAATATTTTACTCAAAATTTCGGCGCGCTTCGCGCGCATACGACAGGGTTTACACGCGATTTCATATACCATTGTCAAAGCTATGACGCAAGAAATTATTCCAATGCAAACATTTTTGTAAAAAGTACATCTCCTTCTCTGTAGGGCTCTCATCATTATGGGATCTTTGACTAATCTAGTCTAGCACATGATTTGAAAGATTGAAAGTACGTAATTGCCGTTGCTTATTTTCCAAACATTTTACGGCGACGTTCAATAACGACGAAAATCTTTCTGAAACGAATTTTGCCCGTCCACCATCCCTCTTGCTATACCTAAAAAGAATGTGATATATCATCTCTTCTCCCATATGGATGTCAGGTTGTGAGAGTCCTGTTGGTCCCCCTTTTCAGTGTACAATTAATGCAGAGCTCCCGGGAGGCTCTATACCGAAAATTTTCGGCGCTCTTCGCGCGCAATTGTTTACGCTTACGGAGAGAGGTACGTTTTTATTGAGTGATGGATTTATTCTTATCACTTTTTACCAAAAATCATTTGAAATCTTTCACGATTTTTGCAAAGTCTTCTCAATATTTCTTGATTTTCGCTTGATCTGCGTACTTTTAGCCTTGAATTGCTCCTTTTACTATCAATAAGGTCCCAAACGTATTCGCATTACTCACCGGTGGGGTTCTACCATAAGCCAATTATCCGTGTGCATAAACATGATTTCAGAGGAGCCAGCATTGTAAGGATGTAAAGCAACTGATATTCATTTTTAACCCACCTTCTAATTGATATACATACATAAAGGGAATTGACACCGTTAGTCATAGCAATGGTTTTAAATGTAAATTCAAATTTTCGGCGCGCTTCGCGCGCAATTGTTTCATCTAACGTCCTAAACCCGAATACCGTATAACGAAAATCAAACACTCATTATGGCAAAAATCATCTCAAGTTACCTCCAAGGGCTCATAATGTTGGCGTGTAAGTTTTAAGATAACTTATATTCTCCGGAACTTCTGCAGGTACATATAGTAACTTATACTGAGCCATACACTTCAAATTCCATGAAACATGAAAAGGTATAAAATCTCACTGACTTAAGAACTGGAGGTCGATTTCTGTGCTCTTAAAATGCAATATAGCGAGAGCTTCCGGGGGCTTCGCCCCCTGGACCCCGACAGGGTTCCTTACGCGGGCCCCTGGACCCCACGCGTAGGAACTCGGGCTTCGCGCTCGTGGTGCACCTTCGGTGCACAGGAGATTTTCCATCTTGGGCCCCCCCCCCTCAAAATTTCTGGATCCGCGCCTGGTTGTTCTCTTCAATAAATTAAAAAGGTAATGGTGTGTAGAGCTTACAATATTGTGTTTTGCAAATGTATTTGTTGGCACAACAAATGTGTTGATAAAGAAGTACACCGGTTTCTGTCTGTTAAAATGGTCAAAGTGTGTCGAGCCTAAGACAAAACAGTCTGATCCATTGCGGGTTAATGTGTGTTTCTTAAATTTCAGAAACGTCAGCCGGGGTATAAAATTCGACGAAAATTAAAGTTGACGATACAGAAAGTGGGTCTTAATTGGTCAAATGTTTAGTTGTAGTGGCCATGCACGTACTATATTCGGGACTATTGTGGTTAAAGATACCATTCCTCGTCGTTGGCAAAGCTACCTCGCTCCATGAGTCATGCAAGTCCTGGCCCAATATTGTGACATAGCCTTAAATACAAACTGAAATGGTTATGGTTAGGTCTTTTGCATCGTAAATCATATTGCTATATGCAGGGTTGTTCCCGTTACGCTTTGAAAGTAACTCGTTATAGTTACAGTTAATTCCGTAAAATTGTAACTCGTTACAGTTACTAGTTACAATGTTGAAAAAGTAACTAGTTACAGTTACTTTTGACTAAAAAGTAACTAGCTACATTTCAAAAGTAACTCGTTACTTCAAGGTGAATATACGGTACCTCGGTACCTGAAATGGAGGGGGGGGGGGGGGCATAATTAGATAGTAAGACGGGGGCACATGAGACGACCGACACCTCATTTGTACCGGTTATCCTTAGGTGTTCCCCAAAGAAAGTCAATGAAGCTAGCTGATCTTCAATGGGCATTGTCGCAGAGGCTCCTAATGCTCAACATGAAGCAGCGAATCATGATACTGTGTCGGAGCTTACGCAAACTATTTGTTAGAGGAATATGGTTATAACCAAAACTTTTCCAGTTACCAAAGTACTTCTTTGAGGGTTGAAATCTTTATACTCCCATCACACAGTCGGCTAATTTAGAGAGGTTAGCGGCTATGCCGGAAAGGGGAAGAGCGTTGTTTCAGCAGTAAAGTCTTCACCCCTCAAGAGCATAAATATGGTATAATAAGAGGATGAATACATTTGTTAGCAGTAAAATTTTAAAACCTCACCGCTAAGGTTGGGCTAAGTGATATTTCCCCATAAATTTCAAGTTTCACATTGTGTCGATATAAAACAGTGCATAGAAATGGTGATACTATGCAGTTTATACATGCAGATCATGTGCACATAATTCACTTTCCCTTTACAATAGGTAAAGCTTTAAGTCGGACACTTCTCTTTCCAATTAGCTTTGTTAGGATACTTTTAACGCCATTGACCATTTCAATATTCTGCTGTTTTTTTTATATTAACCGTACTATTATTCCAGTGTAAGGAGTTACGGACATTGAAAAGAATATGATATAGCCTAAATTCATACGTTTGATTCATCAAATAAAGATACCATACATGTTAAATTAGATGCATAAATGGATGCACGGTGTTTACCAACGCTTGGCACCGTATAGATTTACTGGGCTCCAACGCAAGAGTCCGGATTCGGTTAGCTTAATGCCGGTCTCAAGAGCGTTTTTCTAGATTAGGAATTTGCCCGGGATAGAAGGTTCCGGAATCGAAATTTTTACGGAATGTGATGTAACTGGACTCGGACTCGGAGTTCATTCCAGCCGAGTTCTCAAATATGAAAGTTACATTAAAAGTGTTTAAAGTTCCATTTGTGCACAATGTACAGATCTAAGGTATTGTCACATACAATCAACTAAATTACTCAGGAGGCCAGGCTATGGAAGTGAGTACAAACGATGACTTTGTTAATTAATGGTGGACATGTACGATAGAATTAAAACATCTGTATGTGTGATATGATATACATTGGCAAAAAGACTGGTCTCGGAATTGGTGCCATTGGAATCAAAACTGGCAGAAATTTGACGATCCTGAGTAGTACCATGCTCGGAAAGATTCGGGAATCTAGAATCGCAGTTAGCTCCGACTCGGATAGGGTGAACAAGGGTCCAGCCCTAACGTCTCAAGAGGCAATGATTAAACTTTCAAAGTAAGCTGGTATTTGAATGCCCATGGGCCAACCCGTTTCTCACGGTACACTGTCTCCACTGTGTCCTCTAAAGGACAATATGAGTAAACCAAGGCCCAGCTGACTTTACTTAGAATACATAAAGTCAGCTGAGCCTTAGAGGACCGTTCAGTATTTTTCAAATAATCGCACAAATCGGTCTCATGGATAATAAGCATTGATCTGTCTAATAAGTATTTTGACATACAGATCAATTTTAAACTTATTTCAATCAGGGAGTTGCTATTTGACAACTCCCTGGTTCAATAGACAATCAAGTGGCCCGGCCTGTAAGCCTGCAGCGTGTGCATCTAATATCAACTTCTGATTCTAATCGTGAATAAAATTTGATGTCGGTGAGGGCGACGTCGATAATAGCGATGAATGATAAATAGCCTATATCGAAAATAATTTTACATTTTACTACCAAAGTGTCATCAATTTGAAAATTTTCTGTTATTCTGTTATTAGCTCAAAGAAAATGCAATTTGTGGTCATTTTGACTATTTGTAACGGGAAAGTAACGGGACCCAAATGTAACGCCGTTACAGTTACTTTTACACAGAATTGTAACTAGTTACTTGCTCCGTTACTGAAATGCAAATGTAACTCGTTACAGGGTTCCGTTACACAAAATGTAACTCGTTACAGTAACGGCGTTACTTGTAACTCGTTACTTCCCAACCCTGGCTATATGGCTGACATGGGTGAAAAAATGGAAATGCTCCTTCCCAGGAAATCTGAGTGATCAGAAGAAAATTCTGACAATTGAAGGGAACTTTACCATAGGCGTAGTAGGCGGGGGGCTGGGAGGCTGCAGCCCCCCAACCAGATGTTTTTGTAAAAATTCGGGCACTATGCTGAGAATTTTCGGGCACCTACTGAAAGAAAAATAATGCAATGATGTAGCTAAAGGTTATCAATAGTTAAAAAACTTCCTTGGTAATGAAAATTAATTTCTGATTTGAATTACACCAGCTCCTATATATTCGGTATTAACTCAACAGTGTGTAAACTTATATTATGATTATCAGTGGTGTATTTAGGGGGGGCATTGGGCCATGCCTCCCTCGATGCCGATTTCTTTTTCTTTGTAGTACCTAAATATATATATATATATTTTTTAACACAAATTTTACTTTAAAGGTAGCATATGTGGCACCAGATTGTATGTAAGGACACCTAATTTTTCAAAAATGTACAAAGGGGAGGGGGAGGTGTACTCCCCTTAGACCCCCCTACCACAGGCCGGGGATCACACAACAAAATGCATGCTCCCCACCCCCATGAGAAAAATAAAAAATATCAATATTGAAAGGGTAGAACGATGGCAAATTATTGTATGTAATTGGCAAGCAGTGTGATAAAAACGACGCATGCCTATATAATATATACATTAACATGTTGAACGCTCGTGGAGTACACGGACTTTTGAGGTCAAATTTTTCGGGCAAGTCTTTACAGCCCCCCCCCCCCCCATCAGCTTGGGCTCCTACGCCTATGAACTTCACCTTTTCGCTCATAAAATACGGAAGAAATTGTGGAAAATTTGAATCCCTTCCCAGGAAATAAACATTTTCAGCCCTGACGGCTAGCTGGCCTCGGTCTCGGAAGGAAAGGCCACGGCCTCGGGATCTTTGGCCAGTCGACTATAATAACACTGAATCATATTTGGCACAATATTTGTATATACTTGATGTACCGACTGGAGTTCAGTGCCGATTTCTTTCCAGAAATTATGACTCGTGGAATTGCATTGTGCACATTGAGGGATCTAACATAAGGAAGAAGCCTCACCTCACCCCATTGAGTTCAAGGCCTACAATGGAGTTCTTGGTAGGTTTAAAGGGATGGCCCGTATGGGGCCAAGGGGCGAAGCCTTAGAAGCTCTGGGGCATTTACGAAAATGTGGGGATCAGTTTGTCTGTCTTCAACGGACCGGATCGAAAAGAGTCCCAGTTCTGTAGGCTAAGTCATATGGTTCTTGATCTTGCCAGAAAAATAAGACATTTAAGTATGGCCTACATTGAAAAACATTTCTCGTGTATTTTTCTTCGGTTTATTTGTGTATGCCTATGTACAAGCAGTGAACAACACCTTCTTGCTGTGCCTTGAATCGTAAGCTGCTTTTTTTTTTTTTGTTTGTTTGTTTGCAAGTTTTGTCTTCCAAACGTTTTTCTTACATTACCTATTGTTTATTAATCAATCTCACGGACTCTAGATGGTTGCATTTCAAACTCCCACCCCATTCTGTCAACTCGCGTGGTGTTGACAGGTACAGTGCGTCTCAGTGCCCGCCTGCGTAACTGACTGTAATTAAGTTGCCTCTCCAACTTGGAAATACAGATATATCTGCGTTTGTTTCCACGTCAAATCACAGACAAACCTTTTGACCGTGCGAAGAACCATTGGACCGCCTGCACTTGTTTGACATGAGCACTTCTATATAGCATGGAAACCATGACTGTTAAAGGGGCCGTTGCATTTCCCCCCAAAAGGTCTTGGCGTATCCCTATGACTCTATTGACAGTTGGTGACCGCACTTTATGTGGCACTAATTCAAGCAATAGCTTGGCTCTGATTTGTCAATAATGACTTGTACAGTCAGTAGTACAATGTTATACATAGCAGACAGTTCAAGCAAAGTAACGTGTGGATATGGCCTTGAGCAATTTGGACTCAGCGCAGGGCGCCATTGTAGCTTTATCCTTGAGCTGCCCTGAACAAGGTTTGGAGGAGGAGCTAGAAGTAAACTTAACAGGAAGAATTTCTGCTTTTTTGGTGAAGATTGTAAGATTCATACTTCATCATTTATAGCCGTCATATTTCATTTCATTTCATTTATTTTTGATTTATCACAACACAAATTTACAAACAAATAATAGAAGCGTATAAGTAACAAAATGTGTGAAAGGAAGTGCACTTAGAAACCCTGTAGGGCTTATCAAGAAGTGACACTCCCTGAGAAAAACGTAAAGCTAGGATGAGTATACATATTGTAATCGAACCATGAAAACAGCAATATGTGGACCGTTGTGGCGATCAGTTGTGACGCATGCACCGGCCTTTGGTGCTGACGGGACGGGAAGTAAGAGTATGGAAAATACTTGACGATGATATGTATGGCTAATTGTAGTACATACCTCCACACACACAACCTGACAAAACTTAGTTTACATGCTAGACTTTGTTTCTGAATGAAGACCTTGTGTTGTAGTCTCACGCCTTGTTTTTCCCACATGTTGATAACGGGATGAGGGCGCCCGACCCCGTCCTCTCAGCGCATGAAACATTCCTCATCAAGGCGTATTCATGTGAGTTTAAAAGAACAACAAAGTTGGTTTAAACAAAATAAGTGACGCACATAGCAGAGGTTAGGCTAAGATGTATGCTACCACCAGTTTCTCCGCTCTTTGCAAGTGACCTTTAACTCAAAGGTTGCACATGTCAGCCATTCACCGCAAAATAATCTCTTGTGACATTTTTTCTCCTACAATTTTCATGTTATCATCTCTTTTTACGCAAAAACATCCGAAAGCATTTATCCTGTAAGGCATTCATCCAACATTTTTCTGTCCTGACTTTCCCTTTTCGCCGTATTTCTTTCCGTTGATTTCCTGCCATGCTCGATCACCTGCTTGAGTTCTGTTTAGTGGTTTCTTGTTTATGCACGTGTCAAATTGGATACAAAACTCTCTCATCTGACCGGCATTGTCAAAAATTGTGAAAATGTACGTTTTTTAAGACTTTTCAGCCGGTCTTTTTTCTTTGTAACACATGGACATGGAAATTGTTACAACGTTTAGGGGTAAATGGTAAAACCATTAAAGGCTTGTCAACCTCTTTGAGTTTCAGACCTGACGAAGAACATACCAGAGATGTGAGATTCCGATGCGATCCAAACTTTACCCTCCGGCTTAATGTGTAGCTATTTTACAGTCATGAGTTTAATGCATAACACACATAATTGAATCCCGCATTCTTTCAAATTTGATTATAATGCGTAAGGTCTTATGTCAGTCGGAATGCTGCAGAAAACTCCTACTTTACAGATATTTATTTCAAAATGTGGAGCGAGAAGAATAAACTTTGCCCACACTTGTTAGTGTATGAACCAATAATATGACTAAACAACACATGACTGCTGGATATTTGGAACAACAGGAAAATTGCTCGGATAGAATCACCCATTCTGGACTTGAAATTGGATAGAATCTCTAAAAACTGTGGCGATAGGGTGGAGCGAATACTTCTACGGTCAATATCATAGGCGTAGGACGCGGGGGGGGGGGGGGGATGGCGGGCTTAAGCCCCACTAGTCAACTATGTGGTGAGGCGGAAGTATGCTCCCTCTGCCCCACAATTCAAGATCGAAAACCCCTTATTTGTTTCCTCTGTAAAAATGTCAAAATATTGCAGTAATTTTAATTCAAACTTACGCCATATGTCGCATTAAATTGCATCTAAGGACCCTCAAATATTCAAAAATTTCCCCAAAAAGGAGGGGGCACCCATCCCCTTTGAACCCTCACCCAGGAAGGTGGACCAAAAGAACGTTCAGCCCCCCCCCCCCAGCTGAGAAGCGCTTCCTACGCCTATGGCCTAATACATTTCTGTGATTTGACCTGTGATCCATAACCTTCGATTGTTGCTTGGGCGGTCTTGGATGCTTGGAGACTTTCCTATCGTTGGTTTCCTACAGAAACTTGATGAAAAGCGGCCTCGCAGTTTAGAGAATATTTTGACGAAAACTATTCACTTTAAACACACTTTGACCTCTGACCGTAAGTGTTTACTTCTTTTCGGTTTGGGTCTGAGTAACATTTTACATTCAACTGACATTCCTATCATATCTGTCAAGTTCGCCAGGCCGACAGATAAGTTCATTTACCACTTGTACATTTAATTGCTGTGAGAGCAAGTTAACTCGAGTTAAACTTTGACCTAGTGACCTTTGACTTCACAGTTTGACATTTTAAGAAGATAAAGTTTCCTTTTACGGGCATCTTTTTTGTCTAGTTTGGGTAACCGTGACAGGCGTTTCGGAGATTTCATCAAAAATTGTCACTGAAAGGGAACTTTTGACCTATGACCCCTTGATCTCTGAAAAAGGTTTCAAAGTTGTAAACATCACTCGTGTCGATGTCAGTAATAAACTATAAGGAGAAATTCATGAATTGTACGGCAAGTTGAAATTTTGAATATTTGAAAAGAAGACTTAGGAGAAGTATGAAAGTATGACCGCGGAGCTAATACGGACCCACGTTTAAAACAGAGGTCACTACTGTGGATCGGAAAATAAAAAAAACTTGACAAAAACTTGACACAGAAATGACAAGATTTCACCCTCCTTGCAGGTCTCAGCTATGCATTTGATCATGACAGTTTTTCGATGCTATGAACCTTGCCATGGCTTCATCTGGTCGTATTTCAGAAATAGATCAGAAAGATGAATGCTAACAAACGGTACCACCACGATGGGTGAAACAGGGGGCGGCATATTTGTCTCATGATGAAAGGTTGTAAAATGCTGTTAAATAACCTAAGGTCTGAGAAGATGACATGTGTTCAAAACAAGATCTTGTAGTTTGTAATTGTAATAACAAGCAGGAAGCAAGAGAAGGCCTGTACTGGAAAGCCGACTGTGAAAATTCCTGAAACTTTCAGAAAATATACCTGTCACATTTAAGTCAATAAATGGGTCTATTGCAAACTTTCAGCAATTTAAGATGAATAGTCTGATCAATTACTTCAGCCGTTTATTAGTGGGAAATATGACGTTACGGTACTCTAATGACTTGAACTACTGAGTAGTGTCAAGATTGTTGGCTCTGAAAGATGGCACCTTTTAGCCACAAACAACTGTTATACTTCAATATAAGCTTGAAGCTTTTCCAGTCCTTCCTATAAATATAAATGATATCATGTAGTTTTCATAGGTATGCATCCCGCGGAATGGGACGTAAGATGCCTCAATGACTGAGTTGATGCAAAGCAAGCTAATGCTTGGAGGAAATTTCATTGGCAGATTCTGAAGCCTGATGTAGGCCGGGTCAGGAAGCCTATCTTTACATCTCACCAATTAGATCGTGAATGAATGGTGGAATCGCTTTGAAGTTTGATCAAGAATGAAGAGGCGTGCCTGTCGCCTGTGGTCGTCACTCCCAATCCTTTGACCGACATTGCCATTGGACACCCCCATCCGACGATTGAGAGTGTGTCCCCAGTCGGTAGCCTCTTTCTGAAGGGCCGAGGAGAGTGGAAGACCATTGTTCCACACCAATGGGCCAATAATATACTTAGCAGGCAAATAACTCGGGCAACCACAGCCCTTTCAGCACCCTGACTGCGAGCAGCATAGCTGAAACATACCCAGGCCCGTAGCCAGACCGGGGCACGGGGGCCGTGCCCCCCCCCCGTGCGGACCACTGTGCCCCACCATATGGAAAATCGATCGAAAATAATATTTTAATACATTGTAAACGAAGGCTCTGGTATTACACCAGACGATTTTTGACTAAAAATGATCCCAAAAGTCGTTAAATAATGAACGTATTTTGCTTTCTGTAACATTTTTGTAATACAATTACAAAAATTTTCACGCGCTACGCGCGCTTTCATCTTCAGTTACATATGGCTTTAACACCGGTTTCAGGTATGCTGGCTTTATATAAAGGTAAAAGTTCCACAATTAGGCTATTGTTCTTTCGTGTAGGTGTGATTCCCGGAAAAACACAAACTTGAATCCATGAGAAGCTCTATCCTCTTCCTGTTATGATCAAGAAGATTCTTAATTCAGACGCAACATCATGATAAACATATTTTGTAAGAAACTTCAAGTGTCTCAATGTCCAGGGGTGGTGGAAGGTCGCCCCGCGACCAGTCGCCCGGCGTCTTGGTTTTGCTCTTGAAGACAGACACACATCACCCCACAAACATTTTGGTAGTGAGATGGCAAAATTCTCAATTGGTCAGTGGTGATTGCTCTTTGATTGACATCAAAGTCAAAAGATGCAGAGTAGCTCACATTACACGGCATGTGCAAAGAATGTTGTGATTACATATTATGGCCTTGTATGCCCATCAGGACGGATATGACCCTAAGCAGTAAACTAGGTCTGTGTCTGCACAAGGATGTCTGCACAAGAAGGGGTTCAATACAGTTTTGGAAGGAGTAACTTATTCGGGAGAACTGGAACTGTCTAGGACGAGTAGGCAGATTCTTACATGGAAAACCAAAGTTCCTAATTTTCCTTAATAAGAACCAAATATTTTTAATTTTTCGTCAACAGAATCCCAAATTTTTCGTCGCGCGTCAAAAATTTCGCGTTCGGCATCCTTTCTGTAACAAATTGCTTCTAGCGGGGCGTCGGGTTGATGGACCCCTTAGGGGAGCTTCGTCCCGTCGTCCAGCTTATCTTTTCACCAGCTTTTGCTGAGTCTTTATGCAGGTTTTACCGTGGTAACAATTTTCCTGCAAAATTTCGGCGCGCTTCGCGCGCAATTCTCACAAGCGAAGTTATATCGCCTATGAACATTATTAGCATAAAAATTCTAGCGAACTATTCTAGCCAAAGGTAGGTGAAGGCTCAAACTTAGATGCTGGGTATCAAGGGGTTTTCATGTAGTAATCTAGTAACTTGAGTAACATTCGTAACGCGATGACTATATGGTTTGAAGCTAAATTTAATCGTACCCAAATTTATTCCAAAATTTATTTTTACTGTTCATGCTAAATTTCGTTCAAAGTAGAAATACGATAATGACCATCTGAATTGTGAATTGTGAAGAGATTGGTGTGCTCTTACTGTCATTCAAAGTCCTACTCAAAGCTCCATGTTAGTGTTCCCATTTTGCTATTTCCTCAGACATTTGGGGAATTTCCCTCTGGATCCTAACAAAATCATACTGTACCACACCAAGACTGCCTAATGGCAGCTCCTGGTCCCCTTGCCGTTCGCAAAGTACTGAACTCTTCACCTGCGCTTGCGAAGCTGAAGAAGCATCATCGTGATCATAGTCTTGTTCCCTTCACTTGTAGAGACTTTTCACGTCTTTGTATTGCAAAAGGAGGTGAAAATGTCCATCATATGAGTGAAATTTTCGCGCGCTTCGCGCGTATGTCCACACGTAAAACCGATACCTTTAAGCTGTCTGTGGTAAGCTTGAAATATCATCCCCTGTAGTTCCTGCAAACTGTAATCATATGGTGGTTCTACTGTCTACAAACACAATTATCTTCTTGTGCCCCCCTATGAGGTGCCGGTGCCCCCCTATGCAAGAATTCCTGGCTACGGGCCTGAACATACCGGTAATTTATTCCACAGAAAATTAGAAGTTGGCTCAAAAAGCTGATCCGAATAGCTTTAGATTGCAAGGTATACCCTCTGTATAGGGGTCAAGTTAACTTACGACCTATACGCAACACCAGTTGAAAGTGCAACGCAAGTATAATATATGAATCCTGGGATACCGAAGTCTCTATGGAAGCAGTACTTTTCTTAAGAGTTGACTAATATTAGTTTAATACTACCCATGAAAGTGCTGCAGGCCCGTAATTGCTCTCTGAAAGCCAGCCTTGTAGGGTAGGTTGCCATAACACGCCTTAGGGTTGGTTAATGCATGTCTACGGCTGAAGTATTTTGCATCCGATTAATTTTCTACTGAAGAAACTTTTAGACGGGTTCTCATCTCTACCAGTACGCTGAAGATTATTTAAATAGTAGCTCCTTACTTTGAAAAATTAGCTGCATCTTTAAAATGTCCTCGTATCTCCCTTGCAAGTATGTGCAATGTTTCAGAACATGGCCCTTGCAACTAAACTATAAAGAAATATCGGAATCGAATTAAACACAATCAGTAACGAAAAATGTTGTCACATGATTAAAAATAACTCTACATGAATTGGCACAGGAAGACAGGGGGCCTGCTTAATCAAACTGGGGTAACTGCATTTGCCCTTTAAAGGGATTGAGCAGTCCCCGCAAGAAGTCCAAAAGAGTATACTGCCACCACTTAAAAGTTTGTCATAACTCCAGAAAATTAACCTCAGATATTGGTTACAATCCAACAATTTGTCGCGCGGATGCTTAGCCTACACACTCAAACAAAAGGTAACTGTAACTTGTATTGTCTTAGGAACAAACAGTCGTTCCTTTTCTCTTCAATAAATACAAGATAAAAAGAACTATCGCTTTGAAAGCTAAGAAATGCATTAAAATGTGGTCGCAAACTTTGTAACTATTAGTGCTTGCAGGGAAACAACTGACTATCGGGAACGATACAATTTTGAACCATGCATATTTGCTTTCAAATTGGACAACCTTTTCTACGAATCATTTATGAGAACCCGGAAGTAGGAGTCTTAAAATATTGTGTTGTAAAGCTCATTTTCCCAATAGTTTTTCACTTCCTGTGTGAAGAACTTACACTACTTTCGTGTAAAGAGTATTCATAAGGGTTGCGTATGATGAACTAAAATAAAAGGGCCGTCGGAGCCAGGGGGTTGGGACTACAGCCCTCTCCCAATAATTTTCCGTTGTCGGTTTTCTTGAAAAATCTCTATTAGCTGTGCCTAGAAAATGACAAAAAAGTCTATTCGCTAAAAGGTCCCAGCCCTCCCCTCCCCTTTCTTTCCCTCTCCCCCTACCCCAACTTTAGAACCCTTCCGATGGCCCTGGATAAAGAATGATAAATCTTCGCAAGATTCTTGTGACTGTTCAAAGTAAACGGTATAGGGCTGAGTACAAACTGTGTAAATGAAAAATGTTCATACATTCTATCATTTGAGAAGAAAAGAGAACTTTGGGTGGGGCACTTTTGGTCTACTGCAGTAGAAAAAGTGGGAAAAGTGAAAAAAAAAGTAGTAGACATGGTATCCATATTTCTTCACAGGTTTTTTTCCTGTACATCATTTTCCTTTTGCTTTTGATGTGTGTATTGTGTTGTATTTTTCGTAGAGACGACAAAATTAAAGACAACCCCGGACAGTACAAACTCCAGCTACGCCACTGCATACACCATTGTGCATTGCAGGTTCTTGAGAGAATAAGCTTTTCGCACTTGCGACTGCATATGGGCACATTTTGAAAATTTGGAGAAAAAAAGTGACACTACCGTGCCTACAACACAAGCCAAAACTTAAAGGGTTTTTGTGCGTGTGTGTGTGGGGGGGATATTCAAATTACCTCTGTGTAGATCAAACGGAAGCATCATTCGGAGGGTTCTTTCTTGTGGTTTTGCTTGGAACAGTAGACCTATGTACGTCTTTTTTGACCTAAATAAATTGTCTTGTAATCTGTCACAAATTGCGTGATTTTTCCATACTCTGTAAGCTGAGGGCGGTTTATCTTCGATACATCCCACAATTCCTTGCGCAATCGAGATTCCGAAGAGGCTTAATATAGACAACTTCAGTATTCTCCGGTAATAAATGTAAATGTTTTGCCATATTTACATGTTTTCCGTAACTCTCATGGCGTCTTATTTCGTCATCAATCCTCCACTGTACCCCACCAATCTTGTCTTCAACCTGGTCAAGTAAGGTCAATGACTGGCGCTGATTTCATGACGGCTCTGCTCTCCCAAGGTTTAAAATTCTCCCGGCAGTCCAAGTTTCACTTGTAGCAGAAACGTCACGTAATTGGTAAAAACTTGACGAAAAAGTTTTTTAAACAGATTCGTGACGTCTATCCGATAAACTCGCCTGAGGAGAAAAAGGCGAAATTCAAAAATATCGTAAAAATAATTGATTGAGTCACACTTTCAGTCATAGCATAGACAACAAAAGGTTTTCACTGTCGCTTTAGGTTGTACCCTTGGTTTGCCGATAGTTCCCCGGAATCATTACGTCCCATTGCCTGCCTCCATCATTGACATATATGTCGTTTTAAGTATGAGTGCCGGCGTCTCCGATGCGAAGTGTTATCACGGATGAGATGAGTGAAAGGAGATTATTGCACCCACAGGTCCAAAAAGATGTATGGCATCTCTAAATTTGACGGAACATTGTATTATTTTTTTATTTACCGGTTGCCTATACATATCCGTGAAACACAGGTAGCGCCCTCACTTCTCACGTGAGCCGTTGAGATGGTTCGTTAGTAAGGCAATTTTTAAACTTTCTTTATGTAATCTCTTGTCACACGTGTAACAGCCTCCACACCAAACATCGTTTAAATGGTTTGCAGCCGCATTTGTATCAATACGGGAAGTACACGAGTGCATATACATCCTTAAGGAAGTTTAAAAATCTTGAGTGCTTCCCGCGGTATATAAATAAATGAAATGGTGTCCTACAGTAACGGCCAGCACTTCGTGCAGGGATATGCTACTCTAATCATCTCTGCTTTGTGTAGATCTCTCTCTGCTTTGTGTAGGACCCATGTGTTTATTGGTAGGGGGTGGTTATTGTGCCATAGAAATGCATGGGCAAACACATGGTTCTTATAGTCTAAATCTACACGTGGGCAGAGTTAGTAACGCGGTACCTTTTTCTTAAACGGAGATCCGAAATATTTGACACCTGTATTTGTGCTACCCGCTCGGAGTTTTACGGGAAGGTAGTGTTTCAAATCCCCTTTTCCGCGAGGTAATCAATGGTTTATTTTAATTTACACAATAATTTATGTTGAATGGCCCATACTATGATTATTACCGGAACAATTAATTACATCAGCAAATTATGCACTGGAGGTCTGCAGCCCTTTAGGCCTATACGGGCCATATATAGTTGACGCTGACACCGTGGAAATCGTACTAGCTTCTTCACGCTTCCATGCAGGTCTATAGGCTAAATGTATGGAAGGTAGCAAAGGTTGCATCATCTGAAGAGCTCTGGATCTACACCAGTGGTTCCCAACGGGTGCGTTATCGTCCCCTGGAGAGTTAGCAACTCAGGGGGCGATGAGCGATAAGGTGGCAGCAGGGGCATTATTGTAAAAGTGAGATACTCAATTTAAACCGGAGCCTTAAAAGATTCCAAAAGGTTTCCTCTAACTAGGCTCTCAAACTGGCTCGCATAGAAAGGAGATAAATGAAGCAGCTTACACCACCTCCCTGAATTAAGTCAGCTAGCCGAGTATGTCTAATATTCCCTCCTTGGATGCACAACAAAGTTTTCCAATTATCTTTATTACCAGATGCCACGAAATTGCATCTAACAGTGTTTAATTTCATTTTTACCTGGCTACATGGGCGTCCGCAGGCATGGTCGTGGGGGGGGCACTTGCCCCCCCCCCCCCTGGAAAATCAAAAATTTGAAAAAAACGAGTAAAAATTAAAGAAAAACCAAACAAAACGTGTTTTTCCTGTTTCTATTCGGTAAATAGGCTTAAGAAATGCCATTTCCAGCGATCTGGAAGGCATTTCGGGCCGAAATTTTCTTGCGCTTCGCGCCAACTCATGGTCACGCGGAGGTTTTGCCCACCCCTAGAAGTTTTTGCCCCCCCCCCTCTGGATTTTTTTTCTGCGGACGCCCATGTCTGGCTAGGACCTTTCATATTCCCATCAGTGGCGGTGAAAGCGGTGACCAAAGGGGCCATGGCTAAATATTTTTCCGCCACTTTTACCTCTAGTGTAGTTTTACCATCCAGTCCTAAAACATGACACTGACAGAAGTGACAGTTGTTGGTAACTGTAACATAATAGATACGGTAACTTTTGCAAGTATGAAGTTATACGTTTTCACAAATGTAATTTTCGGTGCGACAATTTCGGCTTTACATTATTTCTACCTGTAGGACACAGGGGCGGATCCATGATTTCTGAAAAGGGGGGGGGGCGAAGTTGTTCGACCTGTGATTGAGGGCACTATACCATCTAAGCGGAGCGCCACCATTGGTTGGCGCGGAGCGTACAAGAAAATTTTTGACGAAATAGACCTCCCAGATCGCCAGAAATAGCACTTCCCATGTCTTATTTTTGCATTTTCTGCTTCATGTAATTTCATGTCTCAACTCTCAACACATTAATTTTTCCACAAGTTATTAACAGAAGACAGTTATCATACGCACAGTGCCTTACTACAATGCATCCTGTTCAAGGCGTCTAATCAGATCTTTAGTAGTCATGTTCTAACTTGGTGAATATTGAGGGACTTCCTTGAGAAATTTGTGACCCATATCTTAGTTCGACTTGATGCCAGGACCCAGATACCTTGCACTGACATGTGGGAGTAAATGTAAGTTTTATCACGTGCATGTTCCCCTCTGCCTAATTTCTTCTTTTGCGTGGACTCATGAGAAAGGAAAAATAACCCAAAATGCACGAGACTTGGCAGCCCTGTCATTGTTTTGGGGGTACGTCCAGGCAGTTTAATCATGGTATTATTGTAGGCCTTACATAGTATCAAAATTGAATGACCGAATTGTAATGATTCCGAACACTATATTTCTAAATAAAATTTTGTTGGTGACCTGCACTGTAGGCCAATCTTAACGTCTTTCAGAGAAAAATCGAGGGATTAATTAAATGACAAAACAGCATTTGGCCATTTAGTTTGTCATTGATTATGGTTATACTTGTTGATTGCTGATTTTTATTTAATTTATAATTCCTCATTTTTCTCCTTAAGAATTTATTTATAGAGGGACGTCCCCCTCACTGAAAATTTTAGGGAGGGACGTGTCCTCCCCCCGTTCCCCCTCTTTCCGCAGCCTATGCGTAGCATAACAGAAAATTTGGGTAAAAGCACATCCCAGATAGCCGGAAAAGACACTTTTAAGACCTTCTAATTCGCGTGATTTTCCATTTTAATTCTCTTGCAATGGCGTAGCTAGGATTTTTTGTTTGGGGGGGGGCGGGGCTCCCGTCACTATCTAAGCGGAGCGCCACCATGAGTTGGCGCGGAGCGTACCAAGACAATTTGAGATTTTAATACATCCCAGATCGCAGGAAATAGCACTTGTCAGGTTTGATAGCAGCCATCAAGAAGATCAATTTTTGTGAACAAAATGTAAAGTTTGATTTTATTTTATCACACATTTCTGTGAGGACGGATTACTTCAGCTGGTGTGACTTTTAGTCCAAGGTTTGCACGTTTGAATCCCGTTTTACTCAGTGGCGTACCAAGGATTTCTCTCACGGGGGCATACAGTGTGTTGTGTGATCGCCGGCCTGGGGGAGGGGTCTAAGGGGAGGGGTGTCCCCCTCCCCTTTGAAAATTTTTGAAAAATTAGGTGTCTTTACATGCAATCTGGTGCCACATATGCTACCTTTTGAAGTAAAATTTGTGTTAAAAAATTTACGTATTTTAGGAACTAAAAAAAAAAAAATCGGCATTAGTGGGGAGGGCAATTGGGCCTCCCCCCCCCCCCCAGTGTACGCCACTGCGTTTACTATCTAAGCGGAGCGCCACTATAGGTTGGCGCGGAGCGTTGCAAGAAAATTTGAAGTTTTAATACATCCCAGATGGCCGGAAATGGCAGTTGCCAGGCTTGATAGCAGCCCATCGCAACTGATGCGCACTGTCTCGTAAGGTATTTTTCGATTGGTTGATGGTATTGTATCGGTATTGTATCGTATTGATTGTATCTAATCATGTTAATCATGTGTAGTAAGATAGCATGCGTGTGAACGTCCCAATCGACGTTCAAACTGATCTGCTGTGCGCTATGACTCCATGCTTCGAGGTTGCTAATTGCAGCTTCATTCTCTATCACTCCACTCTCTGTCCTTCTTTCTAGCTCTTCTCCTTTCCGTTTTTCTCTCTTTTTTCTCTTTATTTATTTATTTATTTTTTTTTTTGCATTTTCAAAAAGGGGGGGCGAGGCCGGTTCGCCCCCCTAGATCCGCCCCTGAGGACAGATTAAGTAGTATAAGTCTTTCAAAGCTCCATGCGACCCCTACCGTCCTTCTTCCTCCCACCTACAGGACAAGCTTCTCTCAGAAGGCTACCAATGGGAACTTCCGTTAGATACTATTGAAATACAAACTGGTCTAAGGGAGATTTTTGTAATCTCTTCAGTGCGCATTTAAGGTTATTAGGTAATCGGAAGATAGTCCAAAAGTTAACTGACCGTGCCTCATTCTTGTGTCGACAATATCGTAAATACCCCAGAGCTTCCGGAAGCTTCGTCCCCTGTCCCCCACTGGGGCGTTGCCCCTGGTAACCATTAGGGGCCCTTGGGGAAACGTTCCACACCTCGGTGGGGTCCCGACATCTGTCAAATTCCCCCCAAAAATTCTCCGTCCCTAACAGCGATCAAGCCTTCACGCTTTCGTAAATAGTGGGTTAAAGATTCGTTGTCTCAAACGGGAGTCCGTTTGAAGTATCTCACCGCTGTTTTGCTACCCTGGGTAGTACCCACACGTAAAAACGATGTATGGGTAGGTCTACCCTTTATTTCAACATGTGTTTTTATTATTGTCGTTTCATTCATAGCAATACTATGCTATAGACGGGGGTACCCAACTCCATTGAAAGGGGGCGATGAGCTGAGAAAGGTTGGGAACCACTGACCTACACCTTTGCCTAAAAAAATACCAAGTGCCAACATCTTATGGAAAGTAGAACATCCTTCTCTTAGACTGGATTATTCCCTCAAGACGATGAATTTGGAGCAAACTTCCCTCGTCACACTTCTGAATGAAACGGATGAGTTAAGTCGGTCAACGTTTTTCTTGTTTCCCCAAAAGCACTTGTGTTGAAGTGGTATGCTTCTCTTCACTTCAAACGCTTAACCGATGGTTATGATCCTGATAGGAAGAGATACCTGTTCTCCCGCTATTTCCTCTCCATTAGCGGAAAAATGTTTTGACTATCTCACCAATAATGGAAACCAACAGTTCCGTCGCAATCCAGTAACGAAATGGAATCTGTGTTTTCAGGTTTTGGACCCAAATTTTATTTTTGAAGTCGACGCGTTAGATCAAACTTTTGTAGTATCAATTCTATACCCCCATTGAGGAGAGATCAATTCGGAGGAAGGTTCTGGCAGTGACGTGTTTAATGTCATATTGCGATAGTTCGATAAAGACTGCCAAACAACAAAGATTCCTCGCGAGATTTAGGCAGCATTTGTATCAAGATTTATTCAATGTATGGTAAATAAGGTAAAGTAGCTATCAACATCAATCGACGTGATAGGTAATCGTTGTCTAGAGTTTAATTTGGAAAGAGACTTCTTGAGCACAAAGATCAGAGGCCGTCGAAAACGCCCTTCATTCTGTGGAAGACGAATCAAAGATGATTAAGTGACTTTGGAAATTTTTTTTTTTTAACTAAAATTTCATTTTCTCCTAGAAACTTCATTTTTAGCCTTATTTTGCTTATTTTCCCAGCTCTTTCTTTATGACGGACAATATTAACATCGTTTTGTTGAATAACTGTTCAATTACGTCCCAATAGAGATTGCCCAAAGTTTCACTACCATTGTAGTTGCTTACAATATACATTGGCTAATCAGCGTCATTTCTCCTCCCTTCGGTGATAAGCGGATGCACCTTTCAATCTGAAATATCTATAGACATTACTGTAGGAATGCATATTTATGCATTAACCCGTTTGTGTTGGCATGACTGATGTCAAAGAAATTTTGCAAATGGTGCAAACAAATGGTCCTTTCCTTTGTGTTCTATCAATATGTAAACTAGACATTCTTGTACTTGCAGGCAAGTGCATATTGAAGCCTCTTGAAGAAACACGTATTTCAAGTAAGTTACACTCTTTCGGCATGGCCTTAGTCAGGCTAACCCTCAGCGATAGAGGACAACAATTTGGACGAATCCTATACAATCAAAGCTGTGGCAGAACTTAGTCACGGTAACCCTCAACGATAGGAAGTAGAAATACTTCGACATTGATCTTAGTCAGGGTAACCCTCAGTGATAGAGGACAACAATTTGGACGGAACAAATGAGAGCAATCCCTACAATCGAAGCTGTGGCTTCGATTAATTCTCCAGGATTACCTTGCGGAACAGAGCAAGTTAACTCTCCCATGCCAGACTTAACGAATCAACCTTGGTTTGGGTATGTCACTAATTTAGAGAGAAAGTATACTGTACTGTCAACTACGGAGGCTATGCCAGGATCATTTCTTTTACTTAAAAGCAGCATAAGGAACAATTAGTGTCTTTAAGAATGGAGAAAAGTACGTATCAATGATCATCAAGATGAATACAGCAAGTGAAAAATGAATCAACATATTTGATCAAATAAACTAAGATTTCTCAAAGATCTATACATAAAATGAATAAACTATGACGAAATTAGATTAAAGCTTCTAAATTATAATAGTGATCAATAGCAAGTATTTATGGATAGTAGTACTAAATCCTATCGAACATCAAAATGAATATAGCAAGTCATAAACAATTTCCATATTTGAATAATCATAACAAGATTCGTGAAAGGTCAGTACATAAAAAATATCTTAAATGATAGCACAGGCGCGTAGCCAGACAAAATACTGAAGGAGGCAAAATAGCTTCTGAGGGCGAGACATACTAAAATGCATTAAAGCAGTGGTAATTTTGAAACTTTTAGGGGGCGAAAAAATTTTCTAAGGGCTCTGCTCCTGTTCCTTGGCCACGGTCTTGCTGGCGGAATATTTCTGTACGATGTATGAAAAATTTTTTATACGGTTGTACTTTAGCAAGATACCTGGATTTCTGAGATTCCTACCAAACAGGGTTCAAATCCTGGCCGGGTCATACCAAAGACTCTAAAAATGGAACCTACTGCCTTTGTGCTTGGTGCTCAGCATAAACAATGGGGTAGGGAAAACAAGCCAGTGAGCCAGCACTGGAAAAAGGCCGTGGTCGTCTCGACTTGAACCAACTGGTTGGAAACTGGGACGTTAAACCTCATCTAACCTAACCTACCAAACTAGGTCAAAGACCTGTAAGTGGGATATTTAATGGATGATTTTAATCACTCGTAATTTCGTTCGTCATTTCACATAGCTACTCCTAGCAGATGCTTTTACAATCTCTCTAAATGGATGGCAATCTACAGTTAATTTCTGTGATGTATCTTTTTAGGAAATTCACCATCCTTTTCGTATCTTTACATGAAATTAAATGGCACGAGACAGATACAACATGGATAACATGCAGAATAAAAAAGTAAAATACATGACACGATATAAACCAACCTAGGTTCAGCATAATAAACTTTGCCCAAATATTTTGATATATGACAATTGAACATCAGGTTTTCGTCAATGGATACCCCCAAGTAGTCAGTTTTTTTTTTTTTTTTTTGATGTTCTTTAAACTTTTGGTCCATCTGTCTTCACCTTTTTGTTTTAGATGACAGAAGTCTTTCATGCTATATAAATACTACTGTTAAACACATCTCTCTCTCCTTTGGATTAAGCAATAAATTCTTTCGATCACAAATTGAAACTGTTATTAACAGATAATTTATCACTGACAAATTCCTTAGAAAATTGATATGATATATCCAAGAGATGATCGACATATTTAATTTTGTCATCGGCACATAAAATAAACAGTAAAACAGACAATGGACCTCTGTATTACATTCACTTTTATTTCCTTACTTTTCAATATCCATTTCTCAAATTTTATTTTTGGTGACTAACTCGTTAAGAAATGGGCTACCCCATTGTTCTGGCCAAGGCTCAGTGATAAATCAGGATAAATCTTTAATTAACTGATTCGATAAGACCGAATTGAAAACACTTGAAAAGTCTGGTAAAAAGCGCTTTTCATATTGGTTTGCTTTCTCTTCAATTGTGTTACAGCTTCACAGCGTCGAAAAATTTTACAACTTTTTCATACAACTTTTTCTGTATGGAAAATGATGTCCCCCCCCCCCCCCCCATTGATGCTATCAATCAGCTGTAGCAGCAGAATCATATCTATATTTTCGCTAAGTTTAAAATCATTTACAAAATGACACAACTTCTACCAACTTTCTTTAAGGGCAACAAACCTCGGCCCAGGCAGCAAAAATTCTCTCTACTAAGTTTCCTGTAGCCCCTCCTCCAATTTAAACGAAAATACTTGTCAAGAGCACCTGCTGGACAAAATTGCAATTATGGCTTGCACTGAGTAAAAATTGTTCGAGGCCATGTCCACACACTGTTGTGCAACAGCTGTCTGCTGTGCACTGAGCATAGTGTGTGGTTCTAAGTTTAGTGCAAATGCCTCTAAAATAACGGTTTCTTAACCCTTCAAAGTAAAGTATGGGAGATTTTATCAAAAGATGCGAAACAGTTAATTTTTTCTGATGAAATTAACTCGCATTTAAGCAAATACTTCCATATGTACATGTAATAAAACGATGTAGTACTGGGGCATTTCAGTTCTTCAGTGTTCTAAGTTATAGACCCAACAGCCATGCAAGACATCATTGACCAATAAGAGTGATGCTATTGTTTGAATGTATGTGAATCAAAGAAGTCATAAATTGTTCCCATGGATATGAGGATATTCCTAAATATGGTTGGGATGATGCAACATCCTCTTTAAATCATGGCAGCTTTCATCAAAGACACCCCTAGTATGTTGCTCCAAGCATTTCCTTCATAACAGTTACGTTGAACTATCATAGATCCTTTAGCAGATTAGGTCCGGAGATTGTGATCGCCTTTCCTGGAAGGATATAGTTCTCGAGAGTGAATGAATGATCACGTGTCTCAGTCTTGCCTGCGAAGCAGGCTGTTTGGTATATAACTTTTTCACCCATACTCTTATCCCTGAATGGGTCTTGGCAAACAGAGTCCGCCCGTGGGGTATTGTTAGTTAGTTAGTTAGTTCGTTTAGTTAGTTAGTTAGTTAGTTAGTTAGTTAGTTAGTTAGTTAGTTGGTTGGTTGGTTGGTTGGTTGGTTGGTTGGTTGGTTGGTTGGTTGGTTGGTTGGTTGGTTGGTTGGTTGGTTGGTTGGTTGGTTGGTTGGTTGGTTGGTTGGTTGGTTGGTTGGTTGGTTGGTTGGTTGGTTGGTTGGTTAGATGAGGTTTAACGTCCCAGTTTCCAACCAATTGGTTCAAGTCGAGACTACCACGGCCTTTTTTCCAGTCGTGGCTCACTGGCGTGGGGTATTGTTAATCGTCCTGATCAACTGCGCATACTACAGTATAAACGCGAAGCGGATTCATCTAATCTTTCGTGAGGTAATGCTAGAGGTGATTTCCCATGGGGAATCAAGTCTGAACGCGGCGCGCTTCCACAACATTTATGTTTTCTACAATTAGATGGGAATGTTCTTTACAAATACCATTCCACCACCTCGTGGGCCACCTTTTAACCTAATGGATTCTAAACTGCCTTCATAATTTAAACTGTTCTAAACCAAAGAGAGTACTGAAAAACAATATATCCTGCCTCCTGAGGTATAAAGGTAGGAGTTTCTTTGATAAACGACCCGAGCATTCCCAAGTATACTCATAATCGTCTCTGCTTAAAATCACCCATTTCTTTGGTATTTTAAAATCTCTTGAATAGGAGAGAATTGGGAAGGCTGTCATAATGGTATTGTTTACGGTAAAAGAGAAGTTTCATCAAATTTCCCAAGGCGAGCCAATCGTAAATTAAGTGCTGCCAAAGTTCAGTAGACTAACCTGTAGAATCGTAGCCTAATTACATTAGATGTTGAGTCGAAAGCATTCTGTTGTTGAAATGCAAGTGAACAAAGTGCGCCGTGATGACAAATTTAAAGGGACATAAAGGAAAGAATTTCTTTTTGCATGTTAAGTGTTTCATACAGTGTAATACTCTCATTGCAAGGAGTAATGTAATGGTCACTTAACTCCACAAGGACAAAGGTCCTACGTGGAGACAACGACTTCGGTCTCGTAGAGAAGTTGTATCTTTCTAAGCCATTGATGATAGAGTTTGATTTTTCATTATGTTGCTAAGTGTGACATTTTAAAGACTCTATAACCTGTTTTAGCCCTTTATGTAGGAATGCCCGAAATTTTATTGCAGTAGATCAAAAACCCCTTCCCGAAAAATGCTGCTGGGGCAGTCTAGTTCCTCTATTGGATTGGTATCTGGGAAGTTAATGAGATACTTACAAAAAGAGAGGAGGGATTTCAGTGAGGGACGTAGAGATGACACTCCTCGTTGGGCGGCAACGGCTACAAATTCTGTGCATACAGTATGTTCTGCAGTGTTTGCACATTGCACGTTCATTTCACTGTTGTACTGTCGTAATGCTGTAGTTAGTTAGATGAGGTTTAACGTCCCAGTTTCCAACCAATCGGTTCAAGTCGAGACGACCACGGCCTTTTTTTCAAGTTGTGACTCACTGTCTTGTTTTCCCTACTCCATTGCTTATGCTGAGCACCCAGGCACAAAGGCAGTAGGTTCCATTTTTAAAGTCTTTGGTATGACCCGGCCAGGGTAATGCTGTAAATGTACTGCGGTTCTAATATTCAGTGTATAGAGGGATGTCGTCCAAAGCTCTGTGTGGACAGAACCGAGTACGTAATCGCACATCTTCTTCAGAGATAACATTCTTTTTCAAAATAAATGTAAAAATGGATGTATGTGTAAGTAAAGAAAAAGTTGCATTATTTGCAATCAGCACAGCAGGTCAATTTTAACAGTATAGGTTGAGATTATCCTGCATAACTCGAGCTACTTGTCAATTTTGTGATTTTCAAGCATTTTTTCACTTTATTCTCTGAAAACAGGGACAGTGTACTCTTGCCTCCACGCCCGATACCTTCACCCGTGGTTTTGGCATCGTTTCAACTCAGAAGAACGTCGGAATAGTTAAAATTGTGCCAACTTTGGCCTCGAGGCATATTCACTGCAAATGACAAGACAGTGAAATGTTGTAATGTAATTAGGCGGTCTATTCTTTCCTCTTTGAGAAGGCCTACATTTTTGCCATGATCCACATACTTGAACCTATTTTTGAGCCATTCCTCCTGTCCTTCAGGACGAATATTACTCGTCCAAACCTGCTCGCTCGCTAAACCTCTTGCCAAGAGATGCAGCAGTGGGCCAAGTCTCAGTTCCCATAATAGTGGCGACTTCACAAGTATCATCTACGGAAGCTTATTAACTCCACAATAACCAATGATATATTTAATAAAAGACTTTCGTCAACGATTACCATGGCCGTACGCCGCACGGGGCAACATCAGACCAATTCAGATTTAAATACCGAAACGGAACCGAAAGCGCAGCGGGAGTGCAAAACGTTCCCCCAAAGGGTCCAGGAACCCATTGAGGAATTCTGGTGGGGGTCAGAGTCAACGCCCCGATGGAGGTCCAGGGGAAAGCCCCCGGAAGCTGTAGCTACTCAAAAATTGTGGGCATTAAATATAATGCTTTTAAATTTACATAGATTGGTGTGAAAACTAGCTTTGAAAATTTCTTGGGGCAATTGCCCCTGCTGCTCGCACCCACCGCCACCCTACCGGCCTCCTATGGCCATATTGGGTATAGAAGAAATATTTCTCAAGACGTGATGAAACTGTCCCGGTTACGTATCATATTCTCGGAAGCTGCTGGTCCAGTGGTCGAAAAGGGGAAAACAACGTTACATACACAAGGAAAAGTTAATAGTGGCATATTCAACATTTCTCGAAGGGGGCTCTAGAGGGAACCAAAATGGTAAATATCCTGAATACGGTCGTATATCAAATTATCGGTATACTTCCCAACAATGTGTAGTATAGCTTGAACTGCATTTTTTCCCAAAGTGGGCCATGAAAATAAGGGAGAGAAAATATTAAAACATCTTGATACGAATGTAACTTCTCGGTCAGTAAAAGTCTACTTGGCCGACAGTGTTTGCAACGACGAACTGTAGTTGTAACTCATGCAACGTAGTATAAGGAACATCAAGATCTGTATTCATTATACCCGTCTATTAGTAACTGGAGAGAAAGATTGAATGCCTCTGCGTCTTTCAAGTCCCTCTGAAATGTATGTTCCGTCTTTCTCCGCTTTACAGGAGAAAGTTTCCAACAAAGTGAGACAGCACGGGCGCTCCTATACATCCTCCTTTCCTTTGCTGTGTCCTCTAGAGACGGCACATTACCCGTTTGCATTTACACCAATGTATTGGTAGGACCTACTGATTCAGGTTAGCCAAAGAGATGATTTTAATCATACTTCATTCAAGTTCTTTCAAGTCCATGTAAGTACCCCACGTCATACTCTAATTTTAGTCATTTTACTCGACTACGAGTCTGCTATATCTCTCGTAGGGTCATAATATCTTCTCATCGTACCATTACTGACTAGTGAGAGACCACAAAGACAGGTACTGGCCAGAAAGACACTAGCCTTACCCTAGGTGAAGACAGAAGGACTCTTTTCTGTCTTCACCTGGGGTAAGGCTGTCACTTCTTAGGAGTGACAACTCCTTAATGTGTATCTTATGTATTGTAATCTCATCGCTACAATTTTGTTTTGAAATTAAAGCAGGAAGAATAATATTCCAAATTATCGTGCTATCTGTTTTAAGAAAAGTAGACTGATTTCGATATTTTATAAATCAGCAAAAGAAAAAAGCGTGAAGGTAATGGTAAGGCCGATAACTTTCACTTTCAACCAATATATACTTACAGTTATTTTAGACGTTGGGTAACGTTTCATTTCAAAATGACAAAATCTGGAAAAGACGTGAATGCTGGGATTTAAAAGAAAACTTGTTAGACTGTATTTTGTAGACTTGTCTCCCCGTCAATTCATTTGAAATGCTTGTTACTAATCGATTCAATTTTCTTTAATTGAAAGCAACTCTAAAACGAGATAAATGTACGTTTTTTCAAGGAGACATTACTTTTATTAATTAATAATTAATTTAGTATTTTAGGTTAACCCCATATTCCACCTTAAGCTACGGAGGTATTACGGAATAGCATCATACTTAATAGTGGTTTATTAGTCCAAAACCAAATGTAAAACTTCCAAATAGATCTCTAGACGTAGACAAGGTGATCTAATATTACTTCAAATTTGTAATTTGCGCATTTCCGTGACAAAGCACGAACCTTTATTGTTTGACGTTAAAAATCCTTTTCCCTCTGACAACACAAACCTTTAAAACTGTTGGAAGCCTGAAAGAAAAGTATACAGACGTTTTGCCTCGAACTATTTCGTAGCTTGTTCCTTTAATTCAAACCTCGTCCTTCCTCGTTCCCCCTCGTGTTAGGGTCGAAAAGGGTCGGGCTAAAAATGTTTTCTTCATGACGGGGGTGCGCATCGTACTGTCACAGATGAAAAGGTTGGCGTATTTTTCGTTATTGAGACAGAGTGTGCATTCATTGGAGAGCACATATCAATACGTTTAAACTAAATGTGACAGTGTGTTAAAAATCGTTACTTTTGGTATGGTACTGTCGATCGTGGTTTACGGAGAAAAAGACCGAAAATAGTTTGTAATCTTTGCACCTCATGACGGAGATAAAATTAAGAGAGATACTGTTATTAATTATGGGATTGGTTGTCGAGAATAGCGCCTTTTTTCAATAGCTTTTTCGTTGCTTTCCATGACAATGAACTTTCAAAAGCATGTACCCATTGAGTTAAGAATGATCATGATCGGATGGAATTCAAAATAAATTGAGTTAAACCTTCATCAAACCTTGAAAGGCTTGCTTTCGTTAAAAGTTTCAAACTCTGGCCCTAGACAATAAAAATTCTCCTTACTATTTTAACTTATAGCCCCTCCTTCAACTTAGACAAAAACACCAGTCTGATACACCTCCCAGACAAAAGCTATAGTAGCTTGCACTGAGTTTATATTGCCCAAGGCCATATTTACACAATACTGTGTGTGCCCAAGAAGGAACACAACTGACTGCTCAAGTCATGATTGACAACCAGAACGAAGCTATTGTCTGAATTAATGTCAGTCAAGTTGCAGTCACCAGTTGCATGTAGAGAAATGATCATATTCCTTAATTTGTTTGGGGCGAGATTGTTTAGTCTTTAAAGGATATCGAAAGATATAATTATCTTTCCTCATGTTTCAGATCATGAATATTAACAAGTATGAGATAAATCACAGACTTGATTCATTGCGGAAGGCGAAAGGAATCTAAACAATCACGTTGACCATTGTATGGGTGTGTGTGTGTACGTGGGTGTGTATGTTTATGTGTTTGTGACGCTTGGCTTGTAAACACAATATCTCAAGGTAACAATGATAGATACTTCTCATACTTGGCATATATGGATTTCCCGTATTAAGAGGGAGAGGGATTGTTTTTGGTGGAGGTCAAATGTCATGTAATGTCAACAGAGGTCATAAACCGAAAACCTTGTAAACACGATATCTGTATGTGTCTATAGGTAGAAAGCATGGATACTTTTCATACTTAGCATGTGGATGCGTTATATACAGATAATGAGCTCTATTGTTTTTGGTAGAGGTCAAAGGTTATCTGAGGTCACCGGAGGTGGAAATACGTAATTCGTAAAAATTTATTGCAAATTCGATATCTCAAGAGAGCAATGGTGGACAGTTTTCGTATTTGGTATATAGATTTATGGTATTGAAAGGAAGAACCCTATTCTTTTCAGTGGAGGTCAGAGGTCAGAAGTCAAAAACCAAAAAACTTGAAAAAACACGATATTTCAAGACAGGGATGATGGATACTTTTCATACCTGGTATATAGATTTGCCGTTTTAAGGGAGAGAGAACCTATGCGTTCTGTAACTTTTGTTGGAGGTCAAAGGTCATCTGAGGTCACCAAATGTGAAACTATGAAAACCTTGTAAGCTAAATAGACAGTGGGCGGTACCTCCAAACTGTATCGTGTCGTGACCACCGAAAAGTTAGGGCTGAATTTATGTACCATTCCAAAGATAAAATTATAGAGAACAACATAATTGTTTTCAAAAGCATAACTCTACATTAATTGGTAATTTTAGTTTTAATTACCTAATTATGAACACGTGTGAAGGATGCTGTGACTATAACATGGTTAGAAATACCATACGTATAAGGAGTTTGTCTATGGTGTAGTGAAAAGTTCTTGATTTCTCACCCAAACTGCCCACGTTTGAATACCATCAGGGACACTTACTTTTTTCATTATTTTTTTGTTTTTCGATAATTTTTGGAGTTCAAAGGTCATGTGAGGTCACCAGACGTCAAATTATGAAAACATCCGAAAACATGCTATCTCAAGCGGAATAAACCTCAGTGCAACAAATCATTTCTTTTCGGCAAGGAATCAGTAAGCCTTTGGCCTTTCTGGTTTTTCCTACATATTCGGGTACGGAACCATTGTCACATGATTAAAAAGAGCCATACGGATTAGGATACCAGAAACGGGCTTGTTGCATGTTGGCAATGTTCTGTAAATGCTCTAAGAACTAAAACTAGGATGCATTTGATGCACCTTTAGACCTTGCTTCGTAGCAAGCGGCTGGTGTTATGTCCGCTACTACCATGATCATAGGCGTAGAAAGCGGGGGGCTAGGGACTAAAGCCCCTCGTCAAAAATGTAGTGGGGAGGGGAAGTATACTTCCGCCCCTCCTCAAATCAAGGACGAAAACCCCTTATTGGGTTCTCTGTAAAAAAATTCAAAAATGTGCAGTAATTTTCCCTAAAATTTGTCCAACATAGGCCTATTACACCAAATTACATCAAAGCACCACAGATATTCAAAACTTTCCTAAAGGGGGAGGGGACATCCCCTCAACCTCTCTCCTTAACCCTTAGACCCCTCCCCGCAACAATGTTCAACTCCCCCAGTCGAGAAGAGTTTGCTACGCGTATAATCCTTAACTTGTTTCCTCCACTGGTCAATAGATGGTTAGGCCTACATACATAATATGTCGGATCCCTAAGTTCCAATCGATGAAACACCCTTCCCACGCCAAAACTCCAAATTGAATCCTCGGAAGTTCCCGCTGTTTACACCTATCTTTTAACCACAGTTACGAAGACTAATTTTCCTTCTTGGCGTAGTGAAATTGTTTTCAATCTCGTCACACAGCGGGAGTCACGTAACTTTGAGAGATAAACTACAAATCTGGTAACCCACAGCTGACACTGGGCCAAACTAACCACAATTTTTTAAAGAATTCTTCAAAAAAATAATTAGAGGGACAAATTATAAAAATGTGCTAACCCCTGTGACCGCTGGGAGGACAGTGAAGGGACTGGGTTCGCCTTGCTGCTAGGCTTTAATACTTTAATGCTGATGTAATATGGTCTTAGAGGTGTCAGAACTTCCAGAAAGTTTACCTATTTTGAGCCTGAGGAATTTCTTTCGCAGGGCAAAGAGAGAACTTCAAACACTACTGTGGGGCCATGTATCATTTCACCAAAGTTTGTACCAGTGACGTGCACTTACGTCACTCCCGAAACTTCAGCCATCAAGTAAATATCGTATTTGCATACCTAAGAAACGCATAATAAGACCTCCAAGATGAAAATTGTAACTTAAAACTGGTTTTACTCCAAACGGACGTTGCCCCATGTTAAGTCGAAACTTGTGGCAAACACGGCATGAAGACCAAAGGAGTTTGTTAAGGTGGTCCTGTTACTCTTATATTCATGTAACGACTTAAATTTGCACCACGAGTAAATTGACCTCGCAAATGTAGACTACATCGAACAGCAGCAAGAGAAAAAATCGTGCACATACGATAAGCAAGTGCAAGAAACCTTACTGCTTACAACACGTGTATTATTTATGAGATGTTTTGAAGTGCCAAAACACAAGAAGCCGCTTAGTTCTTTTCTAAGAGTCTAAAATACTGCTTCTCTTGTTCACATTTTTCTGAATAAAAAAGCAATTTCGAAGAAGGAAGCATTGCTAAATTTGACATTTTGAAACAATCGTCAATTTCTTGCTAAAGTCACAATCCATTCACCTTGTCTTGACCTCTAAATGCAGTCTTTATGTTTCCAGCGACTCGTCTAATGCAGTCAATCGTATTTTGTAGAAAAAATTCCTTGGCTAGTAAGTCCCTTAAACTTTTATTTCCTATTTGAGAGAAAATTAGCAATTACGTTGTGTTTCCCTCCGGTCAAAGTGGGCGACGGAGGTACGCTGCCCTATATTAATTCAAGCCACGAAATCTGATGTCGAATTAGAAGCCACAAATTCTTGCAACAATATACGCTGGAAAAGTATCGACGTATGGGATTTGACTATTTAAGTAACCGGACGTCCAATAATCATAAATCCATTTAAATCAAATGGACTTCAACGTTTTGTTTCTGAGACGCGATTCGACCACATGTAGCCAGATGGTCTGATGATAGCAGAAGTTCAAAGGGAAATTTGATTACTTTTTGTATTCCATTTTACACTACAACCACCCAATGAAATATGGACATTTTGCCACGTTTTTTTTGTCAGAATGTAATCCTTTGATCTGTATAAAGTGTTCTGTTTTCTGAAATACAGTAAATGGGATTTGTTGGTTAAATGACTTTAGTTAATAGTTTCTTTGAAACTACGTCACAAGATACAGTACGAGATGGTTCAAGACTGAGCTATACATTTCTCTCCTTTTTTTGTAATATCTTCTGTATATGAATCATAGAAAAGTTGCTTTTGATTCCCAGAAAGTTTATATTTTTCCAAAGTTCATTTAATAAGCTCGATTCCATGTATTTCTTTTGCAGAAATTTAAATCAAATTTTGGGCGAAGACACATCGTTACATTTAGACATTCATTAACGACAAAAATCACAATAACGAGTCTTAACGTTGAAGACTATGTGTAACATGTACATAGATCGATGCGAGGATGTGGTCATATAAGATTTAATATAAAGTCCATAAACTTTGTTTCCCGGGCCCTCTTTATATGCTAGGCAAATTTTGAAGTTATACTCCTTCGTCATTTCATAGATGCAGTGTGAACGTACTTAAAATATTTTCGAGCTTTTAGACTTCGTTGGCGCATGGCGTAGTTCTGCTTTGTGATAATTTCAGATAGATATAGATTGTCCGTAAATTTGCAGTCTATTCCGTGCATGAAAACTTTCGGCAGAAGCTTTCAACTCTTTCTTTTCTGATGATTTCCAGTTCTGATTCCAGATACCCCAGCTAAGAGTCCGGTCGAGGTCTACCCTATCTGACAATGTGGCATATCTTATACGCAGTTTTTAAAATCTTTCACACGTGCAATAACGCAAATAATTAACATTACGTAATTAAAGGTGATCAGTCGTCTTGAAATATTCTTTGTGACGTCAGCCTTTTCTTGACATGTTTCTGCAGTCGTCACTGTTCAAGGATACACCGTACAAGCATGGTATAGCTAATCGGTAAGCAAGAAGAGACGGCTTGTAGCTGTATACCTACTAGCTATACCGATGTCATCATAGCTACTTGTACGGTGTATCCTTGAACAGTGACGACTGCAGAAACATGTCAAGAAAAGGCTGACGTCACAAAGAATATTTCAAGACGACTGATCACCTTTAAGTTTGCAATGTGTTAACATTTATACATAATACTGTGGGCCAATGACAGTGTAACCATTAGCAACGTTTACGTAGTTCTCATTTTATGGACTCGGACTCTGAGTTCGAGTCTACAGTACTCCACTCCTTCCTGCAAATTGCAATTACTGATCCCCTCCCCCCCCCCCCATTCAGTGCATGCTTATAGTTCAAATGGAATTTATTTCCATTGTGGAACTGAGTCAAATTGCGAACTCGGACTTTACATATCTTTCAAGGCCAAAGTCAACTCTCCTGTAACTCGAAGTAGTTAACCGCATTTTTGTGAAAAATGAGTTTCAGTAAAGTCCACTGAGTCCTGCAACGAAAATGCTTTTCATAAGATCAACCAGCAACAGCAGTTAGGTTTTCGCGTTTGCTCAAAATTGCAATTACACGAAGAAAAATCCTTCAAAGGGGATTTAAACTGACAAGACACAATTTTATTTACCAATTCTGCCACGTGGGGCAAGCATTTTGGAACAATTATGTCAAAAATTTTCGCAAAAATAGGTCAGTAAAATGGCAAACTGTGTTCGATACTATTGAAAGCTTATCAAACCTTTTGTATAAATGCCAGACCGTGATGAAATGACACGGCAGGTGTGCTACAGATGGCGTTACGTCCACTCTAATGGCGTGACTTGACAGTTTGATCAAATCACGATCCTGAAGTATAATTTGGGTCTGCAGACTGTAAGATTCAGAATAGGCAAACTGACCATAAAAATGGACGATCATCGAGTGGCATCGTGGAGCTATTCGTCACACCATGGTTCCACGGACTGACCACTCAATGACCTTTTCTTGAAATGAATAGTAGGAAGATGTTACAGAAAGTAAAATTAATTAAGACATTGTTTTTACTGATAACGAGTTTAGATGATTGTAAGTCGTATCTAGCGAAGTTGACATAATTACAAATGACGAGGTAGTTTTAATATTGGTTTAAAGGGAGAAAATGCAGTCACCCCAATTTAAATGAGCATACTCTGGTATCCTAATTCATCAATGGCTATTTTAATCATGTGACAGTATATTTGTTACTGAATTGCGAAATTCATGCAGAGTGACCTCTTGATTAATTTTTAATGTACAATATATATGATCAGAAACATCACAAAAGACACTTTTATAGGGCCTTTGAAGAGATTTGTAAGATTTCGCTGGTACTTCAAAATATATTTGGGGTGATTGCTTATTCCCTTATTTCCCTAGCATGCTGTAAACAGGGTACTTCAAATTCCAGTTCACAACTAAGGTAAGGAATTGAAAAAGTATAGCGCGGAGATTTGACATCATACAAGAAATTGCATAACCTATGGAGATTTTCTAGATTGCTGCAATTCATGTAGATGCTTCCTAAGAGCGTAAAGTCTTCTTAATGCCAAAGTTGAAACAACTACAAAGGCCGAATGTCAAATCTTGAGACAAAAGTTGTTTTCAGGGCAAGATTTATCTCTTTATGTAATGATTGTTTGGCAATCAGGGGAAATTTCAGGGCAAACAAACACCGTCTGTCCTTTTTGAAATATCTTCCCAAACGCATTTAATCGTCTGTCCGTCAGTCGGTCCGTCTGTGTGGTGTTCCGTGTGTATATTTGTATGTAAAGCCATATATATGTCTGCCTGTGAGTCAGTCTGGTACGGTAGATGGCGTTAAGTGTTGTAGTGTTATTCTATCTGTGTGTCTCATCACGTTTTTATTGTTCCCCGACCAACCACATATGAATTTCTCGTAATTTTGCAAGTTGTCTCTATCCAGTCTTATTTATTGGTCATTATATTGCTCAAGTCAGTCAGTGAACAGAAATATGTGAAAAAATTTCAAAACAAACTTTGCCTTCGATGGGGCTACATATTTGAACGTCCGAGGGCAATTACTGGGTGACGTAAATCGCCAACCTGTCAAATTAAGTTTTTGGCTGAAGATGTTAAATTATGAAACAAAAAATATGACACTAAATAGAGCTAATCAATCATGTTGTAACTGCTTGTATATGCAATGTTTGAAAAATGAAATTATAATGTATTTTAATTAATACAATTAAGTATCAAAGTCAGAAATGTGAGGTTGTTAAAATATGATTGAAAAGAGTGTAAACGCTGTGTTATCCTCTAGATAAATACTGTTCAGTAAACATTTTCTTTACAAAGCCCGGTTACGAGGGTTTTAAATTGGCAAGTTATAACTGTAACGTGATAGCGTTAAAAATTTTGACTCTCTTTTAACCCATTAACATAAGTTATTGAAGCAACATGATATTTAAGTTTATCTTTGTGGTTTAGGCTTTGTTAAGTATAGGCTACGGCTTATGAAACAATCTTTGGTAACAACATGAATTGTGTTGTAACTTATGCAACCTAATTTTTAATGCGTGACGACTTTGTACATTTACAAATTGGAACTTTCTGTGTTACCGCACACAACTCTATCACACAACTCTATAGGTCACATTTTTAATAGACTCGTTGGTTGACCAATTAAGTGATTAGACCTGGTCGTTTTTCATTGGTAGATAGAGGTTTACGTCATGTGAACAACCCTACTGTGACCCCTGCGACTGTGACGAATCGTTAGTCATCTTTCGCGGATAGCCTCAAGGAGTGGAACGAATCCAGGCAAGTCCCCTCATCTTCCAAGAGTTTGAGTGCATTGAACCGTTAACGTGGAACCGTAAGAATGTATGCTATGAAGAATGAATTATTTATGACGTAAGACATCACGTGGTGCTCCATAAGAGGGGAAACCACAAAGGCAGGAGACCGGCCAAGCCGGACGTGTTTCAGATACCGATGTGTTAACCGGTATCTCAGAATTCATACAGAAAGGGGTTCTTAAATATTTCTTTCTCGTAAAAGGTTCACGACGGGAAGCTTCAAACTGAAAGTGGCTGTAGGATGTAAGTTGTCCTTTGCTGACAATTTTTATAAGTACAATACTGCATAGTTTGTTGAAGCTACTGAAAACATTTCTTCAATGCACTCTCACAAGGCTGTCTGAGGAACTCGTTACGTTTCGTGTGCCCTCGGAGTAGCAACTCCTTTTGAGAGAAGATACGGGTTTTCGCTTGATTTGGGACTGCAGGACTTTTCTTATAAAGGATAAACTACAACAGATGAATCCAACACAGTTTACATACAGACAATGGTAGGAGCTATTACTGATTTTAGTCCTCCCATCTCCATCCCCTCAGCTCCCACTAAGAGCCACATCGTTTTCTCTTTGAAAAAAATATATCAAAATAATTTATGCATAAGGGTGTAAGCCCGCAATATTGAAGGGTCTATTCGTGTGATACATCGTATTCATTTGCTTATTTTCGCTACAGACTAGAGCAAAACAAAGTACAAGGTTATATTTATGACTATTGGCTGAAAGACAGATACCTTTAATCTTCATTGAAAATGAAAGAAAAACTGCTAACTTTAAACAGAGGTGGAATTGAGTAGTGTATGTGAATGGAAACGAAAAACTAAAACGTAATTAAAGGAATCATTCTAGGAAGAAGGGTTTCATATTTGGGTGGGTGATTTAATTAAGTAAGACCATGCTTTATTTTAAGGAACTATATGCCAAATGAATTTGCGATAAGTTTTTGTTTCCCTATAGTTTAATTATAGGAAGAATAGGTGAAACCAGTTTATGATACAATGTTACCTTATCATGTTTCGACTAAAAATTAGAGTATTCAGGCTATATGCTGTTCAGAGATTCTTATTTTTTCGGAATTGGCTGTTAGACTTTTGAAAGACACTTATTCAGACTTTAAGAAAAAGAAACTATCAGACACTTGCTTGGAAAAACTACCTCCAATAAGAGCATGCGAAAACCTTCAATTGGAGGAGGTGAAAACTTGTGCTCGAAATTTTAGCGTTTTCGTTATCACAATTTTGCCCGAAAATGAACGCATTTCTCAGAATAAGAGAAACTTTTAGAGACTACATCCCCCACCTCGCCTCGTAGGCCTATGTAAAGGTTGAGTAGCTCGTCTTAACCGTAGTCGAATAAAGTTGCCTGGTTCCAATTGAGTAACTAAAATGAAGGAGCTAAGTTTTGCTATTTCGAAATGAACGTATTTTATTATTTCGAAAATAAAACTCACAATCCATTTTACAGCGCACAACCATTCTGTGTAAATCAAAGACTTAAATAGGACATTTGCAAGTGATATCTACTTCACACTGAAAATGTCTATATTCTCCATAAATAAACACATTAAATGCACATGCTGTCTCATGCACGTGATCTAGGTTGGGTTTCTCCATTCTTGACTAGTAAACCTTTATGACTGTACAAGATGAAAACAGGTTTGGACAATGTATGCCTATTTGCAGGGAAGGAAACAGTTCCTTACGATGTTTTTTTTTTCTCTTGTCACTTATTTGCCCAATTGGCTAATAACTAACTACAGCCCCGTGTATCAGAACGTTACTAAGTTTTCCTTTAAACACTAGGAATCCATAACACATTCTGTGCTTAAAGATTAATGAAAATTTCTAATCGAAAAGTTTCTTCATCCATGAATTGTGAGATGAAAACTTCATTGCAGGACCATTTTACTGTCAATTTCTTTTCTTGAAAAATAGTATCTTTGGTTTGTTTATTCATTCATTTATTCATTCATTCATTCATTCCGGTAGTAAAAAGACATATAAAAGAAAAGTACAGTATGAATATTAAAGATAATAGAACAGACAAGAAGTGTTTAACAAAGCTGGTAACCTAACCGTCTTGTAGCGTTGATACTCATATTAAGGTTTTGGCACTTGCAGCTTAATTTTAAAATTTGTAGTCTATTGGCTAATGCGTCAATGTTGACGAAAATTACATGGGCTTACAGACGTTTCATTATTTGCTCTCTCTTAGACCAGTCTAGCGATGAGAAAAAAATTGTTACTTAATTATTTCAGTCATACGCTTTATATAGCGCAATAGAAATTAATAACTTTGACTAATGGCAAATAACTTGTGACAAATATTTACCGCTCCTGAGCCACTTTAGAGTCAGAATTAATCACTTCACTTATAGGTTTGTGCCAATCGAGATATTATCCTTCATCATATGCTGATAAAAAGATGGTTATACAGATTTGAACAAAACCAAAGATGTCTGTGGACAGATGAACACATTACTGGCAAATCTGATTGATTAATTCACCCATTTGTGTTAAGTTGTGATCACAGATCATCACTTGTGAGTTTTTTTATATAAAGTGCATTAACCGTATTTCTCTTTGTTGATTAAAAGGAAGGGACTGCAATCAGTGATACACTATGTTATCAAACATAACGTGATTTTTACTCACTTGTTTTAGGGTTTGTTTCTTTTTCGAAGTTGATGAGCAAGCTATTGAAAGTCACTGTACAAGTTTAAATTTAACAACTTCTTTCGAAGTCCGATCTTCAATATGATTAACTGTATTGCGTTAAAGAATGTCAGTTCTCAATCCTTGCATTCAATAGATGTTTTAGATTGCGGCTTACATAATTTCAGAAGCACATATTGTCTTTTTTAACATTGTGATGCTAGACTTAATTTACCTCAGATGAAAGCGAGTTAATTGTACTCACATTTTAGCTTCGCACGTCATGAAAAGTTTAAATGTCTTTACAAGGAAAGGGACTTAACGTTGGAAACCATAGCATTTACTTTGCATTACTTAACATTGTGACTAGACTCTATAGAACTATAGTTTTTGTAGCTTGACATTGGAGTATTAAGAAAAGTTATATTGCTTTCTACTGACTGCGAAAACATGTTGTCAATATACCTTCACGGAAGTATGAATTAAGGAATATATAAGGTCCATCCTCCAATCTTGTATTGGTTTAATGTGTGCTATTTCTAGCAACAATCACATTATCACTACTCCCATAGGTCAGCTTTGAACGTCATTTTGTCACGGTGGCACAACTATTGCTTGACACCACAACGACTTTCGCTGGCAAAGAGAAAAAAGAAAACAGCGACACAAAAGTTGAAGCATTTGTTTAGGAAGGTCCTCGAGTTACATAGTAGTACATGACAGCAAGCCAATAGCCAACGGGGGGGGGGGGACCCTAGAGTATAAAAGTTACCATTGTCTTAATGCATTTTAGTATATCCCGCTCCCTAATTAAGCTGCCTCGTCCCCTCCAGTACCTTATCTAGGTACGGGCCTGCATGGCAGTGGATATGGAAACTGACAAATTACATATATAGTTTAATTTCGAAAACGGTTTCAGTTTTCAAAGAAGTTCAAGTTGCCATTTTTATTCTTTCAAAATCCTGCAAAACATCAATAATAATGTCACTGGATATTAGGTACGAGGTAACAAGCAAATATACAAAACGGAAATTGTGACTGAGATAAACATTTATAGTACTTCCAGCCTCATAAAAACGAACATTTATGATTCGCAGATTTCGACTTCGCACATGGGATGAAAAGATTTTTTTGTCTTTCCTGAGGAGTTTTTTTTTTCCTCTTGAGGTTTAAATTCAAAATGGTGGAGAAGTCTGGTTAGAACGGAAGCTTCGTTGCAGAAGTACTTTAAATGATGAATTAGAAAATTGTAGGGACGGGACTGAAGCAGTGGCTTATAGTGAAAATAGAAATGTAAAGTAAGCTATATCGTGTCTTATCAGTACAACCAGGGAACTTCTCGATATAATGGTGAAGCCTGTATTTAACTTATTATTACAACCAGGGAACTTCTCGTTACCATGTTGAAGTATGTACCGTTTCACAGAAAATCACACTTATTAATTCTTTTAATTCATGTACAGGTGCATTCTGGTATCGTTTATTTTGATAATGAAGCATAAAACATAAGTACTCAGGAAACGTGGTTTAGAAACAAAATAAAAAATGTAAAAATACCTGATCTGCGCCTTTAGAGAATGGGTAACAACGGTAGTTATCCCAGATTTACCATTCAGAATAATGTTGTCTTTGTTTTAAGCAGAAACAACTCACTACCTTTTCTAATGTGGTATACCTTTGAGAAAATTCAGAAAAAAATCTATAAATTTCTAAGTAGAAAAATCCAAATTAGTAAACTTTAAGTAAAATAAATTATCACTCGTGTGTTTTGATCTTCTAGATCTGAGTGGGATTTTTCCAACAAATGCCCTTATATTTGGCAAGAATAATTTTCATATACAATGCCATATAGTTCATTCTCTTACTACAAAAATGACACATTTCGAAATTTTACTTTGTTGTGATATGATATGGCTTAGACGTAGTTACTGTGGTCTTCGCATAATGATTTTTCAGTCAGTTCAGGAAATTCGTTGAAAACTGTTACAGTTTATATATGTCCCGAAGTCAAAAAGTTGACCCAAAGTAACAAAATTGTCTCACCCGTAAGTTGTCGTCGACAGCCCTTGATCCACCAGCAGTCTCGGCCATTCCCTTAGAGTATGCCTGTCTCCCGTCTTAATTAGTACTGGAAATATACGTGCTTCCTTGCAATCTCCTCAAGGGGACTTGCAATATTTTCGTCAGGTTCATGCCGAGGGCAGTTTCCCTTCTACCCCCACTAGTGTCTTAAGTGTGTCTAGAAAATCGGCAGAGATGTAGATCTAAGGGAAGGTAAACCTTTTTCTGATAAATATTTTGGTGTTTTTGTTATCTCTGACAATAAAAGGAGCGTCGAAGGAAGCTCTTGACCGGTAGGATACAGTCGTTTTGAGATTCGTGGTTCACTGGACGTAATATGGTGTTAAAAGGGCTGACTAACGGAATAACTTGCCAGGTGGTGGCTGTTTCATGTCTTTATTCTAACCACTGGGCATATTAGTTTTCACAACAGAAAGTAGTGGAACGGTCTCCTCTTACACAGGTGTGTCAGCTTATACCAAACTGACTCATGCTCTAGGAATTATGTAAGGAATAAAAACAACTGTGAGGTATGCATGACTAGATTACTTTATTGTAACAAACTTAGGTAAAATATCCCGTGATGAAATTATGTAACTATCAATGACCTTATTTGGCTGAATACCAACTTATCTATTGAATGGTCATTTTAAAAGTTGTAAAGAAAATGAGATCCCGAAATTCCAAAGGTCGACTTCTGAGACTGAAAATATTATTATGCTGAACATAAAGTGTCAACCTAATTTCTCATGTTTCGATAGGGACAAACGTTAGCACAAGTATAAGAAGTATTGATGCAAGCAACAAGCTTTTTAACACGATTTATGATTCAGTACTGTTTGGACTGTTTAAACTGTATCGAGATAAGCTGTTGCAACTTCGGGCAGTTGTTGATCTCGTCAGTAGAAGTTCCCAGTTATTTCTTTTGGCCAAATAGATTGTTGTTTCTTCACCGCATAGGCCCTACACTCTTAAAACACCGGGGTTAAATTTAACCAGGATCGGTGTTCTATTTACTCCAACACAATCCTGGTTATATTTTCCATTAAATCCTGGTTAAACTAACGCAAATCCTAGTTACTTTAACCAGAGTTTGCGTTAGTTTAACCAGGATTTCATGGAAAATTTAACCAGGGTTGTGTTGGAGTTAATAGAACACAGATCCTAGTTAAATGTAACCCCGGTGTTTTAAGAGTGTATAGGTCGATTTTATTTAAGATTTGGAGCTTTTGTGGAACAGTCAAGCTAATAAAAATCAGTGCGGGTTCTGTAAATGTTGTATCTTTCATTATACGTGTCAAGGTTACTCCATAGTGAGACAGGTAGTATTTGTGGGGAATTATGCATTTTCAGCGTAGTTTACATACTGACAGTCTGACAAAGGGAGCGTTGGTTCTATTCCATCAAATGAAAACTGGTCGTCCTTGGATGCAAGGGCGTTGGTTGTCTTTAACAATAAGCATAAATTAAGAAGTAGGCTATATCATTAATGAGAGCTTTTTCTTTTCTGTCATGTCCATGCAATAGCCAGAAAACCAAAAGACTTTGTGATTCATTGTCACTTGGATTTACTTTGAGTTGTGGTCTCAAACTGACACAATTTCATTTAAACGCTGCTTATATGCAGGGAGAGAAAGTAAAAAATGCGAAAATTGGTATGATGTGTTAGTGGTCATAAATCAGCTTTCTTGCTTTGAATTTTGGCTATTACGTGTCAGATATAAATCATGTTCACAAAGTTTTCACCCCAAATGACTTTTGACCTCCACTGAAGACATTAGTTATTATCAATGTTGTAGTCCAGGACACACTTCCTATATGCTGCATATGAGGTCCTAACTGTTACCCATCTTGGGATATCGTGTGTTTAATGCAGGTTTCAAAGTTTATATTGTTTTGACCCTTAGTGACCCCAAATAACTTTGAACTCTACTCATAACACTAGAGTTTGTGCACTCAGTATGTGGCATCCACACGTCAAGTATGAGATTCATACAGATTTTCTTTCTTGAGATATCATGTTCATAAAGTTTTTACAATTTGACCTCTGGTGACCTCATATGACTTTTGATACCTACTGTTTTACTTTTGAACTCTAATAAAACTTATCATCTACTCAGTATGGGACCGCCACATGCTTGTATGAGGTCCATACATATTCCCTTCTTCATATATCATTTTTACAAGTCTTTTGAAGTTTCAACCCGTGGACCTCAAATGACCTTTGCCAACCACTTGAACCAAGAAGTATCATTTTCTCAATAAGCCATGTATCAAATGCCAGATATGAGATTTCTCAAGGTTATCCACCTTGGAATAGTGTATACCAGTAGTTTTTAAGGTTTACACCATTTGACCTCTGATGAACCTCGAATGACGTTGACCTCCACCAGACTCAGTAGCTTTTTGCTGTATGTGGGGCATAAGCTTGGCATGTATGAGTTTATGGAAGTTCCCCTTCTTGAGATATCATGTTAATGGCATTTTCACAGTTTGACCGCGAGCAGAATTCAAGGTTTACACCACTTGAACGCTAGTGACCTAAAGTGACCTTTGACCTCCATCAAAATTTGTAGAGTTCTTTTATTTAATATGGGGCATCTACATGTATCATATGAGATTTCATTTAAGTTTCTATTCTTGAGATATAGTGTTAAAATGTTTCCAGTTTTGATTACCGGTGACTTCAAATGACCGACAACCTTCACCAAAAGCAGTAGGAACATCCACTCAGTGTAGAGTATCTACATGCCAGGGTGATATCCCTCCAGGGTTACCCTTCTTGAAATATCGTGCTTACAATTGAGCGAAGAGGCCGATTCACACACATAAGCACCCACACACACGACAACACCATAGCATAGATTTCATTTGGTTTCGGCAAGAAATAAAATATATCCATGTCAGTTTCACTTCTATTCACTCCGACCAAATCTTGCGTTACAGACCAGCATCACCTTCTGTGTTTCTACAACCATGTACACTTCAATGTGTACAACGGTGGTCCATTAAGGTTAGGTTAGGTTAGATGAGGTTTAACGTCCCAGTTTCCAACCAATTGGTTAAGTCGAGACGACCACGGCCTTTTTCCCAGTTGTGGCTCACTTGCTTGTTTTCCCTACTCCATTGTTTATGCTGAGCACCAAGCACAAAGGCAGTAGGTTCCATTTGTAAAGTCTTTGGTATGACCCGGCCAGGATTTGAACCCTAGACCTTCCGGTTGCAAGTCGGATGCTCTAACCACTTGACCACTGCTGGTGGTCCATTAAAACTTGTAACAGAATGTTAGAGCACCATGAACTATTTCTCCATCCCATGGGCGTAAATCCCGGGGGATGGGGGGATATATCACCCCAACATTTGACTAGGGGGATGGCCCATGTCATCATCCCCACAATGTTTCAGTCTACAGATACGTGTATGATGGAAAGTATATTTTATTCTTCATTTTCGTAAGAAATTTTTTCAATCTCGCTTCACTTTCTATCACAAATGTTTCTGAAACTCACAGAATTTTAGCAAATCGTTGGCAATCTATCAAAATTTTCGCGCGCTCCGCGCGCTTCCAACCTTACGTCAGTGTCACTCATATTATCAATATCTTCCGATAGCAACTTTCGGAGAAGCACAGCAGCTAAAAGTTGAAAGTTTACGAATTAATTGGTAAAAGACTGGCTTATGGCAGTGGCATGTAGATTTGTTGGGCAATTGAAAGTGTCTCGATGTAGAGTCTGAATGCAGGTTTTGTAATCAGGTAATGGAAATATTATTCGTCACTGTTTACACTCCACGTCATGACCATTATTAAGGTAATAATACACGAAACTGTTCTGATCACGACACTTTCCGAATAACAGAGATACATCTCCAAACATCTGTGGGGACCTCGCATCAATTTGGGGTCTTTTAATCTAATATGTAGCATGATGTAGAAGGTTGAAAGTACGCATCTGCCGTTATACATTTTTCAAAAATTTTTACCAGAGCTTCGCCAGTTTGCGCTGAGCCGTATTCGGTATAGATGGTGATTGTTAATACACTTATGACGAAAACAGCACTCTGTAACGCTCTTATTAGTCCTTCACCCCTTTTGCTACATCTATCAGGGAGGTCTAATATCACCTCCCTGCACCTATACTCTCCCTCCCTCTCATTTTCCATTAAGTTGCTGGCAGCTGTTTGTCCGGATTTCCCGAAATAGAAGGCAGAAAAATAAACAGAAGGGAGGGGGCTACGGGAGATTTGTTGACAACGTATCTGTCTCTTAATAGACAACATATCCTCCTCTTTTACCTTACCAAAAATTAGCATTCATTAAATTATGGACATTTTCCGGCCATATATGATCAGTTCCAAAAACATCTCAAAGATAGCACCATTTTGCATCTAAAAGACCTTAAATTAATGAAAAAAATCTTAAAGGGGAGGGGGAATCCCTTCCCCAGGACGACACCTTTATGTCGTGACAGACGAAAGATCAAAACTGCTGCAAGCAAATGCAGGAACGCATGAAAAATAAAGGTGTAATTTACGCAGACTTGGGGGAACTGAGGTATTATTATGACGACATCATCTATGGTGCCCCCAATCACAAAAAACCTGGCCACGCCACTGATCTCAAGCCAACTTGCAGGTCTTGTAATGATCTTCGAATTCAAAATCCAGTTTTTTAGGATGACCCTACATGTTGATCCCTGCCTTTTTCAGGATAACAGGACATTGTTGCTCTTGTACAATTTCAATCCAGTGCAGCTTATCAACGAGTTTTGTGCTCATTTCCTTAATGTATGAATATACCAATATCCTACCAAAGAACATTACCGCTAAAATTAACCCCTTAAAACAGTCTTCCTGGCACTGCTGAGACATTAAAACCCAGGAGCATCCGGGGGCTTCGCCCGGTGGACCCCCACCGGGGCTTTGCCCCTGGACCCCACCAGGGGCCCTAAGGCGGGCCCCTGGACCCCACCCGTCATGGGCTCGCGCTTCGCGTGCACATTTTCCACATTTGCGATAGTTCACCCCATCCCCCCAAAGTTGAAAAGAAATCTACGCCCCTGCTCCATCCACTCATAAAATACATCTTGAATAATGGTAGGCTATCTTGTTCACTTTATTAAAATACCAACAGGACAAAATGTTTTAGCTTTCGCTTTTAATGGCGTTTAAAAACGTCTTTGTTATCCGTTTTTGAGATTTTTTACAGACGTTAGCTCCAACAATAATTTAGGGTTTCTTAAAGTCATGTTACAGAGGAGTAGAACAGAATGAGCGAAATGGGTAACACATATATGACTAAAGATTCGATCCATTTCTACGATACATCTTAATAAGTGCCATTTCAGCGGCATCATTTACTCTTAATCTCCCCTCTCACGCTCTTATTATTTTTTCAAGTTGCATGTGTTCTCAGGTGGAACTTAGTTTCTTAGGTAACCTCTCGGGTAGAGGAATTCGCATGCATGATAAGCAAAACGACCTCTCTGGGTACAGGCAACTAAGTGTGTTAGATATGTGTCGTTACGCTGGTTGATCCTTGTAGTCGTAGTCACCTGCTGTTCGAGCTTGATCCAAGTAAACTTAAGGGACATCTCAATGGTAGACATATGCTGACCTGTCGATTGTTCGGAACCCGACTCCTGACTTAGTGACTCATTTATGCCGTGCATTAATCCTACCCTGTGTATGCCATACTGTGACTCATGATCTCGTACTGTCATTGTTTCATGTTTCGTTTTCTAGGTGAGTTTCACCTCTCCACATCTTTCATACTACCGTACAATATCTGCCCAATAACCTGATACCCTTCACAATACACTCCAAATCTCCATCAATTCTCGTCACTATAGAACACGTAGAAAGACATCCGAAAACTGAACCAAGAAGACTCTACGTTCAATCGAAACTTGTGCGATATGAAATCCACCCTTCGTTTACCCCTGCTGCTAAACCGTCATACCTTGTTCATGGTTCTCCGACTGAGGCAGCTCCATGCAGATTGTGTTTCAAGTTTCATATTAATTGGGACGATTCTGAATTGTTACTCATTCTGTTATTAAAGACTGTTTGGGAATATGTCTTCTTCTCGGAATGAATATTATTCATTTCGTCTAGGGAGAAACGTGTTTACTGGCTATGCAAAACAATGAAACAGAAAGCTTCCCTTTTAAAAACTCTTGTGTGTAAATTTTCCTCAAAATTCCAAGGAATTTTTGTATCAGTTCAAATAGTTGTGGAATTACCCATATTGTTACAAAGGAGTCTATTTAAATACGTTTGCACATCTAAGACTACGGGCACTTGTGTCAACGCCGGGTCTCAGTGACTGAAAACGTAACGACACATTTTCGTGATCTGCACACAACATCCACGACTGGAACAAGGCCAAAACGTGTAGAATTAAAATTAAATACAGAGTAGCATACTACAGCTCCCTAAAATTTATTGGTGTCATTTCTACTAATCAATGTAAGTGTTAACAATTAACTTGACAGTTCGCTCATTTTCTGGGAACAAAGGAAGAGCAAAGATATATATTTAAAGAAGAAACTGAAACACCGAAGGGTTGAGTATTTGGGTAAAGCAGTTCACGGTGACAGTTTACTAGTAGATGTAAACTATGGAAATATTACCGCAAACCAAGCCTCAACCACGTCCACCGGAGTATTCAAATTTAATTTGTGGTTACTTAAGGCATTGCTCTTTGTAGGAGAAGAGGTATTCTTAGCTTTGTTTTTCACTTGTTTTTGCTCAGAAAATAAATTTTCTCGGAAGAGTTTGAGATTTAATATCTGTTTTCCCCCATGATCCACAGGCAAACAAAATGCCAGAAATGTCATTGGCATCTCACTTAGCTTGATCTATGCAAGAACCTGACACTACCAAAAATTACAAACATAAAGCACAAAACTGGTATGACGTCTTTAAAATAAAGACTTATTAGAATAGACGGTGTTACAAGTTCACTGTATAGACTAAATATAGATTGTTTGTGAATCTTTGGAGATCAAAATTAGAACATTGAGCAAGCCTGACAATATATACAACATATATACAACAAGATCTATTTGAGGTCCCTTGATTTCAGAGACAGCTTCAACGTCTGCACACTCGGTAAATCTTACCTAATTATCACTAAGACTTTTTTAGATTTTCATTATCAGTTATCACTATGACATCATTGGAAACATATTAACGCCATTAAAATCAGGATGTATTGTTCTTAATTATAGTATGAAATCTAATAGAAACAGATTATGATAAACAGTAAACTCTTTTAATCTAATTAAATTGGATTGCTTTTGAAAATGATTTCACTTAAAGGACCTTTCTCGATTATTTAAAAATCAAGTATACTTTATTTTACATTTATGATACTATTTGAGAGACCGCACTGTCCCTTTCTTGCTAATCAACTCTGAATATGGGTGAAAATTTCAGTTTGTAAAAACCTTACCCTAACGTCAAAATGTGTCTTCTACTTTACTTGGTAATGTCATATTTACAACTTACAAGTGGACTTTCTGCCTTTACGAACATAAAAACGATTTAGCCAAATTCTGCTGGTTTGGCTTCTACGAACACCAGCATAGTCTCAGACATAAGGCAATTTTGAGCCATAACAATTTCAGAGTGAGAGGAAAACTGGTATCGTTTATAACAAAAGGGTTGAGGTACGGTTTCAATTATCATTACATATTGCCAGGGGCTTCGATCTGTTTCAATTATTGGGGGGACGCCTGCTTGAGTGAACACTTTGCGCCTCCGACTTGGGGTACAGGGGACCACAGTAGGTCCCTGCTGGGGTCCAGTGGCGAATCCCCTGGAAGCCGAGCGTTCCTGGAGCATTCTAGAGGACACAAGTCACAGATCCCTTCATGCTGAATTATACAAAATTTTGTTAACATTTCTTTGTCGCATTTGTAAATTGAATCTTGAAAAGCTTCAAAAAAAATGCTGAAAATGGGAATGAAATTTATGAAAAGAAAATGTTTCCATCAAATTACCTTCAATATGAGGTCACATGACGTCACATGCCTCAGATTTGGGACTTTTGCTTTGGTGAATGACGACAGATAGAGCGTATTAAAGTACTGCAGATTGTTCTCTTGTCACAGGCTGTTCAAAAGGTCAAGAATGGTGCCACGCTTGATAGACCCGTAACGTAGATATCCGGAGAATGGTCATTTTGAGTCACTAGTGTCCCATCAGAAAGTTGGTCCCATCAAGGGGGATGTAGTTTCTTCTAGGATCAGAAATTTTAGAACTGGAGTAAAGTTTGGTTTTCGTCTTCAAGCATCCAATCGAAGGGACTTGCAAAAAAGGAGACTGTTCAAAGAACGTTTCTCTTGTAGGTTTAACCTTTTCTGCTGAAGTGTTAGTATTTCACGTACATTTGCTCGCATCATTACCGTGCGACGTTAGTGGCTGGTAGAGTAGAAACCCATGAACCATGAATGATCAAGTACGGCAAACGGCACCACATGAAATGGATTATTGATTAACCTATGTAAGACCTGTGATACAGGCTTACCTCAAGCTCAAGGTTTGGCTATATTTCCTTGAAAACTTACTTTAGTTGAATAGGTACCAAAGTTTTCTTCGAAAATGAAGTAAACTTGATTGTTTGTGCTGGAATCATTTTGGCCTTACTTGTCTAACCGAAGTCAATTAACCCATAGATTTACGGTTCTGTTTATAAAAGGGTATTGGATACGAACTTAACTCCGTAACTTACATAAACTTAAAGAGTCAAGATTTTTCATGATATAAGACTCCCGGCTGCATTTTTATAACTAAGGTGTCAAGTATCAACCCAATGTGAGAAGGTCAATTTGATAGCAAATCAATACACTGTGGTTCAGAGAGTTGAATAGTACCAAGTGTTTCATATAGTTGCCGTTTCGGGTGACCTCAATTACCCCTATTTTGTACTCAGAAAGCTACCATCTGTTACTTCTAACGTTATTAATCATGTGAGATTTGTTTCAAAGAAAACAGTATTAAGCCCATCTACTGAACCCAAAGTTTACTTGTGTTCGAAAGTCATTGTTAGCTCGACGAAATAGTATTATAAGAAATGAGTATTGTTACATGGGTCTGTCATATGTTCGATTAAAAGGTAGTCTTCTCTTGTCATAAGATACTGAATATTGTATTGCATAATAACACATTTACCTCTGCCGTTAAAAGTTGTAAAGAAAAGATGGCTTTCGAACAGTTTTGTTGTATGGAAATTGTTCTTTTATGACCAATCAATGAATAAAGCTTTCACTTATTAAATACTTAATACAATACCGTATATATGGAGTGTTCTCGTAAGATGAATCTTTAGTGTAAAATATATCGCCATTTTCGAGTGAGAAGCAGAGAGGAAGAGGACTCCCTCCCCCTTTCCATCTCAAAATGTACATGGGTTCAGATCAGGTATGGGTCAGGGTGGTCATCCCATGGACGTTTACCAAACGACTGAACGACTAATGAGATACTTGTAGTCTCCTCTTGTGATACAATTTTCCTTGCACCCTAAAGATTTTTAAACAAGATGAACTTTTCACAGCATTTCAAATATGCAATTCAATGTAAAGCGAGGATAAATTTACATATATTGTGCGTCCTTTACTCAAAAGTGAAATGACGCCATCTTTACTACCAGAGCAAACATGACGAATTGACCTTCCTAAAATGGTCAGCTGTTCCTTTGTTAGTTAAGTTTGGATGCACAGTCCAGGTGAAGCAGTGAGCTCAAAAACACGATAGATTTACGCAAAAACATCTTCCACAGGAATGCATTTCAGAGCTTCTGGCAATTGCAACCGCCGTAGGTGATGGGCTTGATAACGTGAAATTCCCCACCTAAACAATAGAACAGTGGGGTTTGAAATACAGCCTTTTATCGCAGTCAAACTGGCAAGCATGATATGGCTGATTAGATAAGTTTCCATATTTGGTCAGTACTAGGCGGTAAGAAGAAGTGAAAAGGCTACTAATCGATATCCCACTGGGTCTGTTTAATATAGATGTATCAAACCAGGCACTACTTCTAATCCACTCATTTCAATTCTACTTGGTACTGCAAATCCTTACACTGGTTGGTACCTCTGGGCCAGACAAATAACTGTCAACAAACAAATTTCACCAGTCCCATATATTGCAGTTGAATGATACCAAAACATGTAAATACCCAATTACTCACTTCTGTTTATCGACGTAGATAATAATATTTGTAATGATACCCCATCTATTTTTCTGCATAATTCGTCGTCTGCCTAACAAATACCTTCTCAGATTTGGCCAAAAGCTATCCATATTTCATCCCTATCCGGATTACTTTGTGGAGAGGCAGATCATGTATTCACAAATGCTAGCAAAGCTGGATCTCCTTGGCTAATCAAGAATCAGTACTGTTAACGATATTCACATCAATGGAGTCTTGTAAAAAGTGTGGACGGGATTATGCAAATTGCGTCTTAAAAGCAGAGGGAGAGAGCCGTTCTTGAACCAGGGAGTTGTTATCAGAATCAACTCCATGATCAAACGATCATAGGAAATTGGTTCCTTTTTTCAATGCAAAGAAAGAAGCATGAAACGAGTGTCCTTACCTGCTCATTTATGAATGATAGTGCTACATGTACACATGAGTTGACCATGTGTGCATGAACCTTACTGTTTTCCCTGAAAGACTTTAAAAGCTGTCCCTCATAATTTTTATAAATGTGAAATGTAAAGAGAAAGTTGTTACTGACGGACTCGCAAATAAGATTTTTATACCACTTTCAATTTATTAAAGTGTTAACAGTAATGGCCAATTTCATGTGCAGTCCTCAGGGACTGGTAAGGCCACGACAGACGGTGGCCTTATTGTATTTGAAATGTCAATGAACGCCAAGTATCAAGGCAAAAGTAGTTTTTAAAAACCTTATTCATTCAAAGAGTTATGTCCCTAACTCTGAAGAGTCGAGTAACGAAGTATGTTAAAAATTTTCAATCTGCCTAGCATGTTTTCTTGTGACACCAAGGTTAGACGATTTTGACTAAATTGATGGTTATCATTGTAAACTGCGCTTACATTTAGAATTGATGCCAGGAGGCTTTAGCAAAGCTATAATAGCTTTACTGGTATGCTATTTCTCTAAAAAAAGGATTTCTGAAAGTACATTTGCTGGATACTTAGCATACTTGTCTCAGAGTAACAGTGACTGAACAGAGTAACGACTATCATATTTTGCAATTGGAAATGAAACATTAACAGCATTGCGCTATGAGGCGAGGCATTGAAAAAACACAAGATCGAGGGAATTAAAAACAGGTATTCTTCCTAACGCTAACCACATTTCGGTAAAACGTTTTGAGACTGGAAGTAAAAAATTTTTATTGCAAATTGTAATCTCCATCATTTTTCCTTATCTGTAGAAGTCAAAGGAAGCTATAACCCTCAAGAAAACACATAATGAATTTTTATTGTGTACACTTGGAAGAATATGACTGAACTGTCCAAAATTTGTTATTGGGAAAAGTGACCACAACTAAGACCCCCCATTAGCCTCAAAACATAAATGGTGTAGTGGAAACTGGGATAATTATGAAACAAAATCGCGAGGCCATAATTATTACGTAGGTTGGGCTTAATGTGGCCCCTCTACAAAAATAGATTTTGTAGCATCCCATTCCAATTAAGAATTTATAAAACAGAGAAAAACATATTGTGTAGTATCCGAAGGGAAGTAAGAAGCAATACTTTGTAAATCTTTAAGTGAGGTAGACCTTTTATTGATATTTGAATCGGTAATGGCCTATACTCCTCACTTGCTCCTGTATCGGTGACGGTGAAATGTTGGCAAAATGCTATACTGTCTAACCGATATCCCTGGTCCTATACCTATGATTTAGTGTAAGTACGCTGTGTTCATAAATATAGGTTTCGTGTGATATTGTGTATTGAAATATCGGTGTAGAAATATCGGCTTACTGTAAAAACTGTACAGAACTGCTTTTTATGCAATTATTGGCAATTTATTGGATCTGGAATTGGAATTTTCTCACAGAGTACCTACCGTAACTAATTACACATTAGAAAGTAATTTTTGCATGGTTTTGGGCTTAGTGGTCTTTGTTTCAGCATGTCATCCGGTATTACAGATAGATGTAGGCCACACTCACTTTTTAAGTTGGCAAAGCTCACACGGGCGTAAGAAAATTTTTGCACTGTTCACATGCAGTGGACTATAAACATCTGTTGTTATTATGCAAGTAATGGACTATGGTAGAGATCGTTAGTATTGTCAAACGATGATGGGATTTCATTTGTGGTGGATGTGCAATTACCATTAGACACAGGTGATTTGATGTACAATATTGACTGATTGGATAACCCCAACCGGAAAATGAAATATCCCAAGCTGCCCTCTGCAACAGGGGACAACTCGATATTGATAAGGTTTTTTAGTCATACGGGTCGCTGCTCATAAGGCACTGTTGTCATAAGGGTCATTTATCATAAGGATCGTTAATTCATAATAAAAGAAAGGGTTCACTATTCACAAGGTTCGTCATTGATAATATAAAAAAGGTTTGTTTTTCATAATGGCAAAAGAGGTTCGATATTCCTAATGGGGAAAGGGTTCGCTATTCATAATAGTGAAAAGGTTACTCATAATAAACAGGGTTTGTACTTCATAATAAAATATTAAGTTCATCATTCGTAACAAACAAATGCCAGGGAAGGATCAAGGGTTTTTGAGGTAGAGATTCGGAATAACGAAATTTTTCTTCCATTTTACAGGCTAGAATGGCTAGAATGGGCTTTCTATTGCCATTTGGAGTAGAGAATGTTTTTGTCCTATATGAATGCCGAACCTTTCTCCCTGTGATGAATAGTGAAACCTCTTCCCTATATGAATATCAAACCTTTTCTACTTCTATGAATATCGAACCTTTTTGCCATTATGAATGTCGAACTCTGTTTGCTATTATGAATGTCGAACCGTTTTGCCATTATGAATTGCGAATCTATTTTACCATTATGAATAGTAAATCATACCACTATTAAACCCTTTTTATTTTCTTTTTAATGAATAACGAACCTATGAACAATGAACCTTATTTCTGAAGAAAAGTACGTTATGAATAACAAACCTTATGAAAAATGCCCCTTATGACTAAAAAAACCTTATGAATAGTGGGTAGATACCCTGCAGCAAACATGGGTGTCTAACAGGACTGCAATCGCACTTTTGGAACATCTTGGATCAGCCCTTGTTACATACTTGCAGTTGCTTTGGGCATTTCTCATTATTTCTGTATAAGTATCCATTTTAAAACAGATATATGAGCTTCTGTTCTTGCATTCGGCTTAGCAGATATGTGTTTTTTTAAAGGAGCCGTAATTATGCCCAAGTGCATGGTCGAAAACAATGGTTACTGTTTAAAGAATAGCCTATGTGAAAGCTTCCAGACTTGTTTTACAATCAAGTTACACAAAACTTATGATTGTCAAGAAAGATAATGAATTCTTAGATGAAAATAACATGTGATGCCAGACTTTATGATGAAAACTGACCACGAAGCTCTTTCAGCCAGTGGGGGGCATAGGTGGAGGGAGGCCGTTCCCCCAATCAGTTTTCAAAAATGTTCCCACATGGCGTAAGGGTAAGGTGTGTTTTCGATTGAATGAAAGATTCGTTTTTACCATCAGACCATTTACTCTCACAAATCGTTGCCAAAGTAGCAAATATTTTGTTATCCTTCGCAACTACCTAAATTTGCCCTTCCCGTACTTTAACCGTTAGTTCTATTTTTTCTAGTATCATCGCAGACGTATTTGTTCAAAGGTACAGTTATGGGTTTATAACAATTCTAATGCCTATATGTCACAACTTAACCTAAAATGTGACTCAAGATATCCCTGCACGGTGTCTACTGGAAATATGGTGAGTCAGAATTCTTTTCTGTATAAACTTTTCAACATTTCGACAAAATAGTAATGTAAACTGTTTGACCTTTCATAGTGAATGGTAACATTCAATATATCTGTTCAAAGGGAAGGTCGCTTCAAGGAGGAAACTCACTCCGCAGTTGGTCTATAGTCTGTTCCCTTTCCGTTCTATAATTAAGTATATACCTTCATTCATACTTTCACATTTGCAGTTCCACAAACTTTTACTAACTAGACATAGGTTCACGAAAGGATATCACAACTTCCACATTCAACTTTCACAAATATAGGAGGGATATACCACAGACAATAGCGTTTACATATTTCCTCCCTAATACAAGCTATTTATGTAAACTTCTCTTATGTAAACTTTCATATCATAGTTCTAAGCCGGTAGTGCCCATTTTGGATTGCCAAACAATATGTAAAACGTTGATCAGTTTCTAAGTATCCGCGAGCAGACCATTTTTAATCTTCTGCTTTTTGCATTTAAAAGCCATCGCAAATATCGCTATCACAATATCAATCAATGAGTATTGGTACATATTTTCTTCTCTGCAGTGGGTAGCAACAAACTTATACAGGTGCGTTCTCCCAGAAGCGCAATATAAGTAATTACCGAAGGTACAAGAAAGATTTCACATAGTGGATATTTGAATTTGGAAGAAAGATTTTCTGAGTCCGAAACCACCCAGATGCTCCTTACAGGAACACTCATGTCACGCAGTGCTTCTGATCCTAGCTCTATAGTGGCTAAATCAATAACCAAAAGGAACTATCTTAAACTAAAAGGTTTTACCGGTATGGGACTGAGACAATTTATATGTACTTTTCTGTCGTAACTTATCGTCCACTTTGTTAACTTGCATTTAGTTAGATGTGCATATTAAATCTGGTTAATTAGTGGTCCTGATATTATTGGAATTATGTCACGGTAAAATGCCACTAACATGTAAAATTTCTTTAAAACCGCCTTTGCGGGCACAAAAATGCCTGAAAGATGTACGAATCGAAAGAAACAGAAATCTAAATGCATTCGTTCCAAATCCAGTAAAGTACTTACATAACAAATTTAGTTTTCGATTATGTTAGTTTTCGATTATGTTAGTTTTCGATTATGTTATGTTAAGTATATAGGGATGAATTCCCAACCCACAGAAAATTGTTCAATTTGACAACGTACGCTGCTTCGACTATACTCAACTCGAACTGAGTACAACCGAATCAAAACAACTCGACTCCTACTGAATCTTAGTATCTGATGAACCAGTTCGGGCCTTCATAGCTTAGACTCGCTCTTGGACCTGAGCCTCGACTCCCTGTGACTTCACAAGACTGCAGTAAGCTTGGGCAGGCCACAAATATTAAATGTGAAAACAGTTACACCTTTATGAATCATCGAGTCCCTGCGGGAGGTGGAAAGTTGACACCCCTGAGATTTCCAAACCGTAAATGAAAATTGATTCACTTGGAAATATTTTGAAAATTCTAAAAAAATCCATTCTCCAGATTATGTTTAAAGGCCCTCCAAAACCTGCAAAATCGCATATGAGGGTTCCATTTTCTTAAATTTTTCCGGGGTAACCGGAACTGGCCGCAGACGCGCTCTTATATGGGTAACTCGCATTGAAGAATAACCCCTCCTTCCTCATGCTTGACACACACAACATAGCTGAAAACTATTCGTTAAAGATCTTAAGTGTTGTTTCTTACGCGACCCTTCATAAATAGCCTATGATTCACTGTTACTACATGCTAAAATCAATGAGCTTCTGAAGTACCTTTAAATCCTGTTTTCTCCTGCCAAGGAGGTGTTAGCCTCCCAGCTTTTACAAAGCGATTGTTCTGAATAAGTATTTCAAGTGTAACTTTTCTTCTTATGTCTTAATTGCTAAAGCATGAAGACTCAAAAATGTTTAAATACAACTCTGGGGGTCTAAAGCGTGTGATATCCATTAATCTGGGAGGCATCTTGGCGAAAGAAAAACCTACAATAAGCATCCAACTGATGGCGGCCCTCCAAGAAACGCACTGACAGTGGAACTGATCTGCTCCGGGCTCCGGGTACCAGTTGCTGGCTGTGGCATGGTACTGTACTATGCCACAGCCGGCACTCAGTAATGAGAATTTCTGAAACATACATTCAATTCAAATTGTCACAAACAACCCCCAATCTGTTTCCAAGCAACCTTACAAATGCAAGCATTTCTCACAGGGGAGTGGCCTTGGGCAGCACCCCCTCCCTTACACCCAACAAAAAACAAACAGAAAAAGACATCAAAAAGTGAGAATTTCTAAACATGTAACCAGTCCAAACCTTTCTTAGAGATAGCACTATTTTGCATCAGTAAGCCATTTTACATAATATACACAAAACTTCTCAAAGAGGTGTGAAAATATCATCAGTTCAAAGTTTTGCCGAAGACAGCACCAATTTGCACCTTAGTATTTTCATAAATGTCACGTCCTCTCCTTAGACCTCTCTCAGCGAGGCTTTAGGTGTCAAATAAAGCATCCGCCTAGTTGCAAACTGTTCCAGGTACGTCACTGGACGCTGTCATGAACTGTCCCCCTCCCCCTAGAGATTTCGCCCAGGCTACGTCCCTGTCGAAACATCTTTTCAGCACATAGTCCAACAAATGTACTGCTAAGCTATATTTTATTGACTGATTGACAAAGAAGGTAAACTGAATATGACGGTGTCTTCGAAATGGATTCTTTTTCTTAATGGTACAAATAAAATCAGGTAGGAGAAAGCCAAGTTTAGGCTAATGAAGCAGATCTATACGCGGATATATCGTATTCTGAGTGCAACACCAGTTATTAGAAAATCTTGGTGAGCCTCTGTCGAGTTATAGGTACATGCATTGAAGTAATAGTCTCGTTGCACTAGAAATTTGAAACCCTACATGAGTGCACCTGGACTGAAACTACATATTCATGACGCATAATGGAGTTTTTTGTATTTTACATAACGTTTCTAGATCTTAACAGCTGGATGTCTGGGTGTAATTATTCTAATAATTAGTCCTTTTATTTGGGAAGTTGGCTGGGTGTGAATATTCTACAGGGGGATGTTGGGTTTATTTTGTTGCTTACTGATCGTTCATACTACTAAAAACTCAAAACGGGTGCAAATCATGTTAGTCTTAATTTTGACATATAATCTTCTTGAAGCTAAAACATCATTTCTAAAGGAATGTAAAGGTTATGGTGTTATCTGTGTCTTAAAGATATTGTAGGTTACAACATTGTTAACTGCATGGAGATTGACGTGTACCATCGTCACTTCCGTAATTATTGGTGCTACCAATTGTCCTTTTTCCTGTTTTGATATTCCCTCCAGCTCCAAAGGTTTCTATTGTTTTCTATTCATGTACATCCTTCCTGAAATGTTATCCCGTCGCCGGATTTGCATAACTTAAAGCACGTACCGATACCCGGTAATCAAAATTATGCAATTCTGAAAATTCTTTCCATTATATTGACATAATGATTCACTGAGCATCCTACAAAAGGAGGAGGTTGGTACAAAATATGCCCTTATGTTATGTACTGTAATGTGTGGTTTCCCCGACACTGTGGGTCGTGACCTTACAGTTATCGTTCCGGTGTGTTATGTTACAGTGTTTATGCCCATTCCACCTGAACTAAAACTGTTCTTAAAATAAACAACAAAACGGTACTTCTCACAGCCCAGTTGGAAGGAATTTGAATCGCTGTCGGAGTCGGCTATAGTCCAATCATGTCGTTGATAGACAGTTGTGGTCAAAAACAATCCACAAGATTCACAGAAATGATTCTGAAAAAGAAAATAGGAATTAAGTAAAGTATGTATAAACACTGTCTGACAACGTCAAGTATTTCAGATGCCGTCAATTGTATATTTGAAGAATGTGCATCTGCAGACTTAGATGTAACTGATAGACCATTTACTTTCGAAACCGTTTAAGGGCTACGTAGTTTTGAGGTTATTGTACTTTTGGATTTAATGGTCACTTCGTTATAAATTGTGTGTAATATGATTGACTACGCATTGAGTTGAATATCTAGTAATAGATTGAAAACTACGTCTTCCCAAATTTGGAAGCATTTTTAATGTGTTTCGCAATATATCAGTGTTAACAATTTTTTGCATGCAAAACCAGATAAGGTGTATCAGTCAAAATCACTTTGCCAGATCAAGTAAAACACGTATAAAATAAGCTAAGTCCGACAGAACATGTGAAGCGCATTTTTAGCATTAAAACCAATTAGGCGTGTTAACAGTATGCTGACTTCTCTGAAAGTCAGTATGACACTAACGAGAACCTCCCTTGGCGGCTAGGTTGCTAGGTACCTTGGTGGCTTGGTGCCTTGGTGCCCAACACAGGTTATTTAATGTCTTGTTACAAAAATTCAGTTCTTCTGAAAATAACAATGATAGAAATCTTAGATGCTAAGGACGCTTAAGTAAGCATCAGGCTGTCAGAGGAAGGAAAGCCATAGAATTTGTGGGTTAATCACAGAAGAAGAGAAGAGAACACAATAATTACAAAAATTCCTAAGGGTCAGGCTATAGTTGCGATTGTGGAACATCCTCATTGCAAAATGCCTACATTTCTCATGTTAGGAAAAGTGGTGTACATGAGAACCCAGTTTCCCAACCCTCCCACACGGCAAGTATGTAGAGATGAGAAAGGAAAAGTAGGGCCACCACCATAGGAAATGTTAACTCCACAATTGTACATTGTTCAAAAGTAAGAGATGTTCGTACACTTTACTAAGTAATACAGTGAGTATAACTTGACATCCGCACGCTTTTGGTTCCTTGCCGAAGGCCTAAGGAATCTGTGCAATCACGCTGACTTGTGTATGTATGTGTGTATGATTGCGTGTTTGTGATGCTTATCTTGTAAACAGGATATCTCAAGATAGGTCTACGAATTATGGATACTTTTGTACTTGGTGTATCAATTAATCATATTGAGAGGAAGATCCCTATTATTTCTGATGGAGGTCAAAGGTCATCTAAGGTCACCAGTGGTCAAAAACCTAAAACCTTGTAAATAAGATATCTCAAGATAGAAGCATGGATACTTTTCATACTTGACATGCACATGCTTTATAGTCAGTAGATGAACCCTCTTCTTTTCGGTATAGTTCAAAGGCCATATGAGCTCACCGGCAGGAAAACAACCAAAACCTTGTACACTGCATGTAAACATGAACATTGATTTATCTCACACTTTGCATGTAGTTGCCCCATGCTGATTACAAGAACCCTGTATTTTTGGTGGATGACGAAGTTCATATGGGGTCACTTCTGGTGGCACGGTGAAAAACCGTAAAACTCGTAAACACGACATCTCATAAAGGGTAATCTTGATAAACTTCAGAGTTGGCATGTGGATGCCCCCATATTACGTTTAATAAGTTTGTTTGGTGGTGGTCGAAGGTAGGGGCACATTCAGGATTTCACAAAGGGGAGGGGCTAACTCTATGAGGGCAAAGTTCGCAGCTACGAGCGCCAAATGTACGAAGCCTTCGGTAGACGGGGGAGGCGGTCTAAGGAAAAACTAAGACACTTAAAATGGTATTTTCTGGCATCTCTCATAAAGGGTAACCTTCATGACTTCATAGCTGGCATGTCGATACCCCTATATTGCGTTTAATATAAGTCAATTATTTTGGTAAAGTTCAAAGGTTATTTGAGGCCACCAGAGGTTTGATCATCAAAAACGTGTAACGAGGTTGACCTTGAAGGACTCCGTACTTAATAATATAAAACTCCTTTCAACAAGCCTTATATTTTGGTGGCAGTCGAAGGTAACTTTAGGTGGAAAGATATCAAACTGTGAAACCTCGTATAACTGTGAGAGATTTAATACGTAGCATGTGGACGGCCCATGTTGTTTACAAGTACACAATTCTTTTGGTGGAGGTCAAAGGCAGGGGAGGATCCAGGTTTTCATAAAGGGAGGCTAACATCATGAGGGCAAGGATCGCACCTATGAGCACCAAATGTATGAAACCTCGGTGGGGGGAGGTCTAAGGAAAAACGTACACACTTAAATGGTGTTTCTTGACATCTAGCAAGCAAAAGAAGCATACACACAGTGCAGCAGCTTTGTGGCAGCCTCTAAAAAGAAAGTTGCTTGTGATTGTCTCAAAAAAGAGTTGGTTTGTGACCGTCTTAAAAGAGAAGTGGTGCCGACAAAGGGGTGGGGGTAAAGTCGGGAAAGCCCCCTCTGGATTTGCGCCTGAAAGGTCATGAGTGGTCACAAGAGGTCGAATTGTGAAAATCTTGTGCAACATGACTTCTTCACATCACAAGGATAGCTTTTGAGGGAGTGCTACAAAGCATTTCCTGTTCGTCAGCAAGGAATCGCTAAGCCTTTGCGTTTTCTGGTTATTTGTTTGCGTCGTGTCCATTACTACTGGCGTATATGGTTAGTTCAAGGAAAGGTTCATTCATTATTGGTTGTGAAAAATTCAGGTTACCTCTGATACACCTGCAAACGTGTGTTCACATACTTGATTTCAAACTTCATATGACACACTTGCACCCGTTTCACATTATATTTAAATTTTTATTTCCTAGTTCCGAATGTGGAATTCCTGATCGTGAAATCCTTTCGTCTGAAAAAGTGGAAAACTTGATACCACAGTTTCCTAGATAATGGCCCCGTCTATTTAGCATTTTGGGTAGCCGATGACCTCAAGCCGATCAGGGTCTTGGAAGTTTTCAATTGAACTTTAAGAACCACTTTAATACAGTCATCTTCCTTTCAAAGGTTGTTATGTATGTCATCAAATGTCACACCCGTCCAAAATGCTTGAAATTGTCCTGCTGAGCTTTGACTTCATATTAACATAGTCCATGACGTAAAGAAATAACTTTGTTATCCTCCCACGCTTTGAGAAAATACAAAACTAAAGACCAAAGAAAGAAGGCAAAAAAATCTTCCAAGAATGTCAAATATTATTCGGAATTTGCGAGCAAATGTTGTCTTGAAACCATGAAACCCAAAACTTTTCAATACAACGCAAGAGTCTATTCCAGTTATTAATTATCGTAGCAACCTTCCAACACATCTTGTGTCTCTTCCATAATTTGTTGATGTTTTCTTTCATTGTCTTTTTACAAACCGAGCACTTCGTCAGGTTGTTTGCGGAGGGGCTCTACGGGGGTTCCTCGTGAACCTTTCGCCTCGGTTGTCAGGTATATACCTCCTTTGGCCTATAGCTCACGCTGCCTCTAACTTTTGAAATACCTGTCATATTTGGAATATTTCCCTTTTAAGTGATAATTGACGGCTGTTTGGTGAAAATATGCTCATGACACTTGCTGGGAGGATATTCTGTCAGAATCTATGAATGAAGGAAGATGTCAACGGTGTATTGGTATAGTTCCTGGCTACCCAATCATTACTGTCACCATAGTGATACATATTAAGCACATAATAAAACATAAAAAATGTTAATTAACTCTAAACGGAAGGGTGTTGGGCGGAATCATCCTGTTTTGCTCAGAATTAAAATGGTCCGTTGTCAACACTTTGGTATTTTTTCTATGGAATATTTCCAAAGGATACTAGTATTTTTAAATGTGGTTTTTTTTTCTGGTGACAAGTAGTTTTCATAAGTTTTTAAAACGTAATTAAGGTTTTTATAACCAGGGAAAAGGTTCACTTTAAAAGGACTCACACATTCGGTAGTTTGAAATACCAGAAAAATTACTTCGTTTTTGGTTGTTCACATGATTCTTCTGTTCAGAATTTGCTTACTTTCTGATTTTTAAGCATAGTTTATATTAGACAAGTGGGTAATATGCCTAGAGTTTTAGACGCGTATGCCTACAGTTGAGGTAAGGTGTTGCGTCAATTTTCACCGTGACAGTTCCCGATAATTTTGTGATACTAGCATACTAGTATCAGTGGCGGTATCGTCTTATGAACTAGACGGAAGGAATATCTCGGGCAAATAATATAATATGAAGGAGGAGTTTAAAGGGGCTGTTCTCTCGGGAATTTGCACACGTGAAACAATTTAAACGCAAAATGGTGAATCAATTGACAACATCTTACATATCTAATCTTCCTGAAATGTTGCAGTTTTATAGTGAAAGGCCAGTCGCTATACTTTTTGGATATTAGCCAGATCAGTTATGGGGCAACTGGAAGTACATGCGCGAGGAAGTCTGGAGCAATGACACTATAGCATATCACCTATAGGGTTGTTACTCCTCCTTACTTCACCTATATACACTAGACGTGTATGACAGGCAAAGATTGAATTCCATTGTGAAATGTGAAAGTTTTTCTGTCTCAAAGTCTGTTTCTGCCACAATTTCCTGAAACTGATTTTCACTACGCTACGTTTTATTTTACAGTGATAAGAACATTATTTGCTTGCTGTCATGGCACTACAACATACAAGAGGTGACGTCATCCAAAGTGTAAGATCTCTGTAAGCTGATTGGTCGTGAAGGTTTTACAACAATTCGCCGGAGGTACCCAGTGACATGAATATGTAAGTATTTCTGAGCCGGCTGCGGGACTGATGCAGTTTTTCCTTCGATTCGGTGTCATAATGCAGTGACGCAATACATTCTACAGTTCTATGTAACGTTGAACTATACGGAAGGTTGATTTTGTTCCCTTAAAGGTCAAAAGCAGTCACCCCAAACTTATTTTGAAACAATAGCTGAATGTTACAAATTTCCTCTTATATCTCTTCCAAGTATCTTTCATAATATTTTAGGACATAAATATTGAATATTCAAGGTAAACCAAGCAGTTGCTCCTTGTAAATTTTACAACTGAGTGAGAAAAATACTGTCACATGATTCTCAAGATCCATTCAGGAAATAGGATAGTGTACTATACAATTCTTTATTGGGGTGACTGCATTCTCCCTTTAAGTTAGGTGGCAAGAAGGAGCATCTCTAGAGTCAACTAGCCAAACGTCACAAGAATTCACCCCGAGTATGTATTTATATTCAAAATTAGATTGTTGAAATCATATCCTTCGGTGCAAGTACATCCTCATACCCACACCTGCTGTAAAAACAATGTAGCCTAGAGAAAAGCAATGGAAGTGTATAATGTACAGCCCCCCCCCCCTTCATATTAATTAGTAATTTTCACCGGTTTAAATAATCCTGAAAATTGAGGATAATTCAGTTTCAGTTTATTTCCACAGCAATATTCATAAAAGAAAAATACATATGATTGTAGCAAGAAGGTGGAGGAGGACTGAAAAAGCATAAGCTTGTACAAGCAGTCCGCCCTTAGCAAACTAATGCAACTAGCAAATTCATTTTGGGCATGTGCAATTTGGCGTTAAAGGCGCATTTGGCATTTGTCTTACTAATGCCAAATGCAGTGGCAAATATAGCAATAGACGACCTCTTAACCATGAAGCAACAACAGACGGATCCTTTTGTTACATCTGATGTACGTTTCGGTTGCAGGTGTAAAGCTGTCAAAGTCAGGCCCCATAGGCCAGTATAAAATGCTCACAGAGTGACCGAAAGAAATTTACTAACAAAACAAAGATGTCATTTGGTTGAATTCAGTTTGCACAGGAGGAACTTGTCACTTTTCATAGTTTTTTCCTTCTTAGGCTGACCAAAAAGTAGAAAGCCAAAAATTTACAAAACCCATCAATACGTGTCACCGTAAAGTTACCATAGAAATGAAAACAACAAGAGATACTAAGCACAGAGCACTCATCAGTACCATTATACACTGTATGGACCCGTTGGCAAAAAGTCTAAAATTTCCATCATATTTTCACACTAAATTATCAAATCGTATTACCACCAACTAAAAATGTGAAGCCGTGTACTTTCTGATTTCTTATTTTTTTTTTTGGTTTAAATCGCATAGACAAATTAGATTAATCGATTTGATTAAGTGCAGTTAAACGTGGCATTTTAAGTAGCCTTATCAAACTGACCGACCACCTGCTATTAAACGGGGTTATTTCTACAACTTTATATCAAACATTCTTTGTAATTCTCTCTTTTATTCTCTGCAATCTTATGATTACCCACTGAATCGCTACTGGAATCAATGCCATCGGTGTGGGGATTGATAGAGTGAAATATTCCCCGTCCGTTCCATCACCAAGCATTCCCTTTATAAGCTTCCCACCCAAACGTTGCAGTGGTTTGCTTTCATTTGTCTTTCCCTTGAGAGGTAAGTAACTTGGCGAGAAGATATTTTCTGACCATGTTAAAAGTTGGTATACAGACTGAACTAGGCCACTAACATACCTAGCGGGCCGGAGACAGCCATTTCCTTAGCTCCCGCTTAGCTTTCCCATTAAAAACCACTTATCTGTATGATGTAAAATGTTGGGGATCCTTTATGAGCTACTTAGCGTCCTACATCAGCCCAATCTGGAGCAGCAGGAAACACTCTAATGAAATGAAAAGAAATGAAAAGTGGTTCAAACTTTCCCACATGTTATAATAGAAATTATCGAGTTAGAAAATTGCCAGAAGAGCTTAGACCATTCCTAGTCTGATGAAAGTGCTCCACCATCCAAACGTACTTATGAGATGGTCCCATTCACCCTAATTCGGAATGGGCTCCTCTATAGTTCATTTTAGGAAATGCTAGGGTAATTGACAAATGGCTTGGATCCCCTCTCTCAGAGTAATAACGCCTTTAAAATCGTTACGCTGCAATAACTTTTCCTCGAAAACTATCAGAACATGTCAGACACATTTTGGGAAAGTAAAACTGGAACAGGTGATTTCATATCAACACCACACCATTAAGTAAGTCGTATATCTTCACACACTCTGGTAAAATATTTTGTAGGTCTGTTTTGTGTCTCATAATTTGTTAGTTTTCATCGTCCCACGTGGAAATGCAACCGTTCGACGAAGGAATACCACCTGGTTTCCTCATCCTGCGCGATAAATTTGTCCTAATCACCGTGAAGCGTTTCCATAAGATACATTTTTACCGTGAAACATTACCATGGTTTGCTTCGTTACCATGACGACATATATCCCTTTTGTGATAGTTCGAATGTCAATTTCTCAAGGCTAGTCCTCTCTTTCGCCTACACATTTCAAACTAATCATCGAATTTATTCGACTTTCAAACCATAATATTGATGCCAATGAAAGCATTAGAGGAGTTTTAAGAGGTGAAATAATTGATCCATATGGGAACCAACAGACGAGTTCTTAATAGCCATTGAAGTATTTCATTGTCGTAGATAAGGGAGTGGTATGGGTTTGTTACATCTGCGGAATTGGCGCCTACCAGTACCCTGCAGGGGTTAGAGGCATTACCAGTTCGTTTGTCATAACTTTTGATGTTGATGGACGTACCTGAAGGCATCGGTAACGGAGCCAGACAATGCCAGTGATTTGTCTAGTCTGAGCCTTCCCCTTGTTTTGTTTCCAAACAGAGCCTTTCATGGCATATCATTTGCAATCTTGATGAAGTAATGACGATTCAACACAGTCGCTATCATGAAGGCAAATTCGTCCCAAAAACATGTGTTTTATAAATCCATGACGGTGCACAATTCTTTTCTATTTTCGGTGGGTTGCCGCATTATGCTGGTACGAATGTGCGATACACGGCAACTTTTATAAGATTTTAAACAAAGCTCAGATCTTATCAAATCATTTTGGGTGACACCCCATGTAAAATGATATCTTTTATCACCCTTTACACTTGAACATTTTGTACAAACGAATTCCGCTGCTGGCGAATGTTTAAAGAAGACCAGTTTTGGATCTTGCTGTTTTAGCCAGAGACCTACAGCCAAACTACGCAGATAGGTCTTCATCAGTTTTAAATAGTTTAGAATTGATGCTTTTCACTTTTGTCGTCATTTGCATTTTTTGACGTACTCTAAAACAATGTTAATGTGAAAGGTGGGATAAGGACTGGTATTCCAAAATAGGCTATCAGTCATTCGTGATGTTTACGCACGTAAAACCTGCCGTGGAATAGCTTTAGTTTAGCTTTTAAAACGTAAACATGTAAATCACCCTTTGCATTCCCAATTTCAGAATGTAGGTTGACAAATTGACTTATGTATCCTTATGGAAATGGTGACAAATAGTGTCGAAGATTGGAGAAACTATTCAAACCTTCTCATTTAATTTGGCATGGCATGGGATCAATGTGGTTCTTCAGTGCCTCGGTATGTCCTGCTCTGGCTCTGCTAAGGGTGACTGGATTGCAAAACCGGCCCAGGCATTCTCTACCTCATGTGGGCCATTAATCAAAACTTTGTTGCCTATACCTGAGAAAGGCGTGTACATGTCATGTTTCAGATAAGGGCCTACCCACTTCATTGCTTCTGATAGCTACACCAGCGGTAGTGAAGCAGAAAATCGTCAAAGGTGCAACAGGAGCGTGAAGCGCAAGTTTGCTCGAGTCTGTTCCACGTTCCTGCGTCAGTAACCTGACGGGGTCACGGGCTCGAGTCTCGAGTCCCGGTAGTGCAACGCCTCAGAGGCTCTCTCTCAACATTAAAATAGTAGAAGGCAGAACAAGAAACCATTTACTCTAATGAAGAGATTTTATTTCATTTCAGATTTTGTAATATGCGATGTTTAAGGCTTAGCTTGGTGGCATTTTGTATGGTTCTAGTAGAAAAGAGAAAAAACTTTTCCATACATGTCGTCCAAATCTTGTGCCGGCAAAATCTCCATCCTAACTCAAGATTGGTTACTTTTGTCAAGATATCCCTACAAGTTTCAAGGTCATAGAATAAGATGACAAGTGGGCAAATTGTTTCAGATTTCTTTGTAATTTAATATCTTATTTGTCCTTGAAATTGATACTGTTGGAATGTTTGGATATTTTTCTTTGTAGATCTAGTATAAAACTAACGCATACTTATGGGTAGCAAACACAGATGTTAAATACTCCGTATGTACGGAATTACGATCATTATGAAGAAATACAAAGGTTATTTCTGATCAATTTGCCAATATGACATCATACATTTCTCATCATTCATTGCGGGAGCTGAAAAAAATTACATTTCTACTAATAATTTGTATTGTTCACTGACATACAACATGCTATCAAGATGCATTATATCTTCACTGACTAATATAAAAATTTTACGGCATTTTTTGAAAACATCAAACTTGGTCACCGGAATATACTTTCAATGGCTGAGTTAACACACTTATTACTGCTTGTCACACTCGTGGTATGTACATGTCCTCATATGTACACTACCTGTGTATGAAACTCGACAAAAACGCGACCAATATTTTGACAAAGCTCAGGTAACGTCAGAAATGATTCTACTATTGAAACAAATTGCTACACAAGTTTATCCGTATTATATTAGGGTACAACGACTGCAGTTTTTTTACCGGAATTTAACCCATCAACCTCCTAGTCACCGGCAGTCAGTACCGGCCGATCGAATCCATCTTCCCTCCAGGATTTCCTGAATGATGTACGTACCTTCTTCATGATCAAGTCATTTCTTCAGTCTGAATTGACCAAATTCGATTTATTTCACCCTGTGTTTGCATGAGCATTTAGTATTCATACAGGCCAATTGATTCTTCAAGCAACACAATATTGCCGAATTTGTTGAAAGGACAAAGCTTGTGCCCCTGAACGGCCATACCATTTTCAACTGTTCAATATCATGTTCGTTAATCAGATCTTATAGGAGGAAATTATTCAAACTGAGAAAGTATCCTTTATCCTTAGAAGCTAAATTTTCTTGTCCATTTTTAGTGAATTAATGTAACCATGCAGTATTACGGAATAGCTCCATGGTGTGAAACACTCATAGGAGAACCAATATCTATCCATTTGACCATGAAGCTATTCCGTAGTAACTCCATGATTTGTCCAAGCACTGTGTAAATAGAATTTAACTTGGATATCTTATACGCTTAAAAGGGCATTTGAAGCTTACGTTAATAAGATTTATACTCACTTCTATAGTCCTGTGTTACTGTGCTAGGAAGTATACAGATTCAAGAAAGATGGAAAGTATGTTCAGTATGGGTTCTGACTGGTTGTGAATTGTGATTGTGTTACAAGTATTGCTATCGGATTTCTATATAATGTTGACACTGAGGCAACGTCCATACCCATTAATGGCCACCATGTGTACAAGACAGAGCCATTGCCAAGACTGAGGTACGGTAACCACCTTTTGCATCGTATTAGGGGCTTGCGGCGTTTGAACAATATCTCAAGTACAAGGGAAAAAGCAACCGGTTTTGCAAACAAGTACCAGTGCACAACCTTTCCATGCATGGGCGGTGATCACGGGGGGGGGGGGACGAACAGGGGGACATGTCCCCCAAATATTTGAGAAATCACCCATTGACTTTGATTTTTACACAGTAAATTATTTGAAAATGCTGTCATGTCCCCCCCCCCCCCCGCCCCAATATTGCGAACAAATCGCCGCTCTTGTTTTCATGAAAACAAAACCTTGCTCTAGCAGCAATTCTTTATGTTCAGACTCCGTGAGTATGAACCTAAATCCATTCTTACGAGTAAGAGGACAGGCAAGTGTGTCCCAGTGTAAGTTTCACTACATACTAACTACTCTGTCATGTATTGTAATTGCTTTTGTGACATCATGAAAGGAATGTTTACTTTATTTCGAAGCGTAGTACTTAAGTACTGGTTCTTCCTTTCTTAGGACTCAAAATACATAAAGGCTTCATACAGTTGACAAGAACTTCATCAGATTTATATTATCACTACAAGACTTTAAGAATTTGAAACATTCATTACAATAAAAAGAGGATGAAAGTTCATTCTCAGGGGCCTAGCTAGGCTTACACAATCTGGGCAAATTTTCGCCTTGTGAGAATTCAGGGGAAATTGGGAGGCACATCAATGCACGATTTGTAGTCAATTCATTCTGCTTGCTTTTCCTGACGGAATTTCTTTGCACACCTTGGAAGACTTTTCGGATTCTCTTCGCTACTTACACTTTCAATAAGGGGGATGGCTAAATCCCCTGCTCAAGTCACTTTAATTATTTCTCTGAGATAGGTGTCATGTGATAAATAAGAATCCAAATATGTCTGCAACTTTCCTTTTCAATATCTGCGATTTGACATTTTTCCAAAGCTAGCCGATCCGTGTATGTTGATAGATAATCCGATACGGAAATATATACGGTATAGTGAATACAGTTAGACCGTAACACCTCTCCTCTGATAGCAAGTCTTTAGCCACATATATTTTTGCAAACATGTTTAGTTTTAAATATCATGTTATGAACAACTTTAGGATTATTATCGTCACCTAAACATCCCGGCTTAAAAGATTAGCTCGGAACCTATCGACTATGTCCGATGTACTTCCTTCGAAGTTCCTCCGGTAATAACCCAAACTACCTTCGGTGATAATCTGTGTTGTAATTTATATAACCAAAATGTATCCATGAAATTATGTCTTAGAAAAGCAAATAAGCCTGTGTGTGTACATTCCTATAAAAACCTGTAGCAACACAAATTTAGACGATGAAAGCAGCCACGTGTCTTAAGCTAACCTCTCAGAATACAGAAAAACACCGCCTTTCCTTACGCATGATCATTGCCACTTTCAAAATAGCTTGAATAATAGTTACATGATTCCACGTCTCGTGGCTGCTCAAAGACGGCAATTCACAAAACGGAAAAATGCAAAAAAAAAAAAAAAGAACTAAAGTTGGTCATGCTGTCTTGAAATTTGCACCTACTGCATTTCAACGCATTTCTTACAACA